>JBBBDQ010001317.1:9107500-9707500 GCA_037127315.1 Ascarosepion bandense | reverse complement strand
ATGTGTTTTCTGCGTAGCTTTTTCTATTTCTCATCATTTAACTTCATGCAAAGCCAAATCACTCGTCTGAAAGAGCGTACTAACTTCTGAAGATATCAGAAAAAGAAAGTAAATGAGAGAGAAGAATAAAAGAACAATGATGTTTACAGAAGATAATGATTGATATTGCTTTGAGTTTTTTAAAGATAAAATTTGACTGAAAAGGAAGAAGCTGGAAGAGATTTTCGTAAACGATAAGAGCCAGGTAAGAAACTGTATTATGGTGTCAAGACTGTGGGCACGCATAATGAGTCCTGCTTGAACTTCTAATTATCTCTGGATCATCTCGCTGTAAACATTGAATAGGCTCAGTGAGAAGACACATACTTATACGCCTTTTTTATATGTTCGTGTGTTTATTGAAGTCATCTTCTATATGTATGTAGGCGGTTTGTTCCCAGGTTTGAGTAGTTCTCCCATATAAATCAAGCTTAATTAGCAGTTTAAAGCGCTGTTTGTAACGTCTTTTGTCAAACTTCTGTTTAGCCTCTAAATCTTGTACATTTTTTTTAACCGTTTCACCCAAGCAAGGCGGTACCACCACTGGTGCGCAGGGGGGCTACATAATAGAAAATTGAACGTTTAAGCAGGTGGAGAGTGAAGGGAAAGACGAACTAGTTAGAGGGAGCGTCGGAGAAAGGGCAAGAGAAGGATGGGAATACCAGTGTGAAAAAGGTTGCGAGGGTATAGTGAGAAAGAAAAAGAACAAAAAACACAGGGTGATGGGGGAAGAACTGGAGTCAAGTGGACAACGAATGGGAATTGACATTGCATTTAAATTCTTGGTGATTGTAACTCTCAGGTAAGAAAGTAGACAGGCGGCAAGTGCGAAAAAGGAAGCTGATGGAGTAGAAATGTTGGTTGAATTTAGTTAATTTGACTGTAAAAGGTTGGGACCTTGTTGCCAGTTTGGTTGCTCGAGTAAATTCTTGTGGAGCGGGCATCAGTGAGCTGAACTCGGAGCAGAAGACATGAAAATATTTGTAGAAGAGACAGACGGAAGCCACATCTCGTCCGTGAGAAAATGTCCGGAGTCGAGCTGCCAGGTCGAGACCGATCATATTACGGATTCTCCCTTCGAGAACCCTGATATAAATAGCAGGGGTGCCCGACCAGATATGACAACAGCATTCACTGCACGGTCGGATGATTGATTTGTGTATGTTCAAGATGGACTCAGGCAAAAAATAATTTTGTACTGATATAGCTCTTTCTGAGCGTAAAGATTGCATTTCTTGTTGCAGAGTCCGAAGAAACCTGCAGTTCTCGCTCAATTTCTTTTCTAATTCAGCTCGGTATTTTTTTTTTTTTTTTTTATCAGAATTCGAATAAGTTTTGCGATGCTGCTCATTAGTCTATGAAAATGAATCTAATAGTCTTTCGGTACCTAATCACAGTCGTATATTTCATTTATTATGTGTGCGTTTTTTTTTTTTTTTGCCGATACATAAATCATCTAAAGCTCTGGTCCTGCTGCTTTGTTTCTGTTCAGTTTAGCCAGTTGATTTCCCTTAAGAGTTTAATATTTCTAGTCCCGATTAAGTGTTATTTAACTTCGTTAAAGTGTTATTGTTTAATTTACTTTTTGATGTAGAAATCTAAATTAATCCCAAATACTGCTGTTTCTTATCGCAACCTTTTAAGCCTGTTATTCAGTAACCATCAGTGAATAGTTAACATACAAAAAGATGATTAGAAATCTTATTCCGCTTGCTTCAGAAAACATGCTTTCTGGGGAAAACTACTTTGGTAACTACAATGCGACGCCTTTCCTGCCGAAAAAGATTAAATCTCCCTGTCTAGCTCTGAGTGGATGTTTTTTTAATTTTTAACCCAGAAATAGTTGTCAGTAAAATTGAAAGCTCTAAATAGTTAGCAACAACCTTTCTGGAAATGTTTAACAATCTTTGAAGTTTAAAATTATTATTGAAGCTACAACGCTGCTCTGCATCCTTTTACAGTTATTTCATCGCCGCTGAAACCAACCAACCAACCAACTTTCTAAACGTAGTGTTTTCGCAGTATTTACATTATTCAGACATTGTTGTCATTCTTCAGGCGCTAAGAATTTCGAACCGAACCCTTTATTACAATCACTGGGGTATATGAAATTCATTCTTTGCGGAGTCGTGCCTCTTTTGGTAGTCGTGAGTTATCTCCATCTGACCCTGTAAGTTACTTATTGAACTCAGAACTCTTTGGGTCCAGTCACAGGAAGTCACCAACTTTTTTATCCACTGGGCCATATGTCCTTAAGGATAAGAACAACTGAATTTTTGGTACTTATAAACCTAATGTCCAGTTACCGTTCTTTTTTTTTTTACCAGAGCTCATATTGCAATTTTTGACACTAATGATTTTCTCTGGCATGCCGCATTACTCGTTCCCATATTGTGTTCATCTCTATGCTTGGTCGGCTTGTGAGATTTTTAAAGCCTCACACATGTGTTGATTCCTTAAGTTTACGTAGTGTTCTTGGTGCTCAGTTATTGAAATAATGATTTTGGAACGTTATACCGAAATCTTTTTACCAAGCTTCGAATTCAGAGTAATAATATTTACAAAGTAAGGCTTTGAAGATTATATAGACGAGAAAGTATTTAAATTTCTTCTCTGACATCGGTAAGCTTGCTCACCATTGACTCATGGCCAATTGTTTCCAGGAGTTGAATTATAGTAGTCAGTTTCATTCGGTACGGATAGAAGCCATTATTCTAATATGTGCTATGTCCCTTCAAGACGTAGGCGATCATAGCCCTTCACGTCTCGCTATCCCTGGTGGCTCTTAGCACGTGTTTTCCTGTTACCTCATCCAAACCCGGCTCTGCCGTCCACTTGCTCAGGCCTGTCAAGTATGTTACCCGCTGCTTCCCCCTGTCTATTACTTATTATTAATGATGTGTAAGACTAGATGGATAAACCTTAATTTCCACTAAGGTCTCTACATTATTGTTTAAATTAACAATATTAGTTTATTCTTCAAACAAAGTTGCATTTGTGTGATTTACGTTAAATCATATTTTAAAAAGTGACAATTATATTTTATCTTTGCACAATTGATCTGTTTTTTTTTCTATAAATTTTATATTTTTCTTAGGTTTCAGAAAAAAGATTTTATAGCTGATATCTCTTATTGTTGGTAAAGTTTCATGAGTTTTATGTATATTCAAAATCACTTAGGCAGCCGTGATACATTTTTCTGACTTACGTAAAAGAAAATAATGCCTTGAAGATTTGAAGTACATAAATTGCAATCCAAAGTACACTTTTCAAGTTAACTTTGTATGTTCGATTTTAAACTTAAAAAACAGAGCCTCTAATTTGTTTTTTAATGGTCTGAAAGTATAAACAAAACGGTTAATAAATTTTTCAACCCCTAAAAGACGCTGTCACATTCAATTTTCAGCGTGAATTGGAATTCTATGATCACTGAAGTCATTTTAAGGTTAATGCCATGTGCGTTTCAGTATCTGTAGAATATATGGGCACAAACTGATTTCTTGAAGCCTCTGGACTTGAGCTTTTCAATCTCAGCCTTTTCATTGCTTTGATTTTACCTAATTCGATCTCGGAAGTTTGAGAGTCTTACTAACATTCTGAATGAACCCTGAAACAAGTCTCGTGTCAGGTTTAATTTACCTCACTGTCAGATATCTAATAGCGTTGGGTTGTTTTTATTTATTTTTCTCTCTCCAATATTCTAATAAAACATGAGTTGAGTATTTCAGGTCGGATATACATGAAAATAATAATATGCCTAAAATCTTTTTGCTTTATTTTGAATCAGCTTGTCCTTCGTTAGAGATGATCGTAACCGAATTGAGGAATTTAAGATTTCGGGAGAAATGTTTTTCTCTCTTTCTCTCTGTTTTTATTTCTCTTTCTTTCTTCATATCTCTCTCTCTTTTCCATCTCTCTGAAAGACTGCTGGTGTTCAGTAACGCGATAATGTGTTCCGATTATATATACTCGTTCCGCTTGAATGTGTGATAGAAACAGTGTTTTAAACTACATTGAATTTTATTTCTTCATTGACTTTATTATTTAATACTAGTAATTCAATTACACTAACTTACAAAAAATATTTTTAAACGGTGCAAGAGATCTTATAGCTAATTTTTAACATCTCCCTGGTTTTTTATTTGAAAATGAATCATTTCTAACGTTTATAGTTTTGATTCAGATCATGTGTAACCCTACTTTCAGATGACTAATATCAATTTAAAAGAATTTTCAAGATGAGAAAAGGTTTTTCTAAAATTGGAGAATAAAATTATTTTTGTCTGGAGAAGTAGTCAGTGTTAACAAGTGGAAAAATCCAGATACGAAGTATATTGAGTGGAAAATAATTTTTTAAGCTAATTCATCTAAATGATTCGAGACAAAATATCTGTCAATAGATTTTGACGATGGGTGACCCTAGTTTGAAATGAGGCCTTTCTATGTACTGGGTTACCAAGACAGTTGATAAGAGCGGGCAGATAAATAGGAGTGTGTTTACTATTGGAAGTCGAAATTGATAAAAAGTAATTGTTTGTTTTTTTTTGTTTTTTGTTTTTTTTCGGGCTGGTAAAAGTTATGCCGGGAGGGGAATGAAAAACTTAGACCCCTCTTTCCCACACTGGTTGGGATGCTCTTCAACAAAATTGGAATGCAAGACGAGAATTAGTGAGTCGGCTCCCGTGTCTTGATAGAAGAGGTTGATTAGAGATTTGAAATGCGGTCGGCCTGAAAACTCAACTGCTGCTGGAAATGTAAGATGGGAGAGAGTAAAATTGCAAATTCAACTAACTGATCTTCTCGTAGAAATAAAACACGAATGTTATCGTGTTAGATAAATTCCAGCCAACTGATTATTTTTTTTTTATAATCGTATCGCTCCAAGCAAGACATTTTACTGGCACTGATGTGCCAGGGGTTACATAGGTGGAAAGTTATGAGAAAGAGTGACAGGTCACAGGGAGTGTCAGGAAGTGGATAAAAGAAGGATGAGAATACTGATGAGTGGAATGAACGGAGAAAGGAGCATGAGAGAGGATGCAAGTTAGTGAAATAAAAGAAGACAATTGACTTAACATTTGAATTCTTAAAGATTGTAGCAATCGGGAAAGCAACTACATGGAAGGGAATTTCACAGGCGGGAAGTTCAAGAAAAGAAGCTGCTGGAGTAGAATTTACGTTTACAATTTATTGGTTTCACAGTAAAATGGTGGAACGTAGTTGCTAATCTTGTGTGTTGAGTAAATACATATATAGTGAGCACCAGTGAGCTAAGTTCATCGAAGCAGAAGCCATGAAAGTATTTGTAGAATCGACACAGGGATGCCACATTGCGCCGGTGAGAAAGTGACTGTATCAGAGCTGCCAAATAGAGATCAATCAAATTACAGATTCTCCATTGGATTTTGTCAAGGACCTCTAGGTGGATAGCAGGAGCACCCAACCATATATAGCAGCAGTATTCAATGTACGGGCGGATGGTAGATTTGTATATGTGCAGGATTGTTTCAGACGGGAAAAACATCCTAGCCCTGCACAGGGAACCAAACTTTTTATCAACTGATTAAGCTATAGATTCTATATAGTCATTCAATTTGAGGTCTATTGTGAGAGTTAAGGCAGGTTGTTTTCGTTTCCCTTTCAGAGAGACGAGCCGATCCATGCTAATGGGGGGGGGTAGGAGCGATTGTCTGTGATGGTGAATAGATAGCAGTTTTGCTTTGGAAGCATTACAATTCACGAGCCATTTCTTACCCCCAAGCCACCACAGATTGGAGGTCCTTTTCAAGCTCGGCAGCGAGGTTAGTTTTATCAGCCTCGGCAATTTTTCGATCAAGGCGAGAGTAAACCATAGTGTCGTCAGCATATATGCCTACTTGAGATCTTATTACATCAGAAAGATCGTTAATGTTAATAAGGAAAAGCGTAGTACGTAGAATAAAGCCTTGAGGGACATCCGCGTTCGTGTGATATTATTGGGAAGCATTGTACGATTTTCCTTTCCGACACTTATTTTGAATTGCCTGTAATCTTGTAATTATTCGAGATACATATATCTGCACCGTGCCGTTGCGATCTTGAATCTGGTTTTTATCATATAACAATCCTTTGCATGTCTAGATCAGCCTGGGCAAGTGGTAATAAGCAGTTTTGTTTTGGCCAATCCGAGATCAACAATAACAAGTGGGAAGAATCGGTTAAATGTCAGGGAGACTGACTGGACGCAGCCATAGGTCGTGTTATAGATGAACAAAAATAGGAAAATTGTTTATTTTAAGTTATTTCTTACTCAGGGTTTTTCTTTCTAAAAAATTCACTTTTCTTATTAAAAAAAGATTTGATCTTTCCCCACCACCAAATCAGACGTTTTGGCACAGAAAACGGTAACTAATTAGAAAAAGTGGACGTCATTATTGAATTCGACGTCTTCATATTAACCCAGAGAGTGTTGCCATCCTTGTACCTAAATATGACCTGAGTTGCTCTTAATTTTTTATTCAGTTTCTCGTGATTATTTTTGAAAGAAAAAAACTGGATCTTCCAACGTGAATCAGTGATTGGTCAGTCGGAAATTCAGTGTTCGTTCAAGAAAGTTTATATTCCTGGTTGTTAGTGGCCGCGGCACGTTTATCATATGCGGGAACATGACGTGATTATTTGAAGTCATGGCAAATAATATGATCAAGGACACGATTTAAACGACCTCATTTGCAAAGTGAGCATTTGCCACAGCATGTGCTCTGATCTTTCATCCCTTTCTTTTAACCGCCCGGCGATTCAGCAGAGAAAGCACTGCAAACGACGCAACTAGAAGGAGATGGAACATTTGAAAGAAGGAAGCTATTTTTTGTTTGATATCCTTTTGCTCATTTTACATCCGGATATATCGAGGCAACCATAAAACGAGTTCTGGTGTGGTTTTTTTTCCTACTGTGGCAGTATCTGATACCAATGCTTCAGAAATGATTGACACAATACCATTGGATATTGAACAGTTGTAGTTGGTGTCGTGACGAGTAAAAATATTAAACAAGATGCTATCAGTGGAGACGTATGAAAATTAAGAACTCATTAGTCTTCGTTAAGAATCCTCTCTATTATAATAAAGAGCATTGTTTGCGCATGTATGTATGTAAGTGCATGCGTGTATGTATGTATGGCGCGTTGCCGAGTGGTTACAATGTTTGTTTCCTGGTTAAGAAGCATGGGCTCAGAAATCACCATGGCCGGTTTCTCAGAATGGGGATTTGTTGATGTTATCGGATACGATCCAAGCGTGCGGAACCTTTTTTGAAAGTGTCTGGAAACCATACCACGGGTTCACCTAATCCTTGAGTGAAATTTGGTAAACGGCCCCCTTCAAGGTGTTGTGCTAGCTCGAAGCCACAAGTCATCGTGACCGAGGGCTTCAGCGACCTGGCCTTCTTCAGAATGCTAGATAACGTGCTCTCACTTAGAAATTGTTACTTAGATCCGCTTAGTATAGTTGCAGTATAAACTACAGGTGGGCTCTGTGTATGTTGAACAATCACAAGTGTGCCTGAACAGACGTCTGCAATGCTGATTAGCTAACCGCCATGGTAGACGAGTATCTTCGAATACGAGTGGACAGGCATATGTGTATATATTTTTAGATAATGCAAAACAGAATTTTAGTGTTTAATAGCATTAAAAAACTCCTCCCTAATTTTGAAAATTTCAGGTTTGAAATTTCCAGTCGCGCGTTTGTAAAAATCCCTGTTGTACGTGGGAAAATCAGTTAATATAAACCGCCTAAAGATACCAACATTTTTAAACCAAGATTGCATAAATAACTGATTTCTAAATAAAAAATAGTTCACATTACTCTACATTATATATGTATTGAGCACTTTTCAATATCACTGTATACGGATCTGATATAATTATGACCAAAAACTGGTTAGCAAAAATCTCCCTTCTGTCGCGCTCGTAGAAAGAGTAGGAGGCAGTGTCGTCTCAGTTCATTCTCTTTACTACGGGTTATTAAACCTGTTGTTGCCTTTTTGCTTTTCAACAGTGTTTTACTTTATTTTTGCAGTAACTATGTCGTCAAGTAGTAAATATATATATATATATATATATATATATATACACACACATTTAATATATCCTCTATTATAATAAAGACGGTATTTACCAACCTTCCCATGCAAAGTTAGATGTGACACAAGGTCATTTTATAGTGGGTCTTCCCGGCCATATAAATATATTATAATAAAGACTGTTATATATATATATATATATATATATATATATATATATATATATCCTTCCTGTAACACTGAGGGGTTGTGATTATTTTGCTTTTCTTTAAGTCTTAATTTAAGATAGCCAATTGCAGGTACTTTAATGTATATGTTGCCGTCATTTTAGACGGCATATCGATATAAATATTTTACTGTCATTTTAGACGGCACGGACCTACTCGTGGGTATATAAACTTAAAGCCAATTATAGCTTGCGAGAAAACATTTAGAAAATAAACTTGTTGACATTAGTTTCTCTCTCTCTCGCTCATTTTCACGCACGAAGCAGTGTGCGTCTTGTTTATGTGTATCAAGTCAATGTGCTTTCATAATTGAATTATGTAGCAGTAAATACTCGCCATTAAAGTAATCAACTACATCACATATATATCCTGACGGATGGAAATACTGTGGAATGAGTTGTCAGTTTTAAGTAAAACTGATAAAACGGCTCGCAGACAAATCGTCAATACACATCAAAATCTCAGCATTTAACACAATTTTATTCAGTTTCTTTTTTCATTGTTAAATACTGTTATCACTTTTAACAACAATAATAATAATATATATTAAAACAGAACAGATTTCTTAACGACAAAAGCATGAAGCTATGCTGGATACCAAGTCATATTGGTAATAATAGAACTGATTCAGAGGAGAAGGAAGCACTAAACATTAATCACTCAAAATTCGAAAATCCTCATTAACTGCAAATCTAACACATCGACAGAAATCGTTATTTCGTACGTTGGCTCTTTTTCTGTTGTCTGAAATACTGACTGCCAAGATCGATGGAAAATTACCAACTATCTCACTCACCATACGGAATCACTAACACACACACACACACATATATATATATATATATATATATATATATTTCCAAATTTCTCAAAATTACTTTTGCAGAATAAAAGCTATTTGGGTTAATACTGAAACTCGACAAGCATTTAAAAAAAATAGAAACGTTCTAAATTATTGCTAAATAGCTATAATTATTATTGTATCTGTTGAGAAAATATTAAATAATATTGATTATGAATAAATAGGCAATCATCTCTGTAGGACGAATGATTTTTGTTTTTATTTAGTCTCTTCGGGGCAGCAGTTGCTATTACTCGATTAAGAACATAATTTTCATTACATAGTCGTCCGGTGAGATATTTTTAAAAAAATACAGCTTGAGTTTAACAGCATGAAATAAAATAAGTATCATTTTGCGGTGTTTTTAGTCTCTTTTTTTTTTTAAATATTTAATTTTTACTGGAGATAAATTAACTACTTCAACTGCCATATGAATTTTTTTCCTCGAACGATATGAGGCTTAATTTAGCAAGACTGACACAAGGAGAGACGGATACAATTGTTCTATATTTCAAATTAAAAATATCATTTTTAGACATGTCTATTCGAAACATAGAAAAACATGGCTCTTTACAACTTCCTTTTTTACTTATATCTGTGACCAGTGCATGACCCTGATTGATCTTGAGTAATGTTGTTTTGAGTCGATTTTTTTTTTTTTGACAGTTTTGAATTTAATATTGGCTTTTTCAATATTGAAAATACAGGCTCCATAGCCTACTGTACCTTCATATAGAGATAGTGGAAAAAATAGACTGATTAGTGTTTTAGAAGTATTGAAAATGGGTTGAGAAAGACAGTTTTGAAGCTTTTAAACTGAAGAAATCAACATAAACTCACTTTGTTGCAAGAACATTAACGTTCATGCTCTACTTATTAGCGAAAAAGATGTGGCGAATCACATTTATCTGTTTCCTGAAGTGAGAGTACTAAAAATTCGATCATTTAAAAAATGAGTAATATGCAGATTCGAATTTGAACTTGGATCTTTGATAGCATTTCCGGTTTTGACAACCGCTTATTTACTCGCATTTTCAATAACATATTTCGTATTTTATGTGCCACGCCTCGTCAGAACCTAGGCGATAACAACTCTCCACAAATTTTTGTTATTTGAATATCGCAGCAAATTTTGCGTCTTTAATTTTCATCACTGTCTCGATATCTTCCTTTTTGCTTAAATATATCTTTCAGTGTCAATTTCCCAAGCCCATTTCTTCAATATACATCAGATATTTTAACTGTCTTTTGCCGATTGTAATTAAAACTTCTCTGGTAACATTTTCTTTTAATTTTATACGTTTCGTATGCTTATTCATAGCATTCTCAACATCCTTCTATACGACCAAATATGCTTTCTCCAGCCTTTTCATCCATGAAGAAATTGGTCATCATAGACAACCGTATAGGTAAAGTGATATTACATCACCTTTAACATTCTTCTAGTTTCTAAGGAATGTTTTGTTTATTTTTGATAACTCTAGTTTAACTCATTAAAAAAATCAGCAGTCGAAATTAACATTATTTTGTTAACTTATGACGAAACACACACCTCGTTCATAATTCACTTAGAATCGTTCCAAATTCTCTCACTCACAAGGCTTTTCTTTAAGGTTAGTTAAAATTTATATAAAACATTTTTAATTTATAATGGACAGGAGAAATCTTTCGATCAAAATCGACTGAGTGAAATATGAATTCAACTGTGAACTTTATCTTTTCTCCAGCAAAAAAAGCAAATCCTTAATTAATCGTTGCGATCGATTTAATCATTTATTCGGCGCCTTAAACTTGCATTCAATTTCCTACCCCAAACCCACCAAGAAAGCTCCCCCCCCCATACCACCACTTTCTTTTATACATGAATTGCTGGGACTGGTTGCTTTAAATTCTTTATATAAAACTTGAATGTTTTTTTTATATCCTTCCTCACTAATTAAAATATTTCTTAATGGTTTTATTAATATTCTTTCATCTGATTAAAAAGCGTATTTGGTAGGAAGGGATCAAGTGGCCACAGGTCGTCATAAAAATCGAGCAATTTTTAGAATATGCGCGAAGACTAAATTAGTTTTGTTATAACTGAGATTTTCATATTCATCAAATCACGTGGGAAGAATTCTTACATTCGTTCGCTGAATTTAATGGAAACATTTCTTTTCGAAACTCACGTACAAGATGGTCATTCGTTTTTTTTCTCCCGATTTCATTGCATTATTATTTGATTTGTTATCATACTCGTATGCGTCAGAATTCGGATCAGTATCCATGTGGTGGTGCAATAAATATCTGCTCGGAAATAGGAGAGCCGAATTCGAATTCCAATTGAATGAGTTTAATTCGCTTACGCGCAATTACACTTGGGAAAAGTAATGATTAGTCTCTTATCTCTCCTGCTATGGGTCGAATAGCAGAACAAATTCGCTTCTGTACCCTTTGTTTGCAACTAGTCGACAACAGAAAGAAATGCCAACGTTCTGCGAGAGAAGCTTTTTATTCAGTCATGTATCGAAAGAGACATGATCGCCCGGGAATCTATCTTGTATGGCACTTAACTGACTGATCTCCATCTTGTTGTACGCTTCGCATATGGTGACATTGTTGAAATTTAGAACATAGCCCTTTATTCAATTGTTACAGTTAAACGGATTTTAAACCATTTTCCAACAAAGAGAATATTGGCTGTCAATAACAATCATTCATTTAAGTTCCCGATCTAAATTAACAAGCGATAATGCCACCAAATGCAATGGATTATTGGGAGTGAAAGTGAATGACAATAATTTAGAAGGAAACAGAAATTCAATACTAAACAGGAAACAAAATTAATCACAAATTCTTTTCAAAAGACCGGGGAAAATTTTGAACCTATCTACTATTATATTTGCTTTTGTCTAGATAACCTGTTTTCTTTCTTCGACTTAACCAAATCATGTGTCCAATAGATACATGATCAAGGAAATAAAACCAATGACTGTAATACATGATTTTACTTAGTAGACATTGGTTCAATCTCTGTGTTTCGCATGCAACCTAGGTGGGTTGAGCCAGCTTCCTCCCCCGGAGAAAGTTTTATTGGGATTTGTTTAAGGGCAGGGTCCCAAATCTTACCCTGTTATTTAACCCATAACTTGAGGGAAGAAACGGGCGAATACCTTTCCCAAGGGTACTAGCGCGTAAGTGAATGCAGGGCAATCAACTGGAATTTGAAATCGGCTCACCGATTTCTCTTTGCCAGCCGACATCCACTGCTCCACAACGCACCGTCGTCAATAAACGCTTACAGCACCTTGTATTTCCAATCGGTCACTCATCTAAGTACTGACCAGGCTCAACTTTCTTAACTTCTGTGATCAAACGAGAACCGGCGTATTCAACCTGATCTGACCTTAAGCAATCTCTGGATCCATTAAGGCTGAAAAAGTCATTTCATCTGATTTAATGCTGTCTCAAATACAGATTATCTATTTGTTTTTGTTTTTTTTTATCTCTATACGTATAATCTGTTGATTAAATCCCTCAGATCTACATCCTTCAGCATCATCTCCAGTTTTAGTGGCTAGCAAATAGTCTATTTAAATGAATCATTATTATTAGATTTCCTCTGTTCATTCTTCTTTTGAAATCCCTTGCTATTCGCCATAGGATCTTAATCTTACAATTTTTGTAGCGTTGTATGATGGCATTCAGAAACGTTCAGGACATTATCACGAAAGCAGTTGTGATTTTCTGACTAGATATTATATTGTAAGTACTAAAAAAAAGTTGATACCGTCAAAATTGCTTCGCCATTTTCAAGGCTGGCTAAGAGAATACCAGCTTTTTTTATTACTCCTGCCCAAGTATACCATTGGCTTAGATTGCATCCACTGTTTCTTTTGTCAACTTTCGTGGAACGTTGATGCCCATTGAGTGATATGTGGTGATTGGCTAGAGGATTAGAGAAACATGGATACATAAGTTGAATATGGAGATTAGCATAAACTGGTTCAGTATGAATTTGGTTGCTTCTGATTCGTTTATTGGTCTTCAGATAAGTCAAATCATTCTTCCGATTAACGCAATTAATCAGTGTCGAGTCCGATCGATATTTCGATGGGAGACAGTTTGGGAATATTGCAAGCAAACTCCAACTGCCCGAAAGATATTTAGGCATTTACTAACCCAGAAACGATTAATAAAGCGTAAAAAAAAAAATCAGTCTTTTTATGTTGACCAACATATATGGGCCATCGTAGAAAAAGACATGCATTTTTTTTTTTTTTTTTTTTTTTTTTTTTTTTTTTTTATAAGCGTTTCACCCCGAGCAAGGCATGTCACTGCCACTACTGCGCAGGGGGCTACGTAGAGTGGAGAAAGGCTGGTTAAATATAGGAAATAACAGAGGGTGGGTGATAGGCGGGTGAGGATACCGAGAATGAGGGTTGGGTAGATGAGTGTTGTGAGAATAGTTGGGAGTTAGTGTGATAGGAGGTGTCTATTGACCCTACATTTAAACACCTGGAGATTGTAACTGTCGGGAAAGCAGACTTGTGGAAGGGAGTTCCACAGGCGGGAAGCGCGAGAAAAGAAGCTGTTGGAGTAGAATTTACGGCTACATCTCATTTGTTTAACTGTAAAAGGGTGGGACCTAGTTGCTAATCTAGTATCTCGTGTAAATTCGTGCTTAGGCGGCACCAGTGATCTAAGCTCATCGGAGCAGAAGGAGCAGAATAACCGTAATTATGCAGCTAATTTTACTGTGGACGAATTCTCCATCCTTAGCTTGTCCAACCAAAATTATCACATTACAATGTTAGAGGCCATCCATATTCTATCTCTAAAACCTTCATTATGTAACCAGAAGGATCATATATTTGACATCCAACTCATTTTCATCTAAGAATTTTTTTTACATATTGCTCATGTATTGATAATTATTTCTCTCTAACCTCGATTTACCTCTGTTGAGCTAGGTTCAAAACAGGTTAGCTAGCTCGTTTTTCAATTTTACTTATTAAATATTATCATGAGTAGTTATAAAATTTAAAAAAAATTGTGTATTTATGTTTACGAAATTTTGAACCATCAAATATATGCCTCGTACAATTAGTGATTCAATAAAGTCTCTTTGATCTCACTTTTTTGTTTTGTTTTGAGGTGATCTTTCTAGTCAGAATCATTCCATTTTTTTGGGGAACTGGATTTTTCTAAATGGTCTAACTTAATCTGAAAGATGATATATGCATTTCTAAAGAGTTATGTTACATGATAACATTTGATTAAACAAACGCTAGAAAATTTTTAATTGTTTTTTTTTCTTTTTTTTCAGGTAAGTGAAATGAAAATTTAATTCTTCCTCAACGGATGAGTCCTTAAAGATAAACGTAAGTTGTTTCAGATCAGTCATTATTTTGTGCTATGAATGTTTACAAAGACGTTTATATTGGGTGTTAAATCATCAAATGAACATATATTTTAGGGTTGTCTGCTCAGCTATGGGGAGTTGACGCTCATGAGGATATGTCACGCAAATTTTATATAAAATCATAAATGCTTACAATGAGCAAGGTAGCTGAACATAATAGAATCCGATGATCTAATTATGAACTAATGTATTTATTCATCTGTGCCATGCAGTGAGATATATGTTCTATTTGTAAACGAGTATTACGCGACCTAGGTTTCTACCATGAGTGGTGTCTTCAGGCGATTTTCAATAACTGAATAATAATTGCAAATCTCCTGAAGACACCACTCATGGTAGAAATTTAGGCCGCGTAATAACCCATTTTCAAATGGAAAATATTCAAAAGTTCTACAACATAATTATAATTAACACTTTTTAATACAGATGTGCACTGGTTTAATATTATGACTAGAAACTAAGTAATTAAACAATATATATATATATATATATATATATATATATATATAAAGTTTTTGGTCATAAATAAAATTAAACCAGTACAGTTGTATTGCTAAGTGTTTCATACGATTATTATTATATAGTAATACTATTACAGTGTTACCAGAAAGAAAAAAAATGACTATATAAAATATTAGAAGTTACGTTCATATGTAATCATACACAGGGATCACTAGGATCATACAAACATGGATGAAAGTGTTCTAAGATATTTAAAAGACTTTTTCCTAATTCTAAAACTTTTTCTGCTTTTTGAAAATTCCAGTTGCGCGCTCGTGAAAAAAAAATACCTGTTTGAGCGTTTGAAAAATGGTAAAATTACTTCTTGTAAATCGGCTGAAACCTACGTCGCGAAAATAACTCATTCTCAAATTAGATGTACATAATTTAAATAATTTACAGAAGATATGTCTGTACTAAATTACTTTAAAGTTTTACTTTTTTTTTTTTGTTCCACGACTTATTTACTTTTTTGGGTTGATCTTCATGTGTCGTGTCCTTTCTGGACGCAGGCGATCATGGATTTCCATTTGCCACTATCACTTGTCGCTATTAACATTTTCCTCTTGGCATCTCTCCAAAATCCCACTTGCTCAAGCCTATCAAGTATGTCTCACGCTGATTTCCTCTGTCTTTTTTCTTTCTATCCGTCCTGTGACTAACAAATTCTCCAAGTCTTCCTTCATTACATTTCCGAGAAATCTCAGCTGTCTCTACCTAATACCAAATATAAGCTTCTTTTTTGCTTGCAAAAGCTCGTCGTTGCTCACATGTTTGGACCATGTTATTGATCTGGAGAGCTATCCTCAGAATCTTTCTGTAGAACCGCATTTCTGTTTCTTCGATTCACTTCTTCATCTTTGTCCAGCATTCGCTGTCATATAGAAGGACAGATAACATATAACAGTCTAATACTCTTCTTTTTTTTAAGATCTGAAAGCTATCGTTTGTTGAAAAAATATTCGCATTTCGAACAAGATATAGTTTTCATTTATTTTTAAAGAAAACTAACGATCACAAAGGTTAAGTCGAAACGTCTAACGCTCCCTTGATTTGTATTTATATTTATCATGATTTATAACTTGGCGCTGTTAAGTTAAATTTATCTGGTTTTATTTGTATTGTTCTTAACGTATTCGTTTTAGTATCCTTTTTAAATTAACCGTTCAGTCTGGAAAATATAAAGTTTTTTGTAGACATAGAGCAAGGTAATTAGTTTGGCATTTAGAGTTGATAATTTAATTAACCAAAATTAAGGAAATTTATGGAATTAGAGTTGGGCAATGGGAATATCATAAAATGAACCCTAGACATGTCCTGCCACCTCGTCAGAAATGTAATTAAAAAAAAAACAACAAAAAACGACGAATTGAGAAATTAAATCTAAAATAAGAATGCCAGATTAAATTATGAAATTCATTGATATCTTTTTGGGTCTGTGGAAAAATACGAATTGTTTAGAAAAATAGATTTCGTAAAAAATAAACTAAGAAGCGCATCATTTTGAAGTGTTCTTCTAATCGCCAATTAACGTAAATAATGACACGATTATTGAGCAGACACAGTGTGCGTTAACTTAAGATTTCTTTTCTTTATCATATATCCTATTAAATTTCTGGGTTAATTTTTTTACATTTTATGCTGAACAAAATCGTAGACTTCTCTTTCGACGACTTTTAGCAACCTGCGAACATTACTAAGAGTCGAGAAAGCTTTGGTCACCGAAAAATGCATTAGTCGGTTAAATTATATTTTATTGGACCGTTTCCTCCAGGAGATGCCATTTTTTTTTTTTTTTTTTTTTTTTTTTTTACTAGGAAAGTAACAGTTCATAAGTGCGTTTTTCTATTTTCTAAGCCCGATGTTCTTTACTGTCCTGGCATGAAAATGGATAAAATCGAGAAAAAATATTTTAGAAGAAAAAATTGCAAACATGTCAAGAAAATTGGAAAGCAGCTGACGGCATTACAGACATGAAGTCATTGGTTATGAATCGAAGCAGATTAATGGAAAAACATATTAGAGATGCATATCTTAAAAGTTTCAGTAGCCAAAATGTTAGAATTTGTTGGCCGAGCGTGACAGAGACACACACACACGCGTATGTGTTTAAACACTGATGCGTCTATGGGTTTGCACATAAAGATATATTCTGTTAGACATAGATCAATATGTATGAGAAAAATACGAACGCATTTATGCTTTTGAGAACCGCTATCTACCTACCTACCTACCTATCTACCTACCTACCTACCTATCCTACCTACCTACCTACCTATCCTACCTACCTACCTATCTACCTACCTACCTACCTATCTACCTACCTACCTACCTACCTCCTACCTACCTACCTACCTATCTATCCTACCTACCTATCTATCCTACCTACCTATCTATCCTACCTACCTATCTACCTACCTACCTATCTACCTACCTACCTATCTACCTACCTACCTACCTACCTACCTATCTATCTACCTACCTATCTATCTACCTACCTATCTATCTACCTACCTATCTATCTATCCTACCTATCCTATCCTATCTATCTATCCTACCTACCTATCTATCTATCTATCTATCTATCCTACCTACCTATCTATCTATCTACCTACCTATCTACCTATCCTATCTATCTATCTACCTACCTATCTATCTATCTACCTACCTACCTACCTATCTATCTACCTATCCTACCTATCTATCTACCTACCTATCTATCTATCTACCTACCTATCTATCTACCTATCTACCTATCTATCTACCTATCTTCCTATTCAATAAAATCACCTTTAACTCTAGTCTAAGCACATTAGATGTAGACATAATGTTCTGTTATCTTTTCGGTCTCTCACGTGATGTGACATCAATGAGCCACATTACAAATTTACGCCATGCGTCTGCTATTCGGTGACAGTTATCGCCGCATAGTAATGTTTTATGTCAACACAAGATAATATATTTGATGGTTTATGTCTTTGTTACCGAGTCGAAAGTTTAGAACCAGCTTAATAAAAAATATCCAGATATGGGACAATTTTTGTTTCTATTTTCACCTGAAATTAAAGCCAAAATATGATGTTTAGAACGGCTCACGATTAAACATCATAGACATTCATTGTTATATTTAACAATATATATTTAGAAAATATATAAGTATGAACTTCGAAAACCGCACAGGCAATAAAAATTCAGACATGCATCAAGAAAAACAATTTTGTTTGGTAAAAACTATCAAAGTCCCTGGTTAAGAACCTTGTCTCAGTTTTCATTTTCTACTTTGGATTGGGATTTTCCTCTACCTTCAATTTTAGCATAACTTTCAGCAATCATTTATTTTATCTCGCTGATCTTTGCTAGAATTGTTTTTCCCCCTTATTGGATACATCATTTTAAAAAATTGACCGTACTTTTCTGGTGAATTAAGAGGCTGACTAAATTGCATGTTTTTTATTTAGAAGTTTCACTGAGTTAAGTGTCATATGTGATATACGATTTGGACGATCGAAAGAGACATGACTGACTGGGCAGAAGGTTTACCCGCAGTAGGTTGCCATTTCTTTGTGTGGTAGACCAGTTGCCAACCACGGCTATAGAACCCAATCTTTCTGCTATTTAACCCATAGCTGAAGGGAGAAATAACGGATTCCTCAAATGGATTTGTGCGTTAATGAATGCAACGAATTTTAGGATCCGAACTTGGATCACTCATTTGACGTTCCGAGCCAGTATCCACTGCATCAGAACGCACATCCACCCGATGAGCTTCAAATCGGTTAAAAGCTTATTTATTTGGAGTTATTTTTTTCACATTCTACATCATTTATGTTTACATTAACAGAAGCAGCTTCCTCAAATGTTTTTTGCCAGTCTAGCTACTTCATTTGTTTGTAACCAGTTTAAGTTTAGTAAAAATTCGGTTTTTGTTATCCTTAACACAATTTTTTTTTATTTTTACCATTCTGATGTTTTCAATTACTTTTCTTTTTTCAGTCTTTTGTGATCTTTCTCATGTTCTTTCTTGGCGCAATTTCAACTGTTTTTACAGTACCCAATATATCTTAACAATATCTCGTTTTACTTTTTTCATCTTTGTTAGGAAAACTGGCAATATATGTAAAATCTAAATAAAGAATGCAACAAATAAAATGTATTTTTATATTTTTTCACAATAGGATGAATAAAACTGAAAATGCATTGTAAACTCCTTCAGTACCAAAAGAGTTATTGCCGATATCTAGAAAATAAAGATATAGCAGCTGAAAGCCTTGTATCACATTTACTATTCTTTCCTTACTTCATTATTAAGAAGGATGTTCCTCTCAAACTACGTTCTTTACAAGAACAGCTGCTCCGTGGAACACAGACCGATAATTGCTTCCCCGAACGCTGTTAATTTTAATTTAAAATCAAGGGATTATAGTTATCTATCAACTATATGTGTATTGTGGTTTAGTGGATATTGGTTTGCAACGCGAAATCGGAACGCAGAGTTCGAATTCCAATTGAATTCGTTCCATTCACATACGCGCAAATACCATTGGGAAAGGTAGGAATCCGTCGCTTGTCCCTCTAGCTTTGGGTTAAATAACAGGACAGACTGGATTCTATAGCTTTGGTTGGCAACCAATTTACCGCAGAAACTAATGACAATCTCATGCCGGAAAATCTTTAGCCCAGTCAGTAATGTCTTTTTCGAGACATGATCGCTCAAACGTGTACCATGCATGGAATTTAACTGACTAATCATATATATCCGCAGAACGTTCACTTTCTCCTCTAACGTCAATAGCACTCACCTCATTCAGTCACCCGCTGTCTTGAGTGGATATTGAGGCTTATAATTGTGAAACAAACACAAATACATTTAACCGATTGTATTGGAAATTATGGGGTACATAGTGTATTTACGTTTAGCAAAACGTACCTATGCACCTTGCACAATACATGTTCTTAAAATCTTTCCATCGATGCCTAAGTTTTATATTCTGGCGAACTGAGATTGGTGTCCTTATGAATGTACTCTTTCCAAAATTTAGTTTTAGTGCGATCAAAGCTTTAAATATTCGAAGCACATAATCGGATAGATTTTCTCGAACTCAGGGCCTAACTAGCACCTACCATTGCGTTTCAAAGACAAACTAAAGCGATGCAGCACCCACTTTCATTCTGGGGGAAACAAAGCGTCAGAGCAAAGGATCTGGCACCCGTCCTGCTTCTCATCTATACAAAGGTTTGATCAAGGCCGACCTGAACATCTTTTTGAAATGAGCTTTCGAGAAAATTGAACGAGGGTATATGCATCTTTTAAAATTGTAAACAGATCTCTGCTGGTCTGTGACACCCTTTGTAATCAAGTGGTAGGAAACACGCAGGTCTGGCTTGGAATTTCTACTGCAATGGGGGACACAATTTCGTACCCTGTCGCAGAGCTCATTTTAAGTCCGAAGATTCTTTTACCTGTGTTCAAAAACGGCGTCACTTCAAACACGGTTATCCATTAAAAATATCACTTGAAATAAAATAAAAAAATTCGGATGCAAAATGAAATTTCTGGAAAGTAGTTGCTGCATAGATAACAGTATTTTTCCATTCTGAAAAATAAGATGTTTGTGGTTGACCAGAGGTCACTTGAGGTCATCACAGGATGCTCAATGTATCAAAAATCTGCCAAAAAGGATATTGATTATTATTCTATCCTCGGAAAGTAAAAATGATAAAGACCGTATTTTTTTTTTTTTTTACTGCGTTATATTTGAAGTTATTTTTCTTAGGGCAACAATAGCTATCCCTTACCGCTCATTTATCTAGAAACATCACTTATTTACGTGCAGCCATGTTAATATACTCTCGCAAATCTATGTTCTTATATTCATTCTAGTTCAGTGTACATTCATATAATACGAAATGGCATAGCCAACATTAAAATACGTTCGCATATATTTTAATACAAAAAATATATTTTCTGAAATCATATACTGAAAAATTTTCTTAGGAAAAGTGTAATAAATTCTATTCATAATCGTAAGCATTCGAATGTGTGTGCACCCATGAAATGTATATATCATAGAAAGTATATGCACACAAACATACACACACATTCTCTCCTGCAAAAATAAAAATGAAGAAAGCAACTATATCCTCTGGGAAGCTGCTTATCTCTGACAGCAATTCTGATTCCTACGCATATCGGCTGGATGAGACACCCATATGACAAAGAGAGGTCATACAATCATAGAAAGAGGATCGATTTTCTGTGCATTTGCCCAAGGATTTTTTCCCTTTGGGTATAAAGGAACGATGGAAAAAAAGGTAGTGAATTAGAATGACGGCGCACCGACACCACCATCTCCTCTCCACATCCTTTCTTTATATATAATACATGTGTGTGTGTGCGCGCATACATTTCGTTACTTAAGTTATGTTTAGTGCCCAGTAAATGACTGGTTACGCCATATTATGAAATTAATATTTCTGTCGAGGTGAGTTTATCCTCAAGTCTTACTCAAATATTTGTTTAAGGGTAGCTAATTCTTTTCGATCGTCAGATGGATAAATATTTTTTACTTGGACTATTAATTGATTGATTCGTTTTCTGTAGCCAATGTGCTCTTTTGAAGACCTGTATATGTCAAATAATTGTTTCGATTGTAAGATTTTTTTTTTATTGTGGGGGGATGATTTTAGTGATACCCATTTTAAAAATTCACCCACAGTTGCAGGAGAATAGGTGTTTATTTTTCCCAAGAGTATGTGTACGTAAGTGAATATAACCGGCTTAGGCGGAACTGAAACTCGAATCTGTAATTAACAACTCAGTGCTATTATCTATTTGTATCTCCCGCATATCGAAACTTACAACACCTCATATTACGAAATGGGCAGCCATTTAGGTATTTGCTAGAGCTGAAATTGCTCAACTTTTAATTTGATGTGGTTGTAAGACTATATAAACTAAGGTAAAATGTTACGCTATATAGATATATATATATATATATATATAAAGAATAAATCTAAAGATTTATTTTTTTCTTTGTTGATCTACTATTGTATTGAGCGCTTTAGTGTTAGGGTTCTCGTCTCGGGCTTTTTTTTCTTTCCTACGAGTATTTTGACGTATGTTCAAGTATTTAGTTTGTTTCTTTCTTTACTTACCCTTTTTCCCCTCCGAGTTTGTTCTCGGTGGGTTTTTCAAGACGAACTGAAATATATTATAACAATTATTAGTATTAGCATTATTTTATATATATATATATATATATATATATATAGAGAGAGAGAGAGAGATTTTATTAATTTTCAATATAAAACGACTTTCAGGTAATATATAAATGTTAATTTTGTATTATGGGCCTTTTCCTAATATTCTGCAACCAACGTTCTAAGGAAAAAGGTTCACGATTTTTTTTGATACCTTAAACAAAAAAGATAAAAATAAATGGAAGTTTTTCATTATAACTTCCTTACTTTTGCTAAAACACTTCCTGTGGGAGATCTAAAAACAAAGTATTATGATAAAATCCAATGTGCTCCAAAATGCATATGATAGAAAAACTTCGTTTCATAAAGAAAAGGAAATATGTTGAGCGAAAATATGAAGTTCGCTCATGTCATGAAATACTTTATTTGGAAAATTGCGTTGACTCAGCCTATTGTCTTATTGTATTTTGTCGTTAGTCATTTCTTTAAACTTTAAAATTCAAGCGATTACGAAAAGTTAATTATCTGGGAATTGTTTTAAAAGAATCAGTCAATGTTCCAAGGAAATCAGAAAATGCATTGAAATAAGCTGCCTTTAAAAAAAACAAACGAAACAGCGTATAAAGCAAATAAGAATATTAGAAACAAAGAAAGTGCTCACGTTCTACCCAATATTAGTTTTTGAGTGAATACCGGGCACTTATGTCGGTTTTTAAATATGACAGCGAATCCTAGACAATTTCATCAAAGATGAAGGAAAGACTTGAAGCAACCGAAATGTGGTTCTACAGAAGGATACTAAGGATACCACAGACGATACATGTTAGTAACGACCACGTTTTGTATAGGATGGAAATGAAAAGGTAACTGATATTTAAAATCAGAAAACAACAAACGTTTTGGGGACAGATAATGAGTAAGGAGTGCTTGGAGAATCTGATATTCACAGAATAAGGGAAGAGAGACGGGGAAAGTTAGGCATAACTTATAAGATGGGCTTGGGAAAATGAATGGCAGAGCAGCATTTCAGAGGAGTAAGAAGAGAAAAGGTGTTCAGCACTACAATTTATAGGGAGATGTGGAAGGACATGATCGCCTACGTTCTGAAGCGACATGGGACATAGAAGATACGGCACTGAATACCGGGCAATTTTCTCAGTAATGAAGCAGAAACTTGAGGCCACAGTAATATAGTGTTGGTTGCTGAGAAAACAATAACAGGATCATGATTGTTTTCTTGTTAAACATCGTAAAGATTGATTGATACAAATTAACCATTAGCTGGTGGAGATGAGGTAGATTTATACCTTTCCCAAGTGTACTTTAGCATAGGTGAATATAAGGAATCTGACCTGAATTGGAACAGGGTTATCCTATTTAAGATTCTGAAACGTAATCCGTTACACTACTCGAATATCTAAACTTACAAGGCAACCATCCATCGAGGTACTGAACACGCATGATGATGCTCATACTTTAAGTATTGTTGCAACGTGAGATGGCTGTATGCTGGTGGGAGTTTGTAAGAAACAAGTTTTAAGGAAAGCAAATACGAAACTAATGCTATATTTTCTTTTTTTTTAATCGTTTTACCTCAAGCCAGGCAGTACTGCCACTGATGCGCAAGGGGCGACATAAGAGTAAAATTTAGACAGACGGAGAGGGAATAGAAAGACGGACCAGTTACAGGGGGTGTCAGAAAAAGGGCAAAAGAAGGATGGGAACACAGATGTGAAGACACTTGCGGAGGTAGAGAAAAAAAAAAGATAAACAGGATGGTGTAGTAAGAACTGGAGTCAAGTGGTTAAGAAATGGGCACTGACATTGCATTTAAATTTCTAGAGGTATGACAGTAAACTGCATCTGGCAGCAAGACTTTTGATTTCCAGGTTGCGAGGAGCATGGAACCATCTTTTGATTGCTGTTGTTCCTAGGTCCAACCTGACCCGGGATGGTAGTATCTGATAGGGTCCCAGCTAAATAGCTAACCCCTAAAGTAGGGGTCTAAACACTATGAAAGTAAAACACTTGTATTAAATATATACATAAACATTTTTGAATGAAAAGTACTAGCAAGTAAATATTTTTGAAGGAAAAATTTTACCAAAAAATTGTTTTTTGAAGAAAAAATGTAAACAAAAATACATTTTTGAAGGAATTAATGCCTCAGCATTAAATTAAGGGTTGATATACCATAGAACAAACCAAACCAAGCCGTCAGGAAAGCAAGTATATGGAAGGGAGTTCCACAGGCGGGAAGTGCAAGAAAAGAAGCAGTAGAATTTTCGGCTGCATTTGGTTGATCTAACTGTAAATGAGTGTGACCTTGTTGCCAGTCTGGTTGCATGAGTAAATTCTTGTAGCGGTGAAACCAGTAACTTAAGTTCGTCGGAGGAAAAGCCATGAAAATACTTGTAGAATAGACAGAGGGAAGCCACATCGCGCCGGTGAGAAAGTGGCTGTGGCATATATGACAGCAGTATCACCAGAAAGCGACAGTTGAAATTTGTAAGATGTAAGCTGAAGAAAGAAACATGAAAATTGATTTGGGACATTCTGAAGACAAGAGCGAAACTGCAATAATATTTCCGAACGACTGTTGGTACGTGGATAGCAGAATATTGAGGGTAAGGAAAATATTGCAAAGTAAAACAAAATATCGAAAATATTGGAGAGAAGTGAACATTCGCGTTTTGAAAGGATACAATTACATAGAAAAATCTGTGTAACTATGCTAATTGTTTTGATTATGCTAAAACTGAAAAATGCGGATTAACTGCAGCGGTTCTGTTGGCAGTTTGTTTATATTGAAACATATGGCAGACATTGACTAAACATTG
Organism: Ascarosepion bandense; assembly: GCA_037127315.1. Lineage (NCBI taxonomy): Eukaryota > Metazoa > Mollusca > Cephalopoda > Sepiida > Sepiidae > Ascarosepion > Ascarosepion bandense. The sequence continues at coordinate 9,682,382 of JBBBDQ010001317.1, read as the reverse complement.
TGAGTTGAAATTTATAAAGCATTTATGTTAAATGAAAATATATTTGTCAATTTCATTGCTATTACTCTTTTTGAAACTGATTAAAGTTTTATTTCTAACATTTTGTTCGAAGTCGTGTGAAATGTCAGAATTTTCATTACACTATTTGCTATCCATCTTAGTTGCTGCTGTTGAAATTTCTAAGGTGATACATTTTCTGTTATTTGGCACAGTTCTTTGTGATTTTGCAGTGCAAGAGCATGAACTTCGAAGAAAGAACTGCCAAGTGTGAAATTAAGATGTATTTGAGGCGATATGTTTTTGCACTAATTTTTTCTGTACAATGTTATTTTACACGATCACACAAATAAGTAGGTACCTCCACTAAATCAATGAAAAACAGCATAGTATGAAGGAAAAAGGCCCCAAACTAAATAAAAGCAATTATATCGGTAAAATGTTTGTTATTATGAAGAAACATCAAAGTATTTTTAAATATTTTTTAAAATCTATCACGTACAAAATTTTGATAGAAAATATTATTTTTCTTTCGTCAGTGATATGTAATTTTACAAGGTTTTATTAAGGCAAACGTAATATTACGCAAGTCACTTTTTTGCCGGTGAAAAACACATTAAGATGGACATTCTTGCAAAAATAAAATAATGGCTGGTTTTTAATGAAAATTTCACGACTTATTCAAAAATGACTGAAATAATTTCTGAAATAATTATTCTAAGAAAATCTTCGTAAAAATCTTTTTACATATGTTACCCCTCCAGTAATTAATTTCCTGGATTGTCTAGAAATTTGCGAGAGTTTCCCTATATATCACTATATACCTAATATTAAATGCCTGAGTCATTGGGGAAACGCTAATCAACTGTCTTTTTTTTCTAAACTAGTCCGTTTTTAAGAAATCTACTTTTAATTGTGAAAACAAAAATGCAATAAAACTATGCCATTGTTTTTTTTAAAAAAAAAACTTTTAATTCGTTTTACAAACAATATATATTAAGGATATCAGTCTAAAAAGAAAAACATATTTTCAATGAATAATGAATTTTTGACAAGAACTGATTTCATTTTTGTTATTTCTTATTATAATAATCTATGAGGTTTCGAAAATCTTATTAAATTTCCTCCTTCATCGTTAACCCTAGGTTGTTAAATTAATACGGGAAAACTGTATTTATTAATCGAAAATTAATTGAAAAGTTTAATACAAATACTCGAGATATTCGACTTCTAAAATAATTAAAACACTTTGTGCGTTTATGATGACTCGTACTTTCTTTTTGCGGGTGACCGTACGTGATATATATAATTAAAAGGTCACGTTTCAAAGGTTGAGCTTTTTACAGGAAAAACAATTTTCTTCAGAGTTCAATTCTTCCATCTCGCTATTGTTTCCTCTGCTCTACGTTTCAACAGGCTTTGCAAACCACTTCTTCCAAATTTAAAGCAAGTGTTATATTTTAATTCCTAGTTTCTTAATTTTTTTACAAAAATTGTGAAATTTACAATTTGTAGAGTTAACTAAAAAGAATAGGAAAAATGGATAATTAAAAATTAATAAATGTCATAAGATTTCATAAATAGTTAAATCTGTCGTTTTCTAATTTCATTCTGTTATTAAATGGTAAATTATTTTAAGACAGTTTAATATTATTTTTATTTTTCATGAAACATTTTTAAAGGCGTTATTCTAAAATAAAATATTATATTCTATAAAATATTGGATAATTGCTAAAAATTTTAAATTTTTATTTTACTATATCGTGAAACAAAAGAACAAAACGTACGATTAAGATTGTCAAATTCGTCTTAAATTTTTAGTATTTTGTACGCCTAGTGTCTGTTAGGTCTATTATTGTCTCTGATAACAACCCCGATACAAAGACTACCGTAATTAAGAAACTTTTTATCGTACATTTCAGGCAGTATGCCTGTAATACTGGTTTCAAATCAGATTATGGTAAGTTTAACTATGCTAATTTAAATAAAATAATGTGTTAGCGAGGTATATTTTATTTATGCAAGATTTTGTAAAAGAAAGAATTGGCTTTTGTTTACAAATTGTTGATCGATGAAAAATGTCCGAAAAAATAAAATTTTGTAAAATTAATATTTTTTAGATTCCGATCAATATAATTTCGATTAGCAATACATCAGAGTATTTTGCTTATTGGAATTAATAAATTTAATTTCTTGGTTTTCAATGACAGCCAAAAATAAAGCTTCAAGAAAAAAGTTTCTTTAAATATTTAATTTAAATTTAGGTATCGAAACTGAGTGGAAGTACCTAATTCTGTTATTTGTTGGATTAGGAAAGTTAATCTTTATTGAATTTTGTATAGGAAGAATTTGTTGTTAGCGTACGTGACGTAAATGAAGTCGCTCAAAAAGTATAATAAATTCAATGTAACAACAATTTCATTTGGTTAAACTGAAGGGGAAAAATAGGCTAATGACAGAGGTAAAATTATATAAATGTTACTCAGATATTGATGGCGAGAGACGGGACAAATTTTTGGCGAAATCTTTAGTATTGCGTAAACTTACTCAGAATAAGTGAAGTATAGAACTCCAGAAAGATGAACAGAATTTCCTAAGTTGTGAAATACATTGTGAGATAAACGTATTCGGCAATCATGCCTAATTGTTCGTACATATGTACAAAATTGAGAACGTCACTTTTCATGCCTGAACATTTCGTTCAAGCATGAAGCGGACTGTATTGACTTCAATGTCCATTTACATATTCTCATACCCTCTATCCCTCATAGTAAGCGCTTTTTTCCTTAAATATAACATACCTTAAAATTATGATGACTGTTCTTATCTGATTGATTTTTCAACCTGATGATAATAAAATAAAGTATCTATTCTACACACATATATTGTTAATTCCTCATTTTGCGTGATTCCTCAAAGTAATGTTAGCCAAAAGATAATCGACACCTGGTTGTTGTTATAGTAGATATACTTAATGAACCTATTTTTCTCACACTTGACGGTCGGAAAATTTCATATCAAGGACGCTTCAAATGTTTACTACCATCTGAAATGTATTCCAAAGCATAAATTAGTTATAGAGGCGCATCAAAAGAAATATATAGACAATATTTATAATTACAACGCACTTTTTTTTTTAATGTAAGGCCACCATCCGCCCGTGCATTGAGTATTGCTGCCATATCTATTCTGGTGCTCCTGCTATCCACTTGGGTGTTCTTGACCGAATCCAACGGAGAATCTGTAATGTGATCGATCCCGACTTGGCAGCTAGGATACAGTCGCTTTCTCACCGACGCAGTGTGGCTTCCCTGTGTCTCTTCTACAAATACTTTCAAGGCTTCTGCTCCGATGAACTTCGTTCACTGGTACCCCCTATATACGAATTTCCTCGAGCCACAAGATTAGCAACTAGGTCCCACACTTTTATTGTGAAACCAATAAATTGTAAACGCTAATTCTATTCCAGCATCTTTTCTCGCACTTCCCGCCTGTAGAATTCTCTTCCGTATACTTGTTTTCCTGACAGTTACAATCTCTAAGAATTTAAATGTAAAACCAATAGTGCTCTCCTGTCTCACTAACTTACTTCATCTCTCTCATGCTTTTCTACATCCACCCCACTCTCATCAGTACTCTCTTCCCTCTCCTACTCTTTTCTTGACACCCCCTGCAACCTCTCACTCCTTATAACATTCCTCCTCGTCCACCCCACTCTCATCAGTATTCTCATACTCTCTTCCTGACACCTCCTCAAACCTGTCACTCTTTCTCATAATATTCCTCCTATGTAACCCTCTGTACAACAGTGGCAGTAAAATGCCTTGCTTGGGGCGACACGATTATTTAAAAACAATGTGTATTCATTATGTATACGCCGATTAAAAATGTTGTTCATAATTATGTCAGTACATTTGACTTATTATTCTCAGGCTAGTTGTCATCTATATTTTACAGTCAGCACTTGGGCGATCATGTCTCGAAAAAAATATTTATAGACTGGGTAGATTTTCCCACAGGATCCTGGCATTCCTTTCTGCGGTAGATTTGTTGCCAACAAAGACTATACAATCCAAGGGAGAGAGAAGAGACACGATTAATAGCTTTCCTAGAGGTCTTTATCCTGTTGATTCATATTTGCGAAGGGAATATATGTTCATATATGACCATTTATGTCCAGTGTAGTTTCAAATGTTAGTCGGTCATAACTCTAAAATATGCTATATCCTTTGTAGGTCTAAGTAATAGTTTTTCTCCTTACTATTATTCATCTCTATATTCTGACATTCAATTATCATTGTGTGTTACTTTCAGTTTCTTTGTTAGGTAATCTGGCCAATGAGGTATTTTTTTCAAAGCGATATTTCCTCATTATGTGTGCTATAAATTTGAACTACTTCAAAGTACGAGCGACATTTTTAGGTTGATTTCTTTTATAACAAATATTTTGCTCGCATATGTCGTACATAGCATTCCCAGCATTCTTGAATAGAACCGCATTTGTGTTGCTTCAGTTCCTCTTTAAATCTTTGAGGAATTTTCCCCTTATTGTCACGTAGGGGATTTCAATTGCGTAGAAGAATATTCTTTTGGCTTTGTTACCTCTGAAAGTTTCTTTTTCATGTTAATGCATGTCATTTATTATGTAAAATTTTAAAGTTCTGTAAGATTTTAAATGTTCGCTAACTCCCTTGCCTCCCAAAAATATTTAAAATCGACAAGATACACGCATAATGTGCAGTGATATATATATATATATATATATATATATATATATATATTTATATATATAAATGAAGAAAAATATACTTGAATGTTATTTCAAATGAATTGAGGGACCAGTGTTCGATTTCAAGTTTCTTTGTTTTTATAAGCAGGTAGACCTCTTCTATTTGAAGTTCCAACGCAAATCACTTTACCTTCATTCAAATGAATAAACACAGGTAAAGGCGATAAGAGAAAATAAATTCCGACCCTCGTTGACTCCCATGAAAACATTTTTTCAATTGCTTGTATATTTCTTTCGTCATCTTCTCTGAGAAGTCATAGAATACGTTGTCTTGTTTGGCGTTCCATTTTGGTTAGCACACAGTCCATTCATATTTCTATTTTTTTCATTAAACTTTTATTCATTAGATAAAAAAAAACTGTTCTCTTAGTTGTGATTAACACTAAGCTTTAGCTTCACATTCAAAGACATAAATGTAAATAAGACTAAAAGGATGGACATACACAGCCGCCAATTGAGATTGTTTCACAAATTAAACTGCTTGGATGTAAACAGATGTATATGTTCGGCAACTGCTATAGATTGTCGTTGCATTTTTCATTCGTAAAAATCCGCTGGCTGTAGGGAGTTTCGGATATCTAGACTGAAATCGTTGCAGAAATGTAACTCCAAGGACAAAAAAGGCCAGTTACCATGGGTTATGAATGGAAGCTCTGGTATGACTCCCTATAATGTCTAGTATAATCAAAAAAAGTTGACATTAAATAGACCTAGTAGGTGGCTATATTGTAAAATCAAACCTAACACGAAAGAAATATTAGAGAGAGAGATAGAAAAAGAAATTACTGCATAATGTGTTAGCATAGTGGTGATGGTCAGTCAATCAGTTAATTGCAATACATGATAGACGCTTGGGCAATCATATCTCTTTCGAGACATGACTATGCAGAAAGATTTCCCGGCACTAGGCTGCCATTACTTTTTGCGGTAGACTTGTTGCTAAGTCTACGGAACCCAATCTTTCCTGCTATTTAGCAGATAGACGCTAGAAGAAGAGATAGATTAATTTCTTGTCCAATGGAATGAATTTGACTGGAATTCGAGCTCGTCTGTGGTGAGAATACTAATTCAAACAATCGATAAATATATGCAACTTAAGCGGAAAACAAGTTTCATGGTCCATAGATGATCAATAGATACATCAATACTTTTGTCTTCATGTATTTAATAAAATTGGCCTCTTTTTTTATTTGTCAGTCAGTGCCATACATAATACAAGCTTGGGCGATCATGTCTCGAAAGAAACTTTCATAGACTGGGTAAATTTTCCCACAGGATCCTGCCATTACTTTCTGCGGTAGATTTGTTGCCAACAAAGACTATACAATCCAATTTACCTTTCTATTTAACCTATAGCTGAAAGGAGAAGAGGCTGATTAATAGCTTTCCTAAAGGTATTTTCCTTTAATTGAACGCAACGAATTCAGACTCGGCTTTCCGATTTCTCGTTTCGAGTCAATATCCACTGCAGCGCAACGCACGTTTTTATTAAACGCATGCTTGAAATTATCTCAAAGGAATAATATAAATAAAATATGAATGTTTTATCGATTACGCAAGTGTTTGAAACAGTGACCCACAAGTACATTTTGGACTATTAGGTAAGCTTGATTTATTTGAAGAAGATAAAGAGACAGGGGGAAACAACGGATAACATATTTGAAGGACCTAATCAGGTGGATGATGGAACGAGGGTTGCATGATTTAACAGTAGAAGGCGTGCTAAGTGCCACCAGGGATAGGGAGACGTGGAAAGCCATGATCGCTGACGTCCTGAAAATACAGGGCACATAGAAGAAGAATATTCATAAATTAGACTGAGAGCGTACGGATGAGAAATGAATTGTGTAAATACGCAAGAGAAAGGCACATCAAGCAAGGTTGGGTCTTCTCACTAGACTTGTGCAAATTTTACAGTGAATCTATCTTCAAAGAAATTCCAGGATTCATTAATGGTAGCCACAGTCTTAACAACATTAGATATGCAGATTAGGTATTGACGGAAACAGACGCAAAACGTGAACTTCAGTAATGCACTAGAAGAAAAGAAAGGATTACAATTCAATTGTAAAAATTGTCATGGTTATCAGCAAAAGTAACTGCATAAAAGGCGAACTACGAATGAAAGATAGATTGCTTGTCCCGAAGAGTAGTGAGACCAATACCTAGCTACAGCAGAGGTAAACAAATTATTTAGCGAGTCGAGTTAAAAAGCGTTAACCAAGATATCTGAAAGTGATATGGCTCATAAATCAAGAACAATATATTCCGGGGATCAGAAAGGTTTTGTTTTGAAATTCTAATCACCATAAGGCCGGGGCGTACAACTGCCGAAACTCCGTGAATATAAATATGGCAATAAAAACGAGGACATGAGTCCGAACAATGCAAATAATACCTCATCTTAGACAAACATTAATTACAGATGTTAGAATCAAGCAATTAGGAAAATTTAAATATCTAAGAAAATGCTTTAATATAAAATGTGACACTGAAATCGGAAGGTGCATTGTTATGGTTAACATACAATAAGCTCAGAAAATTATACTCTTAAGAATGAACTCATTAGTAATAACAATATTTTAAAGAAAAGGTAACAAAAAAGACTTTTTACTAGAAAAAGACAATGGCTAGAGTATGTAATGGAAATGAAAGACTAGAAGAATTTTCCAGTTACAGGATTTTGAAGACTAAAAAACTTACCTGACGACAATTTCGCTAGAAAATAGGAAGAGAGTACTGGATTACTATGTGCTGTCGGTTTTACAATATGGCAGTGAATACTGGACAATATCATCAAAAGTGAAGGAAATACTGGAAGCAACTGAAATGTGGTTCAACAGAAGGATGCTGCGAATCTCATGGATCGAGCATGTGAGCAATGCTGAGGTCTTGGAAATGATGGAAACAAAAAGGAAATTAATACTGAGCATCAGGAAGAGACAGCTGAAGTTTCTGAGAAACGCAATGAGGAAGTAAGTCTTGGAGAACCTGATACTAACAGGCCAGATACAGGGAAGAAGAGACAGGGGAAAGGAACGGATAACATATTTAAAGGACCTAATCAGGTGGATGACGGAACGAGGGTTGCAGTGTAACAGGAGAAGGCGTGCTCAGAGCCACCAGGGATAGGGAAACGTAGAAAGCCAGGATCGCCTACATCCTGAAGGGACAGAGCACATAGAAGAAGACGAGCATGTGTAAATGATTAGCAGAAGGGTGGGTAGAAGTGATAGAGGTAAAGGCAAAACTTTCTCAGAGTTAAAAGAACAGGGATTTGTTTAGAGCCATTATTGGAAGGAAGGCGTCACATAGAAGAAGAATTAAAAGACCTGCACATTATTTCTGTATGTCTTACTGTCGCAAAAAATTAGAATTTTTCGAAAATCGTCTAGCATAACCAATCATAATGCAGTCGTTGTTTCCAGATCTGGTTTTAAGCTAAGATTGTGGACAGTTTCTTTTGATGCCAGATGGGTTTGGATCCTCACTAATTCAAGTGGGGGTAGAACATGACACATACACATGATCTAAACTTATTTATAAATGGAACTTTGTGTGTGTATCCGTTACCTATAAATTCCGAAACGGCTGAACCGATTTTCTTGAGAATTTACACAGTTGTACTGTAAGCGTCTGCAAGTATTCTTAGCTAGCTTTTGTGTCGAGGTACCCCCCGATAAATATCGAATATCGATAATCGAAGAAATCGGGTTATAGAAGGAGTGGTCCGATTTTAATCAAATTTGATACACTCATAGACAAAGACATAAGAAACGATATTCAAAAGTTTCAAGGTTGCGGCTCTTACAATAGTACAGAAAATCGATTTTATATATATATATATATATATATATATATATATATATAAGGCAAAATGTTTGCGTGTGTGTCTGTTTATCTGTCTGTATGTCCTTTATACAAATCCACAATTTTTATCCGATTCTCACCGAACTTCACACAAATATTCTTTAGGCTGAGTCTGAGCTCCAGGATCATGAATTAGTTTTAAAGCTTTCATGACACCAGAGCAACGCCGGGCTACACTGCTAGTTTAGAATAATTCAATCTACCCGATTTCTTAGAAAATATTGTTTGTCATAATTAATGTTCCCTTTCAAAAGTAATGAGTTAAATCTAAAAACAGAAAATTACCAAGTTTTCTCCAAGCTACTAAAATCGTTAATAATGAATCGGCGGTTAAAACAAGATTCGAACATTTTCTCAGTTCGGGGTAACTAAGATCGTTAGCAGCTGCCAAGTTCTTTACAAAATGATCTCCGAGGCGTTCCTAAATACGCAATATGCAGAGCGAATGAAGGAGAAACTAACATTGAAATCGTGAATTATAAAATGTCAGGGTAACGGGAGAGAAGACGCCGATTTCCCTAGAAATGATGAAGTTATTTATAGATTTTCACCGAGTCTTTCATAAGGCCATATAGGGTCACGTATTTTTCAGAATACCATGGGACATTAATCTTCTCGTAGCATGCCAATCTGCCACTAATTCTCTATTCAAAGTATGGTCCTTCTGGAGTCGAAAATCGACTCGAATAGCGGAAGCAAATCGATTATCAATGTTTCCATTAAAGCTCGCCCGTAGAGAAAGAATAATCTTGAGTTACACTCTGTATATTTCACGATGGTCACACGTGATAGACTGCCAGTCAAGAGTGTAAGGGTTATCGGTGCGATGAACGTGTTCGCCGTGATTTTATAGTCCTATTAGATATAGTACTCGTGGAAAAGGCGTGGATCCTTATCAGCTCCAGATGTAGGTTAAATAAACTAGACTCTTTTCTCTTCGCAAGATTTGAGAAATAAAAACTCGAAATTTGAAACCAGCTTGAAGAGGGTTGGTCACTGTTAGATCTTGCCCAAGAAACAGCAGTGCAAATGCATTCTTCTTCTTTACGTGCCGTGTCCTTTCAGGACGTAGGTGATCATGAACTTGCCCCTAACCCTTGCGGTTCTTAACACTTAACACTACCAAACCGCCAACCTCCATCGACTTGCTCAAGCCCATCCAGTAGATCTCGTGAAGTTTTCCTCTGTCTATCTTTCCATCTATCCGTCCTGTGAGTATCTGATTCTCCGAGCACTTCTTCCTCATGACGTGTCCCAGAAACGTCAACTGTCTTTTCCCAATGGTAAGTATAAGCTTCATTCTTGTTTGCATCCTCACCAAAACATTCAAGTTACTCACATATTCAGTTCATTGGAGGAGCGTAACGTGAAACGTTTAAACAGGAAAAATTTGGAACTGGTCTTCCTCATGGAAAAAGCCGGCTTGATATTCTGTTTTCGAAGTTATGAAGTTCAAATCTTGGTAAATGTTTCATACGCAATGTTGAGATTCGTAGATTTTAGTTAGAAACACGATACACGCTTAGGTGTTAATATCTTCCTCGAATGACTAGCTAAAGATTCTTCCCTTAGTAGGTTGCCACTTCTTTCTGCGGTAGACAGGTTTCTAATTAAGGCTATAGAACCTAATCTGTCCTGCTATTTAACTCATAGCTGGAGGGAGAAGAAAGAGATAAATAATTTTCCCAAGGGTGTTTGCGCTTAAGTGAATGCAACAAATTCTACTGAAATTCGAATTCGTTTTTGCGAGTTCCCATTTCGAGCCGGTATCCATTGAACCACCATAATCTGGTAGAAATTTGCCGGATTCTTTCGTTCATTGAGAATCGAGCAAGGTAAGGAAAAATGGCTGTTTTCTCTCTGTTTGTGTTATTCCCCGTGAGGTTTTCCTGTCTGTCTGTGTGTGATTTACTTTTCCGTCTGTCTGCGTGTGAATTTTCCCTGGCTATCTGTGTGTGTATGTGTGATTTTTTTTTTCCTCTGTCTGTTGGTGTGTTTGCACCTGATTTTTATTCCCCTGTCTGTTTGCGCCTGATTTTTATTCCCCCTTGTGTGTCTGCGTGCGGATTGTTTTCTCCGCCTTGTGTGTCTGCGTGCGGATTGTTTTCTCCGCCTTGTGTGTCTGCGTGCGGATTGTTTTCTCCGCCTTGTGTGTCTGCGTGCGGATTGTTTTCTCCGCCTTGTGTGTCTGCGTGCGGATTGTTTTCTCCGCCTTGTGTGTCTGCGTGCGGATTGTTTTCTCCGCCTTGTGTGTCTGCGCGCGGATTGTTTTCTCCGCCTTGTGTGTCTGCGCGCGGATTGTTTTCTCCGCCTTGTGTGTCTGCGCGCGGATTGTTTTCTCCGCCTTGTGTGTCTGCGCGCGGATTGTTTTCTCCGCCTTGTGTGTCTGCGCGCGGATTGTTTTCTCCGCCTTGTGTGTCTGCGCGCGGATTGTTTTCTCCGCCTTGTGTGTCTGCGTGCGGATTGTTTTCTCCGCCTTGTGTGTCTGCGTGCGGATTGTTTTCTCCGCCTTGTGTGTCTGCGTGCGGATTGTTTTCTCCGCCTTGTGTGTCTGCGTGCGGATTGTTTTCTCCGCCTTGTGTGTCTGCGTGCGGATTGTTTTCTCCGCCTTGTGTGTCTGCGTGCGGATTGTTTTCTCCGCCTTGTGTGTCTGCGTGCGGATTGTTTTCTCCGCCTTGTGTGTCTGCGTGCGGATTGTTTTCTCCGCCTTGTGTGTCTGCGTGCGGATTGTTTTCTCCGCCTTGTGTGTCTGCGTGCGGATTGTTTTCGCCTTGTGTGTCTGCGTTGCGGATTGTTTTCTCCGCCTTGTGTGTCTGCGTGCGGATTGTTTTCTCCGCCTTGTGTGTCTGCGTGCGGATTGTTTTCTCCGCCTTGTGTGTCTGCGTGCGGATTGTTTTCTCCGCCTTGTGTGTCTGCGTGCGGATTGTTTCCTCTCTCTCTCTCTCTCTGCGTGCGTGTGTGTTGCTTTTCTTTTCTTTCTACAGCTATGTGCGTCTCTTTCCTGTGTTTTCACTGCGGTTTTTCTTTCTTTCTCATTCAGATTTTTACTTTATCACTACCTCTCTCTCTCTTTTTTTCTTCTTGAATGTTTGTTCTGCTTAGTGTCTCTCTCACTGTTTCAGTTCTTCTCTGTCTCTATTTCTTTGTCGGTTTGTATCTCTGTTTATCTTTCTCTTTTTTCTCTGTCCATGTGTCTTGTTCTATGCGCATGTTTTTTCACGCTTTTTTCTGTGTCATTTTGCCGTGTGTCGCATTGTGTTTCCATTTTCTATGCATCTTTCTGTGTCATTTTATGTGCGTCTCTCTCTCTCTCTGTCCAATTTGGTTGGTATATTTCTGAGTTTCTTCTCCATTTTTAAGCTTGTTTATTTTTTTTTTTACTTCAAATTATTTCTTTTTACCTCATTTGATGATTTCTGTTGGTCAAATGTTTCTTTTCTTATATTTCAGTTACTTTTTCCCCATTATTTGTTTTCATTATGTTACGTAAAAAAAGGAAAAAGAAATCGTTTCGTTCATTTCTCACACCAAAATTTCCAATCGTTTTCTGATTTTCATCTCTTGATTCCCACTTTGGCATTCAACAACCCTTGGCACATATCTTCAAACAAATTTATTATCCACGCTCGGCTGCCCGTTATAATATTATCCTGTGATATCTCATGCATTGACTTTCGCTTTGCAGTGTTTCTGCAACGCGTAAAGCAGCCACATTCATACGCAATAGATCTTAATGTTAATATTTTTACTGTTCTTTTGACATCTTTTTGAGGAGGAGGAAAAAATGAGTAGAATATTGATATAGGATTTATTTTTGCTGTTCAGTTGAAAGGAACAAAACAAAACAAAAAAGCATCGGAAATCTGTCTCCTAGACTGCCTTCTACAAATTAGCCTATTGTCTGTTTGAGGTTAAGAATTTGTAACATTACTTTAGAATATGTTGATTTCAACTGCATGCTACATAATTTTCTTGTTACACTATCTATACAGTTTTTGCACAATATGAGTTTATTTTCTTATGAATAAAATGTTTTTAGTGCCAAAAAGATATTCATTAGGACTATTTAAAAATGTTTGTAGTAAAATATATTTTAAGTAGTAAAAATATTTTATGCCTGTTGTTCAGTGTTTTAGCCACGTCATATATCTCCGCAGTCTGGATGAAAAGTCATTCTCTCTCTCATATATATATATATATATATATATATATATATATATAGTATATTTGGCAGTATTTTATCTTTTATGCAGGTTTCATTGAAAATTACAGACACGCTATTATATTTAAGTTCTTTACGTACTTTGTCATGTGATTTTGGGAATTTTCTTTTCTGGACAAATTATATAAATTTAGTCATAATATTTTGTTTATTCGAGTACTTTCGGCTATACCTTTAGCCATTGTCGAGTATGGATTTTATTTGGTGTAACGGAATGTGTTTATATCTTATCTTCCGAACACAGCACATTGTTAGCGTGTTCGCTGTTGATATTGAATTTTGGATTTTTCTTTTTGATTAATAATTTTGTTATTTTAGCCATTTTTTTTTTTTTTAGATAGGGATGATGCTATGATATTTCTTGTCAACAAATATATTACGGATAGTCTTTGGTAGATCTCAGTGTTTGTTTTTAATGAAATCGAATTGAACTCTTCTCTGAAAGATGCCACGCGAGTCTACTCGTCAATGTAGTAGTTGTATGGCCGATAAAATAATTTAATAATTTACTAAATTAAATCAAGAACGCATATATATATATATATATATATATATATATATATAATTTTGGTCAATGATTAGTTTTAAAATATCAGAAAGTTCGCATAATTTCTAATATTTTGTTGTAGGTTTTGTTTTTTTATTATTTACAGACTTTTCTAGGAGTATAAAAATTAATTATTGCCGTTAACACTATGATATTCAAGAAAATGGGTGGGGTAAAAGAACCGTTAAAACGAAAACAACAAGTCAACGGTCAAGAAAAATATTAACTAGCTGACTATAGATTTTATTTTATTTTGATTTTATATTTTTAACCATTAGAAATCTCTTCGGAAATTGTGAATATTTACCTAACCTCAGCGTAATTACATAATGTTCGTGGATCCCTGAGTTTGTCGATTGGAAGTAATTCGACGATTTCCACAATACAATTATAAGTCTGAATAGTTAAATAATAGATAAAATGCATGAAATAGATTTGATTATTTTATATAATGGTCCTTGCACTACTACGCTTTCTCCACTCTATTACTGGTCTAGTCAGGAATCTTTTTATCTAATTTTTTTGTTCATGCCAAATCTTCAATGGAAACATTAATTCTAGTCATAATTTGCGAACTGTAGAGCATAATTCATGCTTCAGGTTGTTATGGATAATAAGAGATGATTAGATTAAATTGGACTCACATTAAATAAGGTCTCTATTCAGCGCCCATATGGCGAGAAATTAGCAGTAAATTGTTTCAGAGCAGTAAAAATGATTCTTTTTTATGGTGAAAAGAGAAGGTCATTATTCTGGGATGCAAGTTAAGTTCTAGTATTAAATATCATTATTTTCAAATCGATATAAAATTATCTTAAGTACGATGAATATATTTTATGAAGAATTAAAACGAATTACGTCGCCTTACTTGAGTGTTCTTAACGTAAAGTATTCTGTAAAAAAATTAGTTGGGATTTTCGACGATAATTTAAAAATACGACATAATATATTTTAATTTATGATAAAATGTAATCATTTGGAAGTGATTTATTTTGACAGAAGTAAAACACGTCTTAGTTTTGTGAGGGATAAAATCAACAAATCGAATACACTTTTGATAGAAACAGTCTCCATAGAAAGCTGACGGCACATCTCTACAGTTCTTCTGTAGGTTCTTCGCTTCTACCGCTTCAACAATATATATTTCCAAGAACTTCTCATGGACAACAAAATACCCTTCAAGAGATGTCAATCATATACTATCATCAATATCAAGGTTAGCGTGTGGTTATTCTATTAATCACCTTTGTATAAAACTAATATCAAGAAAACTTATCTGCCATATAGGTAAGATATTGTGTAAAAATTTAGTGCAGATTTTTTTTGTTTTTAACAAAGTTTTTTGTGTTTTTATCTTTTAAAACACTTCCCAGATATTTAAATATTTGTATTTGTTTTATTTTGGTATTTCTGGTTTGTAATTTTTATTTTGCGTTCATCCATTTGCTAACAACCATTCATTCTATCTTTTTACTTTTGATGTTCAACCCTTTCCTCTCGTTATCCTTCATTATTTTATGTAGGAGATTTTTTATTATTTTAATCTTACAGATAAGGAAATTAAACATATAATAGGCTTCACCAAGAGTAACTTAGGATGAAAAACTGATCAACATTAAATGTTTCTAATACCTCATTGCATCGATCTTCTTACGCATAGATTCTTCAAAATATTAACTTAAGAACTAGAGCCATTTACTTAAAAAGCTACACCAGATGGCGATCACATGCGAATGTTATGCATGGTTCAATTCCTTTGAGAAATGTCTAAACAGTCAACAGTATACAACTGCATTCTCAAATGAGTGTTAAAAACAACTCCAAATGAACCCTGTAGGTATAAAAGAGGTCATCCCTTTGAACTTTGTTAACTGGCATTATACAATAACAAACAAGAAAGCTTTACCAAAAAAGGACGAATACCAGTTCACCTAGTGAGTTTCAATAGCAGTCACCATCAAAATAGATAACACATGTAATAATTACATGAGTTTACGAAGTTCCCCCACAGTTAAATTAAAAATGTTAATGGATTTCCGAATCCTACTTCTTTGAAAAACTTGAATGGAAAAAAGTTACAAATTTCAGCTGTTTGAAGAAATTGCTATTCGGTTAAATAATACCGAAAACTCTTATATAAAGAAATAGCTATTCTTCCCGTTATCATTATATAGAACTCCTCACCTTGGTCAAAATTTCCACCATTTGACTGACAGTGCTGTTTAGTAATCCCGCCTAGAGAATCACATGTTTATGGTGTTGACACGAAGAGTGTAATGATCAAGGATGCTATACTAGATCGCTATGGATTATCTTAAGATTCCCCAGTGAAAACAACATCGTAGCTACTGTTGCATCCAGTTAATTGGGTTACAACTTTTCATGTAGTTACTTATTTCTTCTGTGAAATATTCCACCTGCATTCGAATGAGTCGCCCTGGTTTTCTTGATATTGAATTAGTGAGTTGTATGTTACGCTCGGGCAGATTCTTCCCACCAGTCGCTGCTTTGTGGAACCTATTCTCAACAGGATGCTTCTTTGATCGCTACAATCTTAACCGGTTCAAATCTAGTCAACCGTTATCTTTCCCACATCCCCATGAAATGTGCCTCTTTTAACCCTCTACCTTTCGTGGCTCTTTGCTCCTCTATAGAGTGAACATGATTGCAAAAATCGGATTTACAAAGATAAGTTTAGCTCACGGTCACAAGATGATCACCCAGTTAGAATCAATATACTGGACTAGTTTAACAGTTTTCCCGAATACTCGAGGCATTTACGAACTTCAGTTTCGACAGAAGCAGTGGTGGGCCGCCAATATGAATCGAACTGACGATAGTTATGGGAACGGTCCGCTCGGGTAGCTCATGAATAATAATCACAAGACAAGCTATCTATCCACTGATGTATTTTGGAAACTATCACGAATCCCATTATCAATTAGATTTTCTGCTCTCTAGCCCCCTTCCTCCCTTCTCTTGCACCCTCTCTCGCCCCCCCCCCTTTCTCCCTCTCTGTCGCCCCCTTTCTCCCTCTCTGTCGCCCCCTTTCTCCCTCTCTGTCGCCCCCTTTCTCCCTCTCTGTCGCCCCCTTTCTCCCTCTCTCGCTCCCCCTCCCCCTCTCCCTCTCTCCCCCTCTCCCCCTCTCTCTCCCTCTCCCCCCCCCCTCTCCCCCTCTCTCTCTCTCTCCCCCTCTCCCCCTCTCTCTCTCCCCCTCTCTCCCCCTCTCTCTCCCCCTCTCTCTCCCCCTCTCCCCCTCTCTCCCCCCCCCCTCTCTCTCTCTCTCCCCCTCTCTCCCCCTCTCTCTCTCTCTCTCTCTCTCTCCCCCTCTCTCTCTCTCTCCCTCTCCCCTCCCTCTCCCCCTCTCTCTCTCCCTCTCTCCCTCCCTCGCCCCCTCTCTCTTTGTCTGTGTAGATTAAATTAAGCTGACAGACCCTATTGATCTTCAAGCTGGATGTGAAGGCTTGTTCTCTTCGATTCAAGTCAAAGCGCTTACATAGCCTTATTTCCGTTCTTCTAGACTAGTTGGCTATCAAGGTAAAAAGGTTCACTCTGCATTGAGGAAGATTCTTTTTTTCTTGTTTCCCCAAGACTAAAAGTACAACGTGTATTAAATACTCTCAAAATTTGAACTCTCTGCACCGATTCCATTTTCATAGCCAATAACCTATTCTTATATCTGGCGTATATCTTTCTGAGTAAAAAAAAAGAAAGAAATTCGCTGTACCTACATGAAACAACTTTTAGAAATTATACTAAAGACAAAAGTTCAGCGGTAAAAGAAAAGGAAGGATCCAAGGAATCGTTATAGAATCAAATAAGAATAAAGCATAAAAAATAACAAAGGCAGTGAATAAATCAATAACTACATTGGCATCAGGAGAACATTTCAGATCGGAAGTTTTAAATGAGTAAAACCTAAATGAATTGTCAAAGAGAAAACGTGTCTCTAAATTCTTTAGAGAAATAAAACCGAAAGTATCCAGAGACAAAAAGAATTTCTTTTCAATCATTTAATCAATCAAGATTCTCCTTTGTAGTTTTATTCTAGTTCGTATCTCGTCTCCTTGTCTTTTGATATTAAAAAATTAAAAAAAAAAGTTTGAGACAAGACGTGAGATTCCCATAGCAATAACGCAGTAATTACTTGCTTTATTTAAAAAAAAATCATTGAAGTTAATTAATTTACGAACATGTTGAGAAAGAAGTCCGATTCAAGGGAATAAAATAAATATAAGTTTGTAGCCTATGACAGCATAATAATCCTGGAGAGTTACCAATAAATAGCATCATTATACCGGCATGAAACTATTTTCGATGGGTTAGTATTATCTTTTCTTTTTAATAATCTTTTCAGCCCAAACAAGGCAGTATTGCCACTTGTCCGCAGGGAGTTATAGTGAGAAGAAAGAGAGGGGAGAAAACAAGGTACACGGATATTGAAGAAAGGATAAGAGAAAGAATGATGGTCAGCAACAAGATAGATGAAAATTGACGTTGTGCTTAAAGTTCGTGGTTGTAGCTGTCAGGGAAGTAAGAATATAAAGGGATTTCCACAGGAAGATAGTGCGGGAAAAGAAAATTCTAGAGAAAAAGTGGCACTATTTGACTATTTTGACGGTAAAAGGGTAGTTAGTTGCCAAACTAGTAGCACGTGTAAATTTATGTGGTCGGGAGACCAGGAAAAGAAGCTCGTCAGGGCAGAAACCGTAAAAAATATTTCTGGAATAGACAGAGAGAGGTCACATCCCCTCGGTGAGAAAGTGACTGAAGTCGAGCCACCAAATCGAGAGGGTTTACATTGCAGATCCGCCTTTTCATTTTGTCGGTAACTCCGAGATGATAGGCAGGAACACCCGACCAGATATGGCAACAGTATTTAATTCACGGATAAATGGTAGATTTATAAATGTGCAAGATAGTTTCCTGACGAGAAAAAATTGCTGGACCGACATAGTAAACCAACCTTTTTAGCCGTCGATGTAGCTATTGATTCGATGTAATCGTTTCATTTGAGGTCGACTGAGAGATTGAAGCCAAGGAGGGACATGGTATTGATCTCTGTGAGACTAGCGTAATTTGTACTGATGGAAGGTAAAAAAGTTTCTCTGTAGTAGTTAAAAGAGAGAAGCTTCGTTTTACTCGCGATTTCTTAACCGAATTTATCACAGCGTGGAGGTCTTTTCTAAGAGCAGCCGAGAAGTTCACTTTATCAGCCTTAGGTTTTCTATAGAGACGGAAGTAAATAGTGGTGTCACTTGCATAGATGTCTACTTCGGAACTGATTATCTGAAAGATTATGGATTTGTTTTCATTTGGTATATTTTCGATATAATGAAATTGTTAGAACAGCCAGCCATGTGACAAGATGTCATCTGAAGATGATAAATCCGGATAATACATGTGGAAGAATTTCATATCGAAAATTAATGCTTTTGACTTGGAGAGATGACGTCATGAAGAAAAATCATCAGTCGAATTTTTGTTTGCGATAGATTTTTTTTCTAAAGAGGTATTCAAATAAGTTAATTAGATTTAGATCGTTTCAGTTATTTAAAGTTCCACATTTTCGCATCAACAAATACACTAAGCCCACCAAACGAACAAAAAAGTATTTTACCCCCAATTGATAGAATGTACGTTATATTGAAGTCTTCCAGGGAGCTGTCCATGTCTTAGCATGTCTTCTTTTAATAAATTGAATTTTTTTCCAAATGATAGTTTGCTGAATTTTTTTCTTTGTGAAATATAAAAGGAAAAGCAAGTGTTGGATGTTGGGCCGTTTCCGTAATATCATTTTAACAATTTCCCGAGCTTCATTTTCTTTTTTAAGCCTTGTAAACGATGTACTCAAGATTTTACGTGAACTGAATAAACTTGAAAATCGTTAATGGAGAGCCAACATTAGATCCGGTTGCATTGGCTTAATTGTCTTTCGGATTTTAGAGGTTTCTAGAAAATCATTAAAGTTTTCCGGACATAAAATATATTAGATTGTCGTCTTGGAGGTGTTTGATTTAGTGCAGCAGCGGTTCATCAAAAGAGGTGCGTGTTATCATTGTATAATTTGCCATTCTAATAAAAAATGTAGTAATATCATAGTTTTCAGAAAGTTTTTCATAATTCCTGATAATTGTAATGTTTTTAATATGTCAAAATAAAACGGTTATGGAAAAATGACACTCGCCGAGTATTGGAAATAACCAGGGAATTTATTATGGAAACATGAGTACAACGAACATTTGTGGATGTTGAAGAAGCGTGTGTTTATAGAGAGCGTGGCAAATCTCAGCCTGCCATGTTTGCTCGCCTCTACCAGAAGTCCCTTCCCCTTGTCTCCCAGCATGCATCTGTTAGCTGGGGAACGGACACCCTTGAATGGTCCAGGCGAGGTAAGTTTTGACCTTTTTTATGGTGATTCTGATAATTATGTTGTTTGTGAAGCAAGAACATGTTTTATTTTATTTTTTTAATCATTTCACCCCAAGCAAGGCATTCCACTGCCACAATTGCGCAGGGGGTTACATAGAGAAAAGTGATGAGAAAGAGTGGTTAGATATAGGAAATGTCAGAAGGAGGGTGATAGATGGGTAAGGATACCGAGGATGAGGGTTGGGTAGATTGGAAGAGTGTTTGAGAGAATGGATGCGAGTGAGTGTGTTAGGTGTCTATTGACCTTACATTTTAAACTTTTGGAGATTGTAGCTGTCGGGAAAGCAAGTATGTGGAAGGGAATTCCATAGGCGTGAAGTGCGAGATTTTCAATTTGTGTCACGATGTAGTTTAAAGCACATGTGGCAGCAAGTCTTTTATCGGGGGTGGGGTGTAAAATCACCCCAATTGTTAGTGCTTCCAGATCAAGCTGATAGGGAGTGGTAGCAATTACTACGGTTTCAGCATTAGGTAACTCCTCTAACAGGGATAAAAAAAAATTAAAGTGTAAAAATACATATTCATAGTAAAAAAACATAACCAACAACAGATTTTTGTTAAAGAATAAAATGATTTACAGTAATAGATATTCGTTAAAAGAACAAATTACTCAAGCAACCTAGAAATAAAACTTCGGAATTAAATGACTCAGACAATTGATGTACAGTTAAACAAAAGATGTACTTGAAGGAGATGTAGAAGAAAAACCGATTTTATGAAAAAAGAACCCCCCCCAAACAACAATAGATTGACGTTAAAGTTGACCACATAAACGAGATCATGATACGAGATTGAGATTTCGTAAACAAAGAAGGAAAGAACTCGTTTAAGCAAAGATAAAAAAAAATCAGGTGAATGCCAGACAAAAATCAAAAGCTTCGTAAGTACAAAATAGTCTGGAATACAAGTGTTGCTTATTAACGTACACTACTAAAAACTGTTGTATTTAATTTCGTCTCTTAATTTAAGTTTGATTTCAAATTTACACTAGCCTGTTGCATTATGGCGTGGCCATTGCTTTAGGAAACAGTTCACGTTTTGAGGTATGTGCTGGCAATGTTCAAGAAGCTACAGCATTTCAAATACATGAATAGAGTAGTCATGGATGACGAAAAATGTGATACATAAATCCGAAGGAAAAAGTGGCAGTGTTAAGAGAAAGGAATACTTAGAAATCTATAGTTGCTGTATAAATGTTTTCGTGGCATTAGTCACCAAGTTCTAATGACCTTTCCACATTAGAACACAGACTACCATGAATTTAGAAGTCGTTCGCCACTGGCATCTAGGTCTCATATTCTTACACTTGAAATAGAAAGATCTAAGCGTAATTTCTATTTTAATAGTTTCTCGCTTGTGTGACTCTATTCAGGCTTCTTGCCTACCGGTTACGTCCTATCATCCAAAGTATAAATGCAACATCGATTGCCATTTTTTGTCTTCCAGAAGTTTTGTACTCTCCTAACTAAAGTTTCTTTTTCATCTTTCCTTGACAGTAAACATTTGATTCTCGGTAGCATAATAGCTTTGCTTGGAGAGAAACGATTACAAAAGAGTTCTGTTATTTAATTTATCAAATGGCAGTGAATGCAGAATAAACGCTTCTCGATTGAAGAATATGTTTAAAACTACAAGAATATGCATACTTTTGTCCTGGGAATATCAGGTATATAAAACTTTCTCTTCGCTCAAGTGCTAAATAAAGCAAACACTATAGGGAAACACATATTTAAAATCAGAAACAAACACCTGAACAGTCTGGAATATACGATATTGATGTGTGTAATCAGAAATAAAGAAAATATTGAAGGCAAGGATTAAAATGGGGGTTTACAAGCTCCTGAGTTGCTTCAGAAGAAATAAAATGAAAGAGAGGAAAAGCGTCAAAAGCTACTTAGAATTACAGAGAAAGTACTTTGTGGAGTATCATTTTGACTCACGTACTAAACGGAACACAAATCGAACAAGAAAATAATTTATTTTTTGTCGAAAAAATCTGAAATGATGCAACAAACAGCAATTGACGGCGACAAGAGTCGAAATTTTTACGTGAGAATTTTCTGCAAAACGACTAATACAATATTCGATTTACGTGTTTAGGTAATTGTGAAATCCTCCTCTCTCTCATATCTATCTATCTATCTATCTATATATATATATATATATATATATATATATATATAAGAGCATGCAGTGTGGGTATAGAAGAATCCAAAGGAGTAGCCTGTACATACAGTGGTAGGATAACTCTCTAAGAGAGCTCTAAATATATAGATGTATATAAATACATATTGAGCAAAAGAAAAATTAAGGCTGACACGTTATTTCATGGTAAATCGGTGGTATCGGCCTATTTCAGGCGAACCATCATCAGCTTCCGTTTTTATTTTGCAAAGGATTTTACACGTAATCTAAGTTTGAAACTCCCGTAGAGGTCTGAAGAGCGGGAGCGAAACCGGTTGCTTCGCCTTTAACAATTTCGTGGAATATTAAACTACACACTTTCATTTCATTAATTAGATTTTGCATCCTTTTAAAATCGCTTATATATATGTGTGTGTATCAGATTAAATAAATTTCAAACATTTTGTTTGCTTATTTTTGATAAAATCCGTTCATACTCACGGATAACCTTTCGTGTATTATAATTGAAGGATGACAGAAATGAGCTGTAACGTTGACAGATGTTATCATTCATTTCTCATACTATCCAAGTACTTTCAATCTTTTTCCAAGATCATCTTCGGGGGGGGGGGGTGTTATGGTAACAAAAATAACCGCAAAAGTGTTACTAAAAATTTCTGTAATTTTTTCTGCTTCAAATATAACAATTGACAAATTGCTAGCGTTCATTAAAACATGAAAATCATTCAAAATGGAATTTTTTTAATATGTTATGTCAATGTCACGCACGTGTTAAAGCATGAAATATTGTTCTTTTTACAAACATTTTAGAAAATTACTACAGTATTCATTGCGGATTCAATTAATTGACGGCTTAATGGTTTAATGAATATTGCCTCGAGAATCTGTAGTTTGATTTTTTGTGTTATCGATCGTTATTTTTTTAGATTGTGAATGTAGACAGGAATGTTGTTGTTGATGTCTGGAAATGAACGAATGATCAGACAAATGTAATGTAAGACGGCTAGTTAACGTAGTTGTTGTAAATCCAACATATATATATATATATATATATATATATATTTGTTTTTGTTGTCGTAGAGAAATTCTCCCAAGGGACATGTGAATGGATATATGTTGGTTTTTGCATAACACATCAGTTCGTGGGTAGGAGATATAAGGGATAATTAAATTAATAGTGTTGTACCTTTTATAAAATATTATTTTAATTTTTTATTAGGATCAGCTAAGCATGCACAACGTTTGCAATTTATTTAATATGACATATCTAAATACACAATTTTTAATATATATATATATAGTTATGAAAAAGAATAATTTATCTGAAACGTTTAACATTACTTTTCGTTAGCTGTGTTTTCTCTTCATGGCACCATTCGTACATCTGTCTGTCTCTGATGACGACGTTTTATCGACATTATTGCCATACGTTCATTCCTCTCACTTCGCGTTTCCGGAAAATTCTAAGCAAGTATATAACCCAATGCTGTTTCGTACCGGTACAACCACATGCCTTGCCGAAATACGACGCAAACTTCATCATTCGTCCTCTTTCTTGGACTTTGTCCGGATTCGTATCAGATTCATTCTAGTCTATTTTTCTTCGTTCGTCTTGTCCGTTATTTTAACCAAATTTTCAGGAAGAAGAATTAATGCTTCTAATAGAATTAACGCAATGTGATCGGTACAGTCACGGTTAGAATTTATTTTCTTTCTACCTTCGGTATCAAGAGGTGTTGCGCTACATTAATTGAAACTTCAAAGCTTTGTCTCTTTCTCTTTGAGTATTGTTTCTTCGCCTTTCTCCAAAATGGTAATGTTAGATGAATGTCCATTGACCTGTAAGAAGACCGTGTGAACTTTATACATATTAAATAAAACCTCTTCGTCTCCGTAACAAGTATAGAGTACAAAGAAGTGAAGAATATTTGGAGCACGATTATGTATCCCCGACATATGACCGGACAAGCATAGGTTTATCTTGTGGATTGTAGCCATTTTACTTCCTTCTTTTTCAATTTTGATGACTTAAATAATTGCTCTATTTTCTAAGAACAAGGTGAAGTAAACTGTGGCGGAGATGGATATAACCCAGGATTATTTACTATATTTTAGAGGGATAATATTAACATTTTATCAAGATTTATACTTTTAGTAGAAATTGGAATTCTACTTATGTTTTTTATTTGAAAAACAACAAATTTATCATCTTGACTAGAGTATGACAAGCACTAGACCACTGATGCATTTTCGACTGATTGATCATTTCCAGAGTTTAATGTAAAGATATTTTGGTGACTAATGTTTAAACTTCTCAAATATTTAAGAATGTTTTATCAAAATAGACTCAAAACTCTTAGTCACACTACTGGTTAGAGAATGAATGTGTGTCAGCATAAAAGAAATTGTATTTACGTCTTCACTAAAACTGATAAAACAATCTGGACAGAAATAGCGCTGACCAGAATTCAAACTTGGTTTGCTTGTTCTATATTAGTTGAAAATAAACCATCCTGAATCTCATGTTCTGATTTAATATAGTGACGTGAAAACAATTAAATCTATAAAGGATCTATTTAAGATCCAATCTTTAGAGTTAAACGGGAGATTCGCACCAGTAAAGTGAAAAATATTGGAAAGTATATATTTGAAGATTGTGCTCATCGTTATTAATGTATAGAGTGGCACTAGAAAGTCAAGCAAGGAAAAAGGCTCATGTGTTCAACAGGCACTGACATGAGAAGTAATGATTTTTTAGACCATAAATTAAGCGGTCGAGAAAGCGAATATCAAGAGAAGAATATATAAAAGTTAAGTGTTTGGTTTGATATATTTGTCAAATGACCTGACACCTTACACAATTCTAAATAAATGCGCCCAAATGACATTTCTTAAATGTACGTTTAATTCGTAACCTGAGTTGTGAATCTATAATAAGAAATTCAGAATACGAACCTCATTTTTTATTCCATTTGAAAGTTTCTCATAACATCGTATAGACGATAAATAAACAAATGAATTTACATATAAAAAAAATGGACCCTACTATTAACCTCACAAAAACTTAATGATGTTTTTAATCTCACGATCCGGAATTCCTAACCTCTTGAAATCCTCTCTGTTATAATGAAGACATGTGTATATATATATATATATATATATATATATATACATTGACTAAGTAACCATGAATTCATTTTATATCTCCTAAACCAAACCATTTTTCTCAATTTGTTTCTAAAACATCACCTGAAGAGCAAAACTGTTCTGACACATTGTTTTTCGTGTAGTGACATGCTTTCATAAAACGTTGTAATAACCAAATTAGATTAAGCTCTACTCTGTATTGAGAACTTTTTTTATAAAAGTAAATGCAACGAACAGTAGTTTTTTTTAATTTGTTCTTTCACTTGCTTATATATTTCCTCTCTTGTCACGCTCATGAAAAGAAAGACATTAGAGAGGCAGGGTCGGCTCAGATCTTTCTTTTTAATACCAGTTATTAAACCTCTTGCTGCATGTTTACTCTTTCACAATGCCTTATTTCATTTTTTTTCAATATTTATTTCGTCGATAAGTGAAGAATACATAGCCTCTTTACTTTAATAGTTTTCCTCCTGTCATGTACAGATGTTTGGATATATTATTTTTTCTTATGTTTTAATGTAAGATACTCAGAAGTAGGTGCATCAATATATACGTTGCGGTCATTTTAGACGGCATAATAAATATCTTTTGGTCGGTTTTGACGGCAGTGGCCCACTCGTATAAAAATAAAACTGTAAAACTGATTATTTTGGTAGGAAGGCATATTGCACCCCACGAACGACAAATAAAATTCGAAAGAAGAACTGAAATTTTTCAGATAATTTATGTAAACGTTTTGCTTGTGTTTTATATTGCTCCTCAGTTTCATATTTGATTTACTGCAAATGATTTAATTGGTTGGCCATGCGTAAAAGATAAAAATATCAGGAATTATTTTGAATCCAGTCAAATATGTCAATTATATTAGACCGAGGAACACTAAATATTATTTTAAAACAATTATGTAGGCTGCGATCAGCACTGAGGA
This sequence comes from Ascarosepion bandense, assembly GCA_037127315.1. Lineage (NCBI taxonomy): Eukaryota > Metazoa > Mollusca > Cephalopoda > Sepiida > Sepiidae > Ascarosepion > Ascarosepion bandense. The sequence goes on along the minus strand of JBBBDQ010001317.1, from coordinate 9,656,305 downwards.
TTTTACTTAGCTTACAAAGCTCCTTATCTTTTTTTATGATTCGAACCTTTGAAGAAAGATCAAGTCCTCCTTGGAGCTTTAGACTTGAAATAGTAGTTTAAACAAATCTGTGTTGACTCAATTTGTATCTTGGACAGAGATAGCCGTTGGAACAAATACAGATTACATTTCTCGGTAACATGATCTCCGCTTTAATTCACCCTATGTTGATTCTTTTAACACACACAGATTAAAACACGACTTATCGGAAAGTGAGTATTTTTAATTTCAGGTTTCCAACTGAGTCTGAATCTTTATTTTTTACCCGGCGTGGAAGGCAGATAAGTCCATCTGCTGGGAGATAAGAAAATATCCGTTAGTTTGTGGCAAGTCCCTTTCAGAAATATGATGTTTATATAACGCCATGCATCAACATGAAATCGAGGGTTCTAAATTCATACAAAGACTTCTTCCCTGAAATTTTTGCCATGAAATTCAACACAATGTGGACCGGGGTGGGATTCTGTGGGCGAGGAAATTCTTTTTTGAAAAGCAAAGAAATCCTTAGATTTCTTCGAGCGGGTGAAGGGAAAGTTTTCCTGAAATGATTTTAGAAAAACCTTTTTTGTTTGTATATCTTACACATCGGCATAAACGTTTCCTCCGTCTGCCCGTTTAGGTCTGGTGTGTAATTTTATATTTAATCACGTACGACGAAAATTGATCGATACGTATGTTTCAGAACTATTTTCCGGCAACGCAATACACACGCACAAACTAATTACTCATTTACCGAGCTTACCCACTTGATGTATAATTTATAATGATTGGTACTCGGGGTGAGTGAGCGGATGACTGGGAGAGGGTCAGTAATTTCAAAATCTTCCCAGGGATGTTTTCTGACTACCTGCTAACGCAGCCATCGACGGTTTCGAGCCCTGGTCTCAGGGCCAGATTGTGAACGATGCAAACATTAGGTCACGGGCTCATCCCTCGCTTTTATTCTCTTTCTCTCTCTCTGTATTTGGACACAAGCCTTCTTTTATACATGTTTCATTAAAAACGACCTACAGAGTATTGCGTTGAAGTATTTATTAAAATTTTCTTGTGTTCTTAAAATGTTCTTTTCTGGATATAAATTGTAGAAAGTGTCCGAATGTTCTGTATAACCGAACGCTTTCGGCTATACGATTAACTATTATCAAGGTTGATTTTATTTTTACTCTTAATTGAAGGTATGAATTATTTTACGTATGTATCTATAGTTAAAAGAAAGCTTTATTTTGCAAACACGGTTAGCATATTCAGGCCCTGTTCATAGTTGGTATTATTGAGTGTCGAATTTTTTTCTTGATATCTCTACTATTTTTCTTGATATCTCTACTATTTTTCTTGATATCTCTACTATTTTTCTTGATATCTCTTATTTTTCTTGATATCTCTACTATTTTTTCTTGATATCTCTACTATTTTTTTCTTGATATCTCTACTATTTTTTTCTTGATATCTCTACTTGATTTTTTTCTTGATATCTCTACTATTTTTTTCTTGATATCTCTACTATTTTTTTCTTGATATCTCTACTATTTTTTTCTTGATATCTCTACTATTTTTTTCTTGATATCTCTACTATTTTTTTCTTGATATCTCTACTATTTTTTTCTTGATATCTCTACTATTTTTAGCTTTGTTTTTTTTTTTTACATGTGAATGAGACTATTATAATTGCATTATTAATGAGCATGTTGCAATAGTTTGGTAGGTCTGAATGTGTATTTAAATGCATTCTCTTGTTAGTCGTTTTTAATTATATATTAATGTGTGCGTGTTCTTTGACTTAATATTAAGAAAACAGATTCCCAGCCAAAAATTCTATTGGTATAATTGTCTTAAATAATGTTTGGCATGTTAAAATTTACTCCCTAATAAAGTGTAGGAGACGCTTGTTAAAATTATGAAAACTTTGAAAGTAAAAGTTTATTCGAAATTTGACCAGTTTACTTTAACTCTATTACATCAAATAAAACCTTGTGAAATGTATATTTATGAATCTTGATGGCATATCTGCGGACTGTTATGTGAATGTCAGTCAGTTAAGTGCATATTTGATAAACGGCTGGCAATCATATCTCGAAAGTGACATGACTGACTGGGCAAGAGATTTTCTCGCAGTAGGTTGCCATCACTTCCTGCAGTAGACTGGTTGCCAATCAACGCTACAGAGCCCAATCTGCCATTGCTAGAGAAAGAAGAGATGAATTAATACCTTTTTTAAGGGTATTAGCGAGTAAGTGAATGCAACGAATTCAACTTGAATTCCAAATGGGCTCTCCGAATTCTCGTTCTAAGCCGATATCTACTGCACCACAACGCACATCTAGTGTAGAAATTTTCAAATATCCCATCAAGCTTTTAAAACAGTTTTAATATCTTGTTAATGACCAGCTATTTCTCTACTTTGAGCACAACGTTTAGGCACACATAAATTTTAAGAGCAATATGATATTTCTATGTACCCAGTTCCCACCCCTTTTTTTTCATCATTTTTCTATTTTCGAAATTGTATCACCTTTTCATCTGCAACACTACTTATTAGATTTTTAGAGATTAGAAATAATTTCATTAGATATCTTCTTGAATTCGAGAAACTAGGGCAGGTTCGAAATTCTACCTAAATTTGTGCTACCTATTTAAGAATGTTAAAAGGAAAATAGTCACATTTTATAATTTCCGAAAAATAATAGCGGGAAATCATATTATAAATAACGACTTATACCCCAACTCCGCATCAAACCGCCTTCTATGTACCATGTCTATTCAGGACGTAGGCGATAATGGCTTTCCTCATTTCCTTATACCTTGTAGCTTATAAAATTCTTCCGTTGTTTTCTCCCCCAAACCCTGCTCTGTCATGGATTTGCGTTGCTTTTCCTTGCTTCTTTTTCCTCTATCCGTCCCATGAGTATCAGATTCTCCTAGCCAGCCTGCCTGCCTCTTTACATGTCGCAGAATTTTCAGCTGTTTTCCCGATCTTAAATATATTTTGTTTTCGTTTCTATCCACTCCAAAACCTTGTTGTTGTTCACGTGTTCAGTCCGTGGTATCCTCAGCATCCTTCTGAAGAACCACATTTCAGTTGCTTTAAGTCTTTTCTCGTTCTTTGATTAGACTGTTTACAATTCTGTCATTTGAATGACAGACATTAGGTAACAATCTAGTACTCTCTTCGTTTCCAGCGAAATTTTCCTGCCTCTCAATACTCTACACTGCTTCTGGAGTGCATCCTTGGTCAGGCCAGTACACCTTCGGATTAATGTGTCACACTTGCCGTCCTCTGTAAAAACACTTCCTGGGTATTTAAATTTCTATATCTGTTTGATTTTTAGTATCCCCAACCTGTAGTTTTGGGCTGCTCTTTTTACTGATGACTAAGCATTCAGTTTTCTTGTAGTTTGTATGCAGCTTTTTTTCTCCTCTTTCTTTAACTACTTCCTCTAGAAGGTCTTATAGTTACCTTTCCGTGTCTGTTATTAGCACTGTATCATCTGCGTCTCTCATTATTCTGATTGTGGCCGCCAGTGACGAATCCTGTCAGGAATTCAAGAACTTTCAGAATTGTCTCAATTTATAGGTTGAATAAATCCAGTGAGATCAGAGATCCTTGTTTTACATAGATTTCTATCTTTATATATCTACTGAACTTGTTTTCTGTCCATATCCAGCCGTTACAGGTGTCATTACAGGTGCTTGATTACTTTTATGTTATGGTTGCCGAGCGCCTCTATCTAGTCTTTGTGCCTTACTTTGTCGAATGTTTTTGTGTAGTTTATGAAACACGGGTACAGGTGTTTCTGCATGTTATTGCTCTTTTTAATAGCTTTCTAAGCATAAATATCGCGTTCGTTATTCCAGTGTCTTTTACAAAACCGTACTGCTCTTGTCATATCTCTGGCTTGATTCTGCGGCACACTCACTTCTTCAGAATTCGGATGATAGTTTAAATTTGCTTGCCCCAAAAAACAAAACAAAGCAAAAAAGTTCGTTTCTTGACTTCATTCACAAATCTCTTAGTAAATAACTTGAAAGTTTTACGTATCCCTGACTAGGAGTGAAAAGAAATTAATTTTTGGATATTACAGTCGTTCATGTTAAAACGATCTGTATGAATATATAACGCTCTGAAGACGATATTGTATCGGACAACGGGTCGATTTTCTTGATTACTTATTAAAGTTCATTCTATTTTCGCAATTCAATTCATTATGTGTTAATAGTGTTATTAATCAATCGGAATTGGTTATTTTACACTAAGGAAAACAAAGTAATCGAGGGAATATATATATATATATATATATATATAAGAAATTACTATTAAATAGAATCGACATCAGTACTCATAATACTCGTACTAATAGAAGTACGTCATAGATATTAACAAATAAATTTGGCAAATTGGCTAACGTTGAAAAAAGATTGTCTTAACAATTTGAAAAAAAATTTCTTGTGACTTATGATGTCTCTTACAGATAAAAATAGTTACGGCGCCAGAATTATCAAACATTACTCAATGTTAACGAGTTTTTCGTATTTACTAAGCTTTGCCTAAGTTGGCCTATTGCGAAGGCCTAATATAACCAGAAAATATCAGTCATTAAAAGAAAAAAGAAAAAAAGAAACAAATTAAAGGATCTTCAACTTTAGTTAGGAAATAACCTGGGTCTGTTTTCTGTTTCTCACAGATATTCACTGAACTCAATTACAGCGGAATATTTCGATTGTGTGACATGCAATCAGAATGTAAATGACTAATTCTATACATGAGAAACTAGTTAATCGTTGCGTTACTTCGTGAAACTTAATACAATCCTGTCAACGCGGGTCCCTTATTGATGATCGGACTTATTGTAGTGTTATGAGTGTGTATTGAAATGAATTCAATTCTTCGATCTATAGGAGAAATCTCTTCAAGACTTAAAATGATTGAGTTTTATGTAACGCAATATCATGAACGTTGGTGTTGGATAATGGGTATCAGAGATTAAATCTATTTTACTGGGTTAGATCTTTACTCTGTGTTTCATATAAAACGTATAGAATTCGGTATTTAAATAGGCTTGACAATCGTGAAATCAATCAATATACACTCCTGATCAAAATTTTAAGACCACTTAAAAATCTTTAAAAAGAAATATTTTTTTTAAGGATAGATTTTAAAGTCCTCCCACTTAAGGTTACCAATACTACAATCTAAAAGTTTATGGAAACAAAAGGCTATATTCCAAATATTTTATTTAGAAATTTATATTTTTATAAAATGAGGTGATGTACACATGATCAAAATTATAAGACCAGAGACAAAACTTCTACGAAATTGTACAAAAAGTGTATGAAAACATTCAACAACCAAATTTAATAATGAGTTCTACCTCCACTGCTTTTGATGACTTCAAAAATTCTGTCGGGCATGCTAGAAACAAGTGTTTCCATTAAGGTGCGGGGGATGTTGCTCCAGCTTCTGAAGATGGCTTCACGAAGTTCATTTTTTGTTGAATATTGTTTGCCATTTCGATAAACATCTCTTTTCATCCATCCTCAAACATTTTCAATTGGGTTCAAGTCTGGTGAGCATGCAGGATGTCCCAAGAGATGGACCCCATTTTTATTGTAGAAAGGTCAAGGTCCGTCTTGCAGCGTGGATTGCAGCATTATTCTGTTGGAATAACCATCCATCCACACACAAACGATGGCCCTCCATCATCAATGATGCTTTTTGTAGCATGCTAACATAACCAGCTGCTGTTTGACAACCCTGCACCACCTGGAGCTCCATCGTCCCTCTGTAAGAAAAGGCACCCCATACAATTAGGGACCCTCTACCACTATGACGTGTGAAGAAAATTTCAGGAGGCATGTTTTTGTTATGCCAATATCGTTGGAAGCCATCAGGACCATTTAGATTGAATTTTTTCTCATCAGAAAACAGGACTTTCTTCCACTTCTCAACGTCCCATGTTTGGTATTCACAACCAAACTTTAAGCGGTCCACCTTGTGACGTGGAAGCAGCCGAGGAATTTGTTTACGCTTTTTATTTACCATGCCTTTTTGTCTGATGATCACAGGACTGCAATCAGCATCTGTGACTGCCTTAATTTGACTAGAAAAAAGTCCCCACTCTTTCATAACAACCCGTCTTATTCTCTTACTCAATGCAGGAGAAATTTTTTGGGGCCTACCAGAGTATTTTTTTCCATAATTCTCACTGTTTTTTAGAAAGTTGCAAATCACAGTTTTACTGCGATTTACCTTAGTTGCGATCGCCCGCTGTGACAAACCTTGCTTATGGAATTCTAGAATTCAAGAACGCTCAACTTTGGTAAGTTTGCTTGCTTAAGGCATGGTAACACCTTTACGCAGTGATTGCTAATCTCTAACTGAACTAAAAACATTGGGATTAACATAGATCTAACAATTTATTCCCCTGGTCTTATAATTTTGATCATGCGTAAATCGCCTTATTTTATAAAAATGTAAATTTCTAAATAAAATGTTTGGAATGTAGCTTTTTGTTTCCATAAACTTTTAGATTGTAGTATTGGTAACCTTAAGTGGGAGGAGTTTAAAATCTATCTATAAAAAAAAATATTCTTTTTAAAGATTTTTAAGTGGTCTTAAATTTTTGATCAGGACTGTATATCTTCTAGCTAATATCGGGCTTTATTTCAAGAGCCGGGTCGTCACCCTAAAAATGCTTAAATCACTTTTCGGCCGTAAGGTCAGGTATTGCCAGGTATTGTTTCATTTAATTATACTTTACAAATTCATCGAGCAGATTTAGATGCTTTCATGCCCGCTTTAAAATAATTATTCTAATTTATTACATGTAACCACTGTTAAAACATTTGGAAATAATGATATTAGTGAATAGTATTGATGAAAAATATGATGGTAATATTAATGAACTTTGCGTCTCTGTTTATAGGCGGCAGTAGCTGGAGAGTATCATGTTTGCGTGTTGAGTTGGCTACTTTTAAATCTCCAAGTAAATACTTGTGACTAGATTCTTGGGGGATACCCTTAATCGTAATCTGTCTGACTGATTAAAGTCAAATATTGAAGAAAAGGTGTGCCAACCTGTCTCAACAGTTTTAAGTATATAAGATGAAGGATAAGATTAAAAGTAGCAACAGATTCTTAAAGCTTAAATCCTCCAGTCATCGAATTAAACATACTCAACAAAAACCGCAAATGAAAGATCTGACATTGCATTCAAACCTTTAAAAATCCAACCTTTTATATCTTTTTCATCGCGTTTATCGAACATTGTCTACTAAAACGCATGCTAGTCTATGAACACAGGTATGACTTAATAACATTTCGTCTATACACTTAAGATATGTGTTTATATTTCTGAAATGAGATATTGTAATTATTTACGCTATTTCCGTTGTGCGTTCTGACGCAGTGGATATCGGTTACGAATGACAAATCGGGGAGCTGAGTTCGAATTAATTGCATTTACTTACGCGCAAACATTATGTGGTAGCACCTGTTAGGGTACCAGCTATGGGCAAAGTTAACTCCCAAACAGGGGTCAAAACACTATGAAAGTATAAAAATACACTTTTATAGAAATATATACATAAAAATCGACTTTTATAAAAAGTATACATTTTTGAAGGAAAAATATTACCAACAAGACATTTTTAAAGAATAATTTTTGCCATAACATATTTTTAAAGGAAAAGTTATTCTAAGCAAAACATTTTTGTATACAATACGGGAAGACGTTTTCAGTTTCCTAAAATAAAAAAAAACGAATAAAAACAAAAAATTCTCATTAAAATCTGACTAAATCAACCTTTTCACTATAACCGAACATTAAAAAAATACCTTAAAACTCCATCTTTCTGGTATAAAATAACCCACAGTGGTTGATATGCCGATAAACAAAAACTCAAACTATATAAATCCAAAAGTATCAATGAGTAACGTCGAATGTTTTATTTTGAGCTGTCAGTGGTCATGTTTTCATTACATAACTAGACGGATCATTTATGAAGGGATTTCGAATTCAATCCTATTCGCACGGCACACTATTGAGCCGCGGCACGGCGGTTGAAAAATGACCGCTTTAGATAATACGCGAAATTATGGGGAAGCATTGATTTAAAAGAGGCAATCAGATCACATTTTCTGATTGGGAATTGCATCTTTAAGACTGGATCACGTCATGATAGTATTTAAGAAGGCTTTGAAATATTGATGAGAACTGATTTCAATGTGACCCCAGTGATAGGCGTCATGTATTTTCAGTGGACACGAAAGAACACAAAAAATGTCGAAATCCGACAAATTTTCAATTGGAAAGCTTCCGGTTGCCACGCTCCAAGCAAATGTATGAAGCAGTTAATGATTAAAGAAACCATTTTTATATATTATCTAAGGCAAGATACACAGTCTGATGTACTTTTTAACCCATAGATGGAGGGTAGAAAAGCATACAGATTTTTGTATGTCTTAAGTCTTTATTGAAAAGCGACCATAAACTAGCATCTCTGTTTTCTCTCTCTCCCCAACTGTTTTCTCTCTCTCTCCCCAACTGTTTTCTCTCTCTCTCTCTCCAGCCTGTTTTCTCTCTCTCTCTCTCCAGCCTGTTTTTTTCTCTCTCTCTCTCCTTCCCTTTGTTTCTCTCTCTCTCTCTCTCTCGCTGTTTTCTCTCTCTCTCCCCAACTGTTTTTCTCTCTCTCTCTCCCCCAACTGTTTTTCTCTCTCTCTCTCCCCCCAACTGTTTTTCTCCTCTCTCTCTCCCCCAACTGTTTTCTCTCTCTCTCTCTCCCCCAACTGTTTTTCTCTCTCTCTCTCTCCCCCAACTGTTTTTCTCTCTCTCTCCAACTTGTTTCTCTCTCTCTCTCTCCCCAGCTGTTTTTTCTCTCTCTCTCTCTCCCCCAGCTGTTTTCTCTCTCTCTCTCTCCCCAACTGTTTTCTCTCTCTCTCTCTCCCCCAGCTGTTTTTCTCTCTCTCTCTCTCTCCCAACTGTTTTTCTCTCTCTCTCTCCCCCCCAACTGTTTTCTCTCTCTCTCTCTCCCCCAGCTGTTTTTCTCTCTCTCTCTCTCCCCCAACTGTTTCTCTCTCTCTCTCTCTCCCCCAACCTGTTTCTCTCTCTCTCTCTCTCCCCCCCAACTGTTTTCTCTCTCTCTCTCTCCCCCAACCTGTTTCTCTCTCTCTCTCTCCCCCCCAGCTGTTTTTCTCTCTCTCTCTCTCTCCCCCAACTGTTTTCTCTCTCTCTCTCTCCCCAACTGTTTTCTCTCTCTCTCGCTGTTTTTCTCTCTCTCTCCCAACTGTTTCTCTCTCTCTCTCTCTCGCTGTTTCTCTCTCTCTCTCCCTCCCAACCTGTTTTTCTCTCTCTCTCTCCCCAACTGTTTTCTCTCTCTCTCTCCCCAACTGTTTTTCTCTCTCTCTCTCCCCAACTGTTTTCTCTCTCTCTCTCCCCAACTTCTTTCTCTCTCTCTCTCTCCCCAACTGTTTTCTCTCTCTCTCTCTCTCCCCAACTGTTTTCTCTCTCTCTCTCTCTCCCCCGCTGTTTTTCTCTCTCTCTCTCTCCCCCATTCTTTCTCTCTCTCTCTCTCTCCCCCCAGCTGTTTTTCTCTCTCTCTCTCTCTCCCCCAGCCTGTTTTTTTTTCTCTCTCTCTCTCTCCCCCAGCTGTTTTCTCTCTCTCTCTCTCTCCCCCAGCTGTTTTCTCTCTCTCTCTCTCTCCCCCAACTGTTTTCTCTCTCTCTCTCTCTCCCCCCAACTGTTTTTCTCTCTCTCTCTCTCTCCCCCAACTGTTTTCTCTCTCTCTCTCTCCCCCAACTGTTTTTCTCTCTCTCTCTCTCTCCCCCAACTGTTTTTCTCTCTCTCTCTCTCTCCCCCAACTGTTTTCTCTCTCTCTCTCTCTCCCCCCAACTTCTTTTTCTCTCTGTCTCTCTCTCCCCCAACTGTTTTCTCTCTGTCTCTCTCTCCCCCCAACTGTTTTTCTCTCTGTCTCTCTCTCCCCCAACTGTTTTCTCTCTGTCTCTCTCTCCCCCAACTGTTTTTCTCTCTGTCTCTCTCTCCCCCAACTGTTTTCTCTCTGTCTCTCTCTCCCCCGCTGTTTCTCTCTCTCTACTCCCCAACTGTTTTTTTTCTCTCTCTCTCTCTCTCTCCCCCAACTGTTTTTCTCTCTCTCTCTCTCTCCCCCAGCTGTTTTCTCTCTCTCTCTCTCTCCCCCAACTGTTTCTCTCTCTCTCTCTCCCCCTCTGTTTCTCTCTCTCTCCCCACTGTTTTTCTCTCTCCCTCTCCCCATCTCTTTTTTCTCTCCCCATCTCTTTTTCTCTCCCCCATCTCTCTCCCCCGTCTCTCTCTCCCCCATCTCTCTCCCCATCTCTCTCTCCCCCATCTCTCTCCCCCGTCTCTCTCTCCCTCTCTGTCTCTCTCTCGCTTTCTCCCCACATCTCTCTTCCCCGTCTCTTTTTTTTCTTCTCTTGCTCTCTCTCCCTAGGATTTTGAACTTATTTCACCTATTAGAATTTCTATGCTGCTATTGATAACAATATCTACACACCCTTCTTTTTTCTAATTTTTGATTTGAAATTAAGTTTAATTAGATCAATATATCTATTTCGTAACTTCGCTTTGGCAAACGACCAATATTTCAGGGACTGCTAATCAAATCTGAGGTCACTCATAAAAATCTGCTAGATAAACTTTCAAACGATTACACTATAACGAATGACAGAACTCAGTTCGTGGTGGGCAAAACGTCTTAAAGAAATGGTGTAAATGTTTTCGACGATACAAAATATATGGAATACGTCATTTTTTTTTTCATTTACGCCCCGTGCTCATAATTTAAAATCATCACTTCATGATTAGTAATGGAAAAAATAGTTAAACTCTTTCAAAGTTTGCCATTTTTTTTCGGCAATAAATGATAAATGGGTTTTAATTTCCATCTGATGATAAACGCGATTACAGAATAAAGAAAAGAATTGTTTTGAAATTTATTTATTATCAGTGGAAATTGCCCAGCCTGTCTATTTATTAAAGGGAAAGCGCAGACCTTTCACAGGAAATGTCAGTGCTTTATCAAAATAGACATCGTATTATCAAAATGTCCGAGTTTAGTATTAATATAGATAAGCAAAATTGATTGATACTGTTTTAAGGAAGCCATGACATGATTTAGTTTGGCAATTTTTAGAGTTGCTGTAGAAGCAGTCGAAGTCGATCAAATGATTCTATTACGAAAGACATTTGTTGCTTCTCTTAGAAGAGTTTACATTTATAAACGTTTAGAGAGTCTTAACATTCTGACTACTAAAATTTCTGCAGACAATATGCGTCTTCTGTCGCTAATTAAAAAAAAAAACAGACTAGTGGTTGAGTGCTTAAAATTTAAGCGTTTCGATCATAAGAGACTGGTTCTAATCCAGCTATGGTTGGTTTCCTAAAGCGGAAGAAACGATATTGTCGCGTGACAGGGTTGAGAAGTAGCTGAAAAACATATCGCTGCTTGTCAATGAAACTGGGTGGATGAAACTCTTAAAACACCGTTGATGTTGGTGCTAACACAAAGGTACAAGTCATCGTGACAGAGGGTTTGTGTTTACTGGCTTGGTTAAAACTTTTAATAACGTTATATAATAGATTTTCTCCATTCGGCTTCTTTGTCGGTTTGAACAAACGGAAACGTGTATATGCAGATCGTCTGCAACAGAGTTTAGCTTGCAATCCAAAGAGATTGGAAGGCAGCAGCTAGCCATATTGATGAATGAACTATTTAAGGGATTCATTTAAAACTTTCATATTCATTCTAATAACTTCACATACAGAAACGCAGCTAGTTTTGGAAGTGTAATGAAAAACATTTTCCCACTTGGTTTAGTAGATGTTCATCCTCCATACCAACACCACATTTCAAAGAATAACAGAGAATTTTGTATAGTTCCAGGTCAAAAAGGTACTGTGGCAACATTTACCTTTACAAACTGCTCTACTATAATTTCGTTCCAATTAACTCAAACGGAAACAATTACAAGTTCACGAAATGTAAGAAGAAATTCCATACTGCTATGATTTCTTACCAATCGTAGATGGGCATTACAATGCTTATCAAGAAAAAAGGTTTCTTTTAGAATTAAAATTAGCTTGAATAATTCATTCTGTCTTGTAAATTTGAAGAGGGGTCTCGGTAAGCAGAGGATCGGAGGGCGGTCTCGGTAAGCAGAGGATCGGAGGGCGGTCTCGGTAAGCAGAGGATCGGAGGGCGGTCTCGGTAAGCAGAGGATCGGAGGGCGGTCTCGGTAAGCAGAGGATCGGAGGGCGGTCTCGGTAAGCAGAGGATCGGAGGGCGGTCTCGGTAAGCAGAGGATCGGAGGGCGGTCTCGGTAAGCAGAGGATCGGAGGGCGGTCTCGGTAAGCAGAGGATCGGAGGGCGGTCTCGGTAAGCAGAGGATCGGAGGGCGGTCTCGGTAAGCAGAGGATCGGAGGGCGGTCTCGGTAAGCAGAGGATCGGAGGGCGGTCTCGGTAAGCAGAGGATCGGAGGGCGGTCTCGGTAAGCAGAGGATCGGAGGGCGGTCTCGGTAAGCAGAGGATCGGAGGGCGGTCTCGGTAAGCAGAGGATCGGAGGGCGGTCTCGGTAAGCAGAGGATCGGAGGGCGGTCTCGGTAAGCAGAGGATCGGAGGGCGGTCTCGGTAAGCAGAGCATCGGTATCAGTTACAGGCAAATTGCGGCCCTTTTGGCATTCAGATTAGTGCACTTAATTTCATGGGATACATGACTTGGATTAAAATTGTTTCGTTTTTTTTCACTTGTTTAAATTTTTGCTTACATAATGATAGAAATAATTCTGATCAAATACAATGTTCGTAGAATTTAGTAACGTTGACGATTTTCACTAAGGATGATCAAACGTGTAAATATTTTCTATTTCAGAAAGTTCTTGTTTTATATATTTGAAGAAATATATATTATTTCCCTTTGGTGTATACTTAGAATTTTTTTTTTAATTTATTTATGTCGTAACGTGTCAATAACATACCAGTCAGTGATAATAGGCCAATACGTTATTTGTTTCAGTCTTGGAAATACTTTAAAAGAAAAGAACTTTACCCCATTTCTTTACTTATGCATATGATTTGTAGTTTAAATGATACTTTTCAGTTGAAAAGTACCTTGAATTGTTTCAGTAGCGTGGCTTGACTTGAGAGTCATATGTTGTTAGCTTTTTTTAAAAATAGCCATACCGAACTGAAATATTTAATTTCATCTGTAATGTAAGGGGAGGTAAATTGATGAGTGATTACATTTTTTTTTTTTTTTTTTTCGTTTTTCGGAGAAAATGAGTTCCCGAGCCAAATGAACCGTTTAATTAATAAATTCCCTTAGTGTAATGTTTTTTAGACTGTTGTCTTATTTGTTCAACTCTATCTTACCAGTGTGGGATATATCTTAATTAGTGATCGCCTCGTTTCAACTTTATCTCGACAGGTTTTCATCAACTTTTTTATAGTTTTATTTCGTTCGAGTGTTGTTTCGATTTTGACTCACTGTTAAATTAAACATAATATTTTTAATATTAAAATCTTTTGAGATAAGTGTTTTATAAAATGTCAAGATTAAACACTGAATCATAAATACCACTGATCGTTTAAAAATTAAAAAAGAGCGTATTAATTAAGCTGGTTTTAAATATCTTCTCTATAGGAAAAGTAACGTAAGTAAGTGATTTAATCTAATAAAACTACTACTCGCCTTTTTCGATGTGAAATTTTCTTTTAGTAGCTGTCCAGGATTTGTTAAGTTTGGCTTAATGCAAAAATATTCAGACGAAGGAGCTAATGGCACATATTTTTATCATAGAGTATATATTTTATTACCATATCTGCACAGGAAGTGCGTTGTCGTGCAGTGGATATAGACTCAAAGCGACAAATCGAGAGCCGAGTTCGAATTTCACTTGAATTCCTTGCATTCACTGACGCACCAATCACTTGAGAAAAGTATTAATCTATCTCTTCCCTTCAGTTATGGGTTAAATAATAGGACAGATTAGGTTCTATAGCCTTGGCTGACAATCAGAAAGCAATGGCAACCTACTGCGGGATAATCTTTTGAACAATCAGTCATGTCTCGAAAGAGACATGAACACTCAAAGTGTGTATCACGTATGGCACTAAACTGATTGACTGACCATGTCTGCACCTTTTTAGAAATATGCGAAAAAATACGGCTGATACTGAGTTTGTAATTAATCTCTACAGACTCTCGACAATAACGGCGAAACCCGAACTGTTATTCTGGATATCTCCGAAGTGTTTGAGAGAGTCTGGCATGCTGGTACAGAACCACTTCTACATGTACGTACATACCTACATACATCGCCATGCACACACGTTTGTACGCATATACCCACACACCTACGTAAGGACTGCACGTGAAGCCTTCTTTTTCCCGCGTTTATCAAGAAATATATAAACTGATTCTCACACGTGTCTAGCCAGTTGGGAGATGTTTTTCGGAGAGTTTAGACCGAGAACCGTTCGTCTGTTCCAACTCACACAAACCACTACTTGCATTCAGCAATTTGACACATAAAGATGTTTCTCTGTATTCTATAAAAACATTTCAATACATGTATAATTATATTCATTACTATTCAGTACAAACATATTTCTTTTTTCAGGGACTTTTAATATCTAAGAGAGAACTCTTTTCACGACATTTTGCATTTGTGAATTATTCAGTTCTGTAACCTTACTTAATACAATGTTGTTATATTCGTTACATTGTGCTTTGAGTTATTTTATTTATGATTGTGGTGGTTTGGACAACCAACCTTTTACAAATTGGTACCCAAGTTGTCCAGACCACGACACTGGCTTTCTGCGCAATTTGCGAGGCTATGGTATAACTGGACAATTGTTTGACCTTATCCAGTCATTCCTTTCAAATCGCGCAATGAAGGTAGTATTGAACGGACATGCCTCCCAATACTATCATACGAACTCTGGTGTCCCTTAAGGCTCTATTCTAGGTCCTGTGTTTTTCCTTATCTTCATTAACGATCTCCCAGATCTAATAAGATCCCAAGTAGGCATATACGCTGACGACACTACAGTTTACTCTCGCATCGATCAAAAATCTGCTGCGGCTGACAAAGCAAACCACGCTGCCAAGCTTAAAAAAGACCTCCAATCCGTGGCAGACTGAGGTAAGAAATGGCTCGTGAATTTTAATGCTTCCAAAACGAAGCTGCTATCTATTAACCATCACAAAAAATCGTTCCTACCCCACCATTAAACAGAGATCAGCCTAGTCTCCCTGAAAACAAAACACTCCGCCGCCTCAAGTTAACTATCACAACAGACCTCAAGTGGAATGCCTATATAGAATCCAAAGCTAAATCCGCTGCTAAGAATGTCCGTTCTCTGTGTAGGGCCAGAAAGTTTTTCCAATCTGAAAAAATCCTGCAAATGTATAAATCTACCATCCGCCCGTGCATTGAATACTGCTGGCATATCTGGTCGGGTGCTCCTGCTATCCACGTAGGTCTCCGTGACAAAATCCAACGGAGAATTTGTCATATGATCGATCTCGACTTGGCAGATCAGATGCAGTCACTTTCTCACCAGCTCAATGTGGCTTCACTGTGTCTCTTTTACAAATACTTTCACGGCTTCTGCTCCAATGAACTTAGCTCACTGGTTTCCCCTATATATGAATTTACTCGAGTCAAAAAATTAGCAACTAGGTCTCACCATTTTACTGTGAAACCAATAATATGTCCCGATATCTCATTTTATAGAGAGAAAGAAGAACGGACTTCTCTGGTATTTGAGAGAAAATGGTTCAGTCAGAAATTCTCTAAAGATTACCCTGCTGGACTAGCACCCGAGGAAGGCCGATGGCCCCATCAAATGAATGTTGTGATAATAACAAAGATTGGGACATTAATCAGCGTTAAACAATGTAAATAATTACAAAGCCTTATCCTAGAAATTCAGACAAGTTGTTTTCTAGTGTTATGCCGGGGATTTCGTTGAGACTACGATAGCCGGGACCCAACGAGAAAGTTAAAAAAAAAAAAGAATATCCTAGGGTTCAATAATAAGTTGTTAAAAGAACAATGGGAGGGAAATTTTCCAATTCTAGACGTCAGTAAATGCAGTGAGAAAGTGAACAATGCAGGCACAGAACAACAAAAGATGACACGAGAATATCTGACAAACATATTTTATTTACTGACGATACAAATATTAAATTAATGAAAAGAAAAAAAATGGTAAAAAGGGATGATGGGAAAAACATATCTAGGCGACGAAATACATAAAACAGTAATGAGAGCAGATTATAAAATATATAGAAACATATAAAAACTTACAAATTTGTAGGGATCAACGTCTATCAGTTCTTACAGAGTTCCAGAAATAAAACTCAAAAAAAGAAAAATGTTCATTTATTAATTCTTTGAAGAACACAATTCAATTCCTCGATGATGGTAAATATTTCAGGCAGACGAATCACAAGAATAGATGATTTGGGCTGAAGAACACCTCTCAGGATTCTTTCTTTAGTCATTTGAGTCTCGGTGATATCCAGTTTAGGGTCCAATCTTGATTACGCCATACTTCTTCGAAAACAAAAAGCCTAGTGATAATGCTATGTGCTGACACACGCGAACAGGGAAAACCGTTACGTCATATGTCGATATATGAAAACTAAATAGGCGTTTATGCTTTGAATACTATCAAGGTCACTTGCACTTTAGAGAGTTCGTGTGGCCTGCAATCAAGGAACAGACAGGAGGTGGGGGAAAGAAAGGTTCTTTTCCAAGAACTGGCTTTAACAGGTCACAAAGAAACTGTTCTATAATCTGCGTACTCAAACATAATGAAAAAAACAGCTGTTCTCATATTTTGTTGCAAATCTCTATGGTACTAAAAAGTACTTGTAAAATATAAGTTGGGAATACAAATATTGACTTAAGGTAACACGGGTACTCTACATTATCAAAGTACATATATTTCTTTCATTGCCATAATATCCTTTAACCACTGAAGATTGAAAATGAAGATTACAAAATTGGCACGGATTGAGAACAAAGGAATCCCGCCAGTAGAAATGTAACGGAGTCAACGAAAAGGAAGATGTTACTTCGAAAGTTTAATCGTCAGCTTACTTCTCATATCTGGATTAAGTCTGATTAAAGATGATTAGAAAATTGTTCTCCTCGCCCCCCCCCCCCCCACAAAAAAAAAACTATAAATCAAGACAATTGAGGTTCGCCAGCCAGTTGATACGGTCCATTGGATTTCCCGCCAGAAAAGTAGCCGTTTTTATATTCTTCTATTTTTGGCATGGACAGCAGGCGAAAAATCATAGGTTTCTTAATTAACTGGACAACTGCTCGTCTTGTATCAGTTTCGTTAAATTAAAGAAAGCTGTTCTACACAGAAGTAAAAATAATCCAAGCAACATGCTGAAAAAAGAAAATAAGTCGTGTGTCCATAAATCACGTGTCTATTCACTTCAATTTGATTCTGTGTAAGACATACATCGAGGGCTTCATCTAAAGTATGTTTTTGCTTTAAGGTAGAAATTAGTAAATGCAAAAAAAAAAAAAAAAGAAAATTAAGACCATAAAAAATGTGGTTAAATAAATAAAAAAAATTAAGACCAATAAACATTCTCGTTTAATTTGTCATATATTGATATATCGCGCATGAGTGTATGTGAAAGCCCATCCCGGTAATGGCGACTATAAATTTTAACTCAATGTTTTTTTTTTATTCTAATATTTCGATCTTTTCATATCTTCGTTCTGTTGTTATTTAGCTTAATGAATGTTAGTCTTAATTAGCTCTGATATGTTTTTCGTTTCGCTGATTATCTCGGGTAAATCACTGAGGCGCCAGTCTTAATGTTGATTGAGCTTTAACGGCTGAAGAAACCGTTAACGAACGAAGAATATTCTCTTTGTGTGTGTTTTTCAAATTCATGTTTTGGAAACTAATGTTAGATTTAAAATAGGGTTAAACTACGTACAGTCATGCAATTTTAACTTTGATCATAAACACACGTGTCTGTGTTTTCATTAAGTTTAAGTTTTGACCAAAAGGGTGAGGTATAAAAATTGTCTATGGTATGGTTTTGCAAAATGAATAAACTGATAATCATTCTACATCTCATATACATACACACCCATATATATTGATAATAGAAAACAATCCGGGGTAAGAGAACTTACCTCAGTAGAGAGTTCAAGTGGATCCTAATATTATAATATTAGAATGATCCATAAAAAATAGCATGGTGTATTTTATTACAAAGCAAATATGTCCGGGGTTGACAAGCAAACTACAAGGTTGCCTGTTGAAATAGACTATGTGAGATGATTCGATATATATATATATATAGTCATCCGTAGACAGATCTGTTTCGCTGTATCACAGCTCATCAGTACGGTTAGACTCCGATTGCTTTTAATCCAGGATTGAAACCCGACCGAATTGGCGTCAGTCGGCGATTCTACCTCTGGGCTATAGTCATTCGGTAGGAGAAGGCAGACTTTTTAGCGTGTATATTGTCATTATACCCGCCCCCCCACCAAAAAAAAATATATATATATAATATGAATAAAAAGACAAGAGGAAATAATATATTTAGCCAACGCTTTTTGTCCTATGAGGGACTTGATCAAGGCAAATGTAGGATTTTTGTTGCAAGTGTTTATATGCAAAGGCAAGGCTATCAAGATTTTCAAATTTGAGAACGTTCGAGAATTATGAACAGGTGACTAAATGTCATTAAAAGCATGTCAGGCCATAATCCAGTCTAATAAGGCAAAAACAAGCTAGTAATAGTCAAATAGTTCCTATATTTGCATTGATAATGTCCCCGAGAGGCCACACACACACACACACACACTCATATATAATTAGGATTAAATAATTTTAAATGATTTCAGTTAGTTAATAGAATAACGTCAAGCAGATGGGGAGATTCGTACTCGTTGACTGAAAATCTATGTAAAATCACATATCGCGTTGTGCAAAGACTATCATTTTACTTTTTTTTGGGGGGTGGTTGCTCCGTATTACGAAGTGCGACCTTGAGATCCGAAGGCGAACTGGCATGGCCAAGAACGCATTCCAGAAGCTGAGCAGAGTATTAAGATACAGGAAAATTTTTGCTAGAAACAAAGAGTATCTGATTGCTATGTGATGTCTGTTCTTCAATAACAATGAACAATGTCATCAAAGATGAAGCAACTGAAATGTGATTCTTCAAAAGGATGCTGCGGATATCATGGATCGAGAATGTGAGTAGTGATGAAGTTTTAGAAAGGAAGAAAGCAAAAAAAAAAATTAATACTGAGCATCAGGAAAAAAAGGTGAAATAATTTGAACATGTGGTGAGGAAGGAATGCTTAAAGAGTCTGATACTCACATGTCAGAAAGAAAGAGGGAGGAAAGCAGCGGATAACATATTTGAAGGGCCTGAGTAGGGAAATGACAGAGCGGGTTTTGGTTTGGGTAAAAGAATAAAGCGTGCTAAGGGATACGTGGAAGGCTATAATCGCCTACGTTCTGAAGGGACATAGCACATAAAAGAATTAAAAAAACAGAAAATATTATGAATATTCTCTTCCTCTGGTTCCGGGGAAAGTACTTTTTCAGACTATTTACCTACCATAAAAGCAACAAGCATGATAAATCAGCAAAGATAGGAATCAATCACTTAAATGCCATTTAATTTCAGAATTGTATGTTCAATGATATTCGTTGCTTCCTTTTAACTTAGCATATTCGGAAATGTAGTGGAGTGGTTTCTCAATATTTTTCTTCGTTGTGAATTTATTGTCGTCCTAATCTAACATTCGATTGGACTGGGACCAAGTTTTAGAGAGTCGAGGTTATCTGGCTATCTGAACCATAGATCGGATGTTGCTGAATTGATGTATTCGTTTTAATGGCACTTATTCTTTTATGTGCCCTGTCCCTTCAGAACGCAGGCGATCATGGGTTTTCCACGTCTCCCTATCCCTTGTGGCTCTTAGTATGTTTGCTCCTGTTACTCCTGGCAACCCCCGTTCCGTCATTCACCTAATCAGGCCCTGCAAATATGTTATCCGCTGTCTTCCTCTGTCTCTCTTTCTTTCTATCTGGCCAGTCAGTATCAGGTTCTTAAAGCTCTCCTTCCTCATTGCGTGTTCCAGGAAATTCAGTTGTCTCTTCCTGATGCTCAATATTAATTTCTTTTTTGTTGCAATTCTTTCCAACACCTCATCGTTGCTTGCATGCTCAGTCCACGATATCCGCAGCATCCTTCTGTAGAACCACATTTCCGCTGCTTCCAGTGTTGTCCTTCTTTTCGATGATATTGTCCAGCATTCTCTGCCGTATTGAAGAACTGACATCACATAGCAATCCAGCACTCTTTTCTTTGTTTCTAGTGAAATTTTCCTGTGTGTTAGTAGTTTACTCAGCTGCTGGAACGTGTCATTTGTCATGCCAATTCGCCTTCGGATCTCTGTGTCGCACTTTCCATCTCCTGTTAGAACACTTCCTAGGTATTTAAATTTTTGTACTTGCTTGATTCTGGTATCCCCCACCTGTATTTGGCATTTTGGGTTGCACCTTTTGCTGATGACCATGCCTTCAGTTTTCTTGAAGTTTATTTGTAGTCCTTTTTTATCACTCTCCACCGCTACCTTCTGTAGGAGGTCTTGTAGTTTCCTTTCCGTGTCTGCAATCAGCACTGTATCATCTGCATACCTTATGTTGTTCAAGTTGTGGCCTCCAATGACAAATACTGGCGTGTCATCTGGGGTCCTCAAGATATTATCGATGTACAAGTTGAACAAATCCGGTGAAAAGACACATCCTTATCTTACGCCTCTTTCTATCTTTGTAAATCTACTGGAATCGTTACCTGTCCGTATGCAGGCCGTTTGCTACCAGGAGAGATTCTTGATTACTCTTATGCCTTTACCAAAAATGTCGAGTCTGCCGAGCATCTCCATTAATTCTTTGTGTCGTAACTTGTTGAATGCCTTCGCATACTCAATGAAACATAGGGACAAGTCTTTTTTCATTTGTATTGCCCTTTCGGAGAGTATCCTAATCATGAATATGGCGTTCCTTGTTCCAGTGTCTTTGACGAACCCGCACTGTTCCTGCCCTATCTCTGGCCTGATTCTGCTTCTCGCTCTATTCATCAGGATTCTGACAATCAGTTTTGTAATATGACGCATTAAGCTGATATTTCTGTATAGTTCACACTCGTTTTGCACCTGGTTTCATCGGCAGTGCTATAAATATCGACTTGCAAAGGTCGTCTGGTATTATTCCACTATAAATTTCGTTTATTATGTCGGTAATTTTTTCTATGCCATATTCTTCTAAAGCTATCAACAGCTCTATCACTATGCTGTCTGGACCGGCTGCTTTGTTTCTCTTCAGTTTGGCCATAGATTAACCTTATAACTTCCACTTCAGATTTTATTATTTCCGGTCCATCTACCTCCTTGTGTATTCTCGGTTGTTCTCTCCTGTCGCAAAAAAGATCCTTTATATTCTCTTCCCATCGCTGGAGTATTTCCTCTTTCTTCAATATGATTTTCTTCCATGGATTTTACGCATCCTGTTGAGAAGGTTTTTGTCTTGTCAGTTCTCTTATCACTTTATGCATCTCCCTGTGAAGTTTCTTGTACTCTGCTCCATGTCTTGGCGTTATTTTTGTCTCCTTTGCATCACATGGAGAATCTCTTCGGTCATCCACTCGTTTTTTCTTCTGCGTTTGATTTCCTTTGGGGCTATGTTGTTCGCTGAGGTTACCATCGCTTCCTTTAGTGAATCCCATTTTGAGTGTCCTTTTCCAATTTGTTGTTCATATTTCCTTCTCACGCTGTTATTGTATTCTTTCTGCAGGGTGAGGTCATTCACAAACGTGTTGTATTGCAGCGTTGGTGATGTGCTGGGCTTCTTCAGTCTTCGGAGTTTAACCCTTAGTTTTCAGATGACTGGGACGTGGTCACTTCCGCAGTCGGCGCCTGGATATGTTTTGCATTGGACCGCTGCGTTCCTGAATCTTTGGTTCTTCGTGTCGCCTCCTGGGCTTCTCCATGTCCATAGACGTCGTGGGTGTTTTTGAAACCAGGTGTTACTAATTACCTGGTCATTGGCTGAGCACCATTGGGCCCATTTTTCTCCTCATTCGTTGCGATCCCCTAGTCGAAAGTTGCCGATCGTGTCTCCTTCCCTCTCTTTACCTACCTTGGCATTCAAGTCCCTCATTATAATCCTAATTTCTTGGCCTTTGCACTGAGCCTTAGCACTGTCCAGTATTGAATAGAATGTTTCTATTTCGTCCTCCGAGCTTTGAGGTGTCGGCCCATAAAATACTATAATAGTTATGTTGAAGGGCCTTCCCCGCAGTTTAACCAAGAGGACTCTCTCTGAAAGCTGACGGTATCCAAGAACGCATTTCTTTACTTCTTTGTTTAGCATTAAACCGACCCCTTTTTCGTTGTTTTTTGCCTCCTGCATAAATTATCCTGTCGCTACTGAGATCTCCATTATTAGGCCATCTGGTTTCGCATATGCCTAGGATATTGATATTCAGTCTGTCCATCTCCTGCTTGACATTCTCTAGTTGTCCACAGTTGAGTGTCCTGACGTTCCATGTTCCAAATGTAATTTTTTCTTTGATGCGCACAGTCGCAGGGTAACGGTCCAGAGACACCTGTTGCTCATGTCGCTCTTTCCCGGGCGAGGGACAAATTTTGGAGTAAAATGTCCCCTTTACGCCGTTGGTGCTCACCAAAATAAGTGAACGTAGCAGACGAAGTTGGAATTTGAATCGGAGATTCCACTTTCTCTGTTAATAAGCGTTACGCTATAGAGTTGTAAGAATTATTACAAAGCGTTTAAGTTTAGTCTGAGGTGAAGACACTAAAGTCAAGCGTCCAGGACAAGTTTAACTCACTATAACATATGTAGTTATGTGGCTTACATAAGTGTTTGGTGAGGACAGCATGTTTTCAGCTGTTGGCCATATTGGTTATCAGTACAACAAAGTCGTACTATCGCTGTTTCTTACTGAAAGTCGAAATAGCCATCTTTTCAACGAGATATTTTAAATTAAAGATCAGAACACACGTAGTCCGTACTGTCTACTTTTATTGTTCCAGTGTTAGGTTACAGACCTATAAACTCAGTCAGTTAAGTGCCAGACGTGATACACGCTTGGGCGATTGTGTCTCGAAAGAGACATGACTGACTAGGCAGAAGATTATCCCGCAGTAGTTTGCCATTGCTTTCTACGGTAGAATGGTTGCCGACCAAGGCTATAGAACCCAATCTGTCTTGTTATTTAACCAATAACTGGAGGGAATAAACGGAATAATACCTTTTCCAAGGGTATTTGCGCGTAAATGAACGCAATGAATTCAGCTGGAATTCGAACTCGGCTCCCCGATTTCCCGTTCCGTACTTACAAACTATGATGCGAAAATTCTCAGTAAAGAATTTTGGAGGGTGATTTTTTTAACCAGGACATTTCGCCTTCTTGCAAATAGTGATTAGTTAAATCACGGGCCAATTAAAAGGCACTATCATATCCTTCTATGATAGAGGTGATTTGTGACCTTCAACTAATCCCATCAAACGATGTCATATTTCAGAAGTACCATTGTTTTTAATAACCTGTGCGGCTCTCTTTTTAGTATTTTTTTTGTTTTAGTCATTAGCTTTGATTTGTTCTCTTAATTTACCCAGTCAGTCAGTTAAGTGCCATACGTGATAGACGTTTGGGCGTTCATGTCTCGAAAGAGACATTAATGACTGGGCAAAATATTTTCCAGCAGCAGGTTGCCATTATTTTCTGCGGTAGACTAGCAATATATTCTGCTATTTAACCCATGGTTGGAAGGAGAAAACACGGATTTTTTAAGGGTATTTGCACGTAAGTGTTATAACCTCGTCGGTTATTGCTTTTTACGTAAAATGAGTCTGATGTGTTGTGGCATCACATGGTTGTATTGTCTTGGATTTGGTATATTATTTCAGTTACTAGTGGTTTTGCAGTAATAGCTAATACTACGAAGTCATATTCCGGTAGCTTGCTATTGCAAGATAGTTATTCGAGTATCTCGCAAATAGTACTGTATTAAGAGGTTCCTCCTGATAATACTTAGTATCCTCTCTTGGTAGTACTCCTGAGTAATAGTAATGTCATACTATGAACACTGAACTCTGCTACTCGGCTGTAACTAGTACGGCTGCAGCTGATACTCGTAAATCGGTCGATTCATTTGCTTGATCCGCGATGGAGATATCAGCCACCTACCCCCGTGAGTAAATTCAACACAAAGCCATTTCAATTATCTGTTTTTTTCTACAGACACAATTCTGCCCTGTGGTGGATCCTCATCTGGGTTCCTCTTTACTCGAAAACAGTCTGACAAATTAAGAACACTCGCATCCATCCATACTTTTCTCGAGTTCTTCATATAGGTTATTATCGCGGTCACATGATTCCCAGTGGAATGTTCCTTTCTGATAATTTTGTTATCTGGCGATCAGCGTTCAACCACATGTGTCGGTGTCGACACTCATTTCTAATGGCAGTGAGTGCAACTAATTCAGCTGGTATTCGAACTCGGCTCACCGTTTTTTCGTTTCGAACCGATATATACTGCGCCTCAACGCACATAGACGTTGTTATAAGGTTAATCTATGAAACGAGAACAAAATTAACAAAATGTCTGGGGTTTTTTTTAATTGTTTCTTTGGCAACAAAACAAAAACTTAAATTTTTATTTTATAAATAACAAAAACCAAAGAAAGCAAACTAATATTTTTCATATTTAAATAAAAATAGGAAATCAATATATTTTTCATACTTAAATAAAATAAGAAATCAAAATATTTTTCATGGTCTAGTGAGAAACGATCACTTCTTGGTATTTAATTTAAAAATATCCAACAACTGAATTTATATCCATCACTTAGATTAAAAATAATTACAAACTTAAATTGGTATGTTCAGTAAAGCAATCTGACCGTCGCTTTGACATCAGTATCCGCAATTTGCATACTTTTTGATTAAAAGCAAGTTAATAATTCCCAGCAACATCGGTAACAAACGGTGTGGCAATTACGTCACCATCTGAGGCAACGGAAGACTGGTCTGTGAGCTAATTGCAATCAAACTGGATCCAGAAAATAGGAAAGAAAAATCATTGATTTAGCTTATTCATATTGAAACTGGCGGGGGTTTCTTAGTTAGCAACAAGTATTTACGGTATTGATATACCTCGAATACCACTTTATCCCCCTTATTGTTCTTCACTAGTCGATCATTCGAGAGCGTGTTGGAAGCGGGACAGATTCAATTGTAGGCGGGAAGAAAGGTGATATTTTATAAACATTACGGTATCTTCGGAACTATGATTTGATTGAAATACTGTCTAATTATTGTTTGGTGGCAATGATGAAAAACTCGATTAAGATCCTTGCTTTGCACTGGAAAATATCTGTGGTATTTTAAACGGGTTTTCAGACCTTATTTTCAATTATTTTAATTCAATCTCATCTGGTATATTTCCCGTTTTTCAGAGATATATTGATCATCTTTCAAAAATTGTTTCACACGTTACTCTCTGTTTGTCTTAGAAATGTGATCAGAATAAAAACCAACGTTTTGTTTTGACGTGAAAATAAGTAATCGTAAATAAATTAACGGTTATCATCCTAATTTACGTTGAATCCTTGATAGATTAAACACGATAGACAGATATATCGACGGAATGTGTTGCAATATGTTTAAAAGAAGAAATAAATAATTTTCTGAAAACAGTAATAAAAATGTTTTCAATAAATAAAAGATATATAGAATATATCGGTTGAACGTTGTTAAAAATATCAATGATGAAAACAATGTTTTCGTGAGAAAGTGTGGGCTGTTGACAATAGTATAGTAATAGAACATTTCAAAATATAAGAATATTAAACAAATCAGCTAAAACTGGGTATTTAAAATGCTAAAGATGAAGACAAAATAAAATATTAAATAAAAAGGAATTAATCACAGATTTTTCGAAAATAGGAGATTTGTGGGATTCTTCAGAAAAATGAAACAAATGAAATGCAATATTAATAGAAGTGCTTTTTCATTTCCTTTTCGAGCATTAAAAACTCTGTTTACATTTGTGTATCTGTGAGAAACACTTTCCATGTTTTAAGTGTTGCTGTGAACTTGTCTTTGAGGTTTCTCTCATTCTGCTGTATTTTAGAACAGCGAATCATAGATTTAGCAAATTCCGCGCTTATTTAGAAAATCCGTTTATTCTAATATCGGCAATTAACAACTATTCAATATTCCTCATTGACTCTGCTCTGGCATCGGCTAGAGTTGATTTTGTTTTGAGAGGATGAACTGAAGTTGACTGAAAGATGACAGAAAATACATTGTTCAATAAAATTAATGTCAAAAATATTTTTGATAAATCAAGAGTATTTTTAAAAAATATTTCCCAGTGTTTTCACAAATCTCCATTATTGATAAAATACTAGTTTCATCTATACTTCCGTGCCGAAGTAAGAAAACCTAGTTTAAAGAATTTACCCGTAAGATCTAATCAGTTACTCTGCCACACCTATTGTTTTCGTTACCATCGTTCTTAATATCTAATTCATCGTTGGTGTAGAAATACAGAAGTAAAACATTTTTGTAGGAAAATGTGTGTCGCTCTTTAACCCTCTAGGGCCATTCGTATCATATTTGATACAGTATGAAAACAAGCCTTGAAAGAAATATTTTCCTGAAAAATTTTTTTAAGAGAAATATTTTATAAATTTCAAATGAAAGCAGTACTGACTGCTCAGTCAATGAATACCAAATGTTTCCTTATAGGGAAATACTGTATCAAATATGATACGAATGGCCCTAGAGGGTTAAGTCTATAATTCTCAAATCTGATTGTTAGATTGACAATAATTTCTACCGTTTTTATTTTAAACTCCGATTCTGTCTTAAACGGGTTATATTTTCAGTAGTTAATCTGTAATATTAGAGGAAGATTTTCCAGATTTTTATATCAGTATTTTTGTGCTTGATATATCTCATCCATTATGGGATTAAAACAGATAGAATTCAGCTTAGAGGCAATAAAAAGTAAGATCGAATTCTACATAAGTTAGGCTTTTAACAGAATAGAGATTTTTCTTTGCAGTTCATTTTAGCATGTTTACGTTATATATATATATATATATATATATATATATAAACTTTGATTGTACGTTCAGTAAACCATTCACCGTCTTGGTGAAGATAAATGTACGAACATTACTGAGAGCTTCAATATTTGTAAGATTTTATTGATATTCAGAAATCCTATCCGATTAGAGGCTGCGCTTTTAAAGACAGTTGGTCTATGGCAAATATTTATTGTAAGTTTTGAAATGTACAGTATCTGTTTGTCTAAACTCTTCTTATATTTATGGATCTATGTATCTTTATTCCCATCTCTCTGTTCTTTTCTATCTACGTGTGCCTCAACAAATCAATAAATTATTCAAAATTAATAATGAAAATGCTTTACTTCAGAATGTCAGGTAAAAGGATTCTGTTATTTTTAAATGGCAAACAATGGCATCGTAGAGAATATCTGACAAGAATAAACTTTGTTTTCTGATTAGATATAACTTCCTCAGCTGGTTGATCTATCTGACTAGATTGGTAACTCAGATGAACTTTTGGAGAAGGATGATACTAACTCAAATCTCATTGTTGATTCCTTATTCATATCAGGCCAATCTTGCTTAATTATTTCACTCAAATCAAAGCGATAATGGCACTAGCGCTCAAGAAGTTACTGGGAGTAAAAGAGCATAAGCAGACCAGCTAGAAGAAAGGAAAAAAGAAGTTTCACGAAACAAACATAGCGACTGACGTTGCGGTTATGTTTTTAAAGACTGCCGGTGGTATTGAAGCAAGTTAGCTGCCTCATCGATTGTGGAGAAGCTAAAATTTTCGAGAAAATTGTGCGGACACTGGTCTTAGAAAGACCAATAGCTTATTAATTTCGCTTTTTCTGACCTTTCGAAATGACTTCGGTCATTTTTTTTTATTAGCACCCGTGATTATTACGCACTGTAAATATTCCCCCGCTTAATTATCAACACCCCATTTATTTATTCTGTACTTAAGTAATACATGTAGAAGGTGAAACGATCTCAATGCTGCCAAAAACAAAGAAATAAAAAATTACTTACGCACAAATAGAAATATTCTGCGAAAAATTATCAATGAATTTCAGACTACACATGTGAGTGTACGTGTGCATATATATATATATATATATATATATATATATATATATATATATATATCGCTCATTCAGAAATGAATTAGAGCACTCTGGCTATTGGGCGTGTGTAATGATAATATACATGCTAAAATGTCTGCCTTCTTCTACCGAGCGCCCATAGCCCAGAGGTAGAATCACCGACTGACGCCACTTCGGTCGGGTGTCAATCCTGGGTTAAAAGCAATCGGAGTCTAACCGTACTGATGAGCTGTGAAACAGATCTGTCTGCGGATGACTATATATATATATATATATATATATACACACACACACATAAATGAATAACAACGAAGAAAGTAATTGTAATGTTCAAAACAATTTAAAAGTGCTCAATATAAAAATAGAGCAATGAATATTTATTACTACTTTAGAACAAGTGCAAACTACTACAAAATTGCCAGTGTGCTCTAATTCATTACTGAATGAGCGATAGTTGACTAAACAGAATCTTATTTTTTTTCTTTAAAACATTGTTTTTCAAAGAATGAGAAAATGTTCTCAGAAGTAATTGATTCAAGGAATTTGATCGCACGCCTTTCCGGAAGCTATGAATTGATCTAGACAATTTAGTGCAGTTTTTGTTACCGATATTAAATACTTTATTGTACTTGGTATCATTTTTTTTTAAACTGGACAACTTTTATTTTTGGAAGGAAAAGTTCCCAGCCTCTTCAGGAAATAGAGCATAACTTTTTAATACGATATCCTTTCAGCACATGGGAAATTAGATCTTTCGACAGTTTACGTTTTCATACGTGAATTGCTCTGACATGTTTTGAAAGGTAATGAAATGGTTTTCTTTTGCCATCACCTAGAATTTGAATTCAGAGTAGCTTTTCTCGGCTGGCTGACACCTAAGAGTAGATTTCTGGGGTTTTTTAAACCCTGAATTGCATGGAAAACAAATGGATGCATTCGTTACCCAAGGGCAAATTTCGAATCAGCAGAAGACGGTTTCCGAATACGCCTACTCAATCCTAATTTTCTCGACCATAATATAGGCTTATTGGTACACTGAATACTCCCAGAAAATCAGCTTAATATAATAATTTAAGTGTAATATATCAAAAATACAACTCTACCTAAAAAGTAGACTTGAACCGAAGCAGGCCGTACTAGAAAAGAATGAAGTAGACGTTTTATGAGAAACTAAATCCTATGAAATAAATTCTATTAAAACATGAAAATATACTAATAATTGAAAGAATATTAAAATGCCACTAGTAATATTTTTTAACTTCAATGTTTTTTTTTCTGAAGAATTATTTGTTCTAATATCTGAAATAGTTTAATATAACTACTACAAAACTTTAGCTTTCCAGACAATGTTTTTATTAAACTAAACTACCATACATTTTGGCGTACAAGTCTATCACAATACTTTAGCTCAAAATTCAGTTAGACCAATCGCTACCGTATCGATCGTCATCCCCCTACATAAGACAGGCGACCAGTGGCATACATAAGGCAGGCTATCAGTGGCCCAAAACTAAAGCCTAACGTTAAATAGATTTAGACTACTATATACGATAACTGGTGTTAAAAACACTAACTGTAATATCTTTGTGTTGTATAAAAACGACCCAGAACTCACCCCGGTAGGTACTGTATATTGTATCGGTAAAACTTAGAGAATATTTAAAATTCGTCATTTCCATTGATAAATATATTAAAGTCGACCTCAACTGTTGTAAAATATTCATACTGTAGATAACACGTTACACCAGGTCGTTTTTGATAGTAATGCTACTTACCGGATGTTATTGCAAAACACAGTATAACCTATTAGCCATGTGACGTAAACAAACAAATGGTGTGTGTTATAGCGTTAACAGAAGACTAAATTTGTGTTATTATTTTATTATTGTATATTACTGCCTGCCTTAATATGCAAAATATATTCACCAGACACAAGTTTTAGTGGATTATATTTGTGAGGGACAGCTGGAGGTACGGTAAGTGGTGTACAATAAATAAGGGCTGTCCAAATTATTTAAGAACAAGGTATTGAACCGTTGACCATTTATATTCGCCATATAAGTCGACCACTAATTTTAGAAATATTTTAGACTTGAAAACTCGACTTGTACGCAACAATTTACGGTACTATCAACCTTTCTCGGAATATGTATTTTATCGTGTGGATATTAAAAAGATAAGAATCATTGGAGAAATAAACTTATCGGCCTCCACTGGGAGTTTCCATCTGATGCAAACACACTTAAAAACCCCTTCGGCTACTTGATGAGCCACGACCTCCGAACACAAAATGAAGGCGGACATTTGCGATACATCATAACTGAGAGTTATACGATAGAAGATTTGCAGCGTACAAAGTAAATATGGACAGCGCGGAAGCTCGTGAATAATCGAGAAAGTAACCGTCACCACGAACAGAATATCGTGATGAAGAAGGTGCCTCATGTTTCCTCTCTACAATTCCGGACTTCTATTCAATCATCGCTTCCAAGGAAGCGTTTGTCTAGAGGTGTCTAAGCAAGATCCGATATGATCGTAGCTGCCGAACAAGAAAAAAACTTTTGGGCAAAAGTTTACATTTTATACGACAGTTAAGCTTTTGAAATTTTAAGCCCGTCGGTATTTTCGTCCTCAGACGCAAGGATAATGGAGAAATGAATACAGTAGTGATACGTACTTTGTTTGTTTTATTACTTTATCAATAAAACATGAATAAGAAAAAATCTAAAAAAAATTATATTCATTTTATGTACATAGTCTTAGATTTCCGCTTGATGTTAGTGCGACGACGACATGGTTTATTAACTTGAAATAAAGCCAGTCGTAACTACAAATCACTTCAGAACTCCAGCTTTTTTTATCCGTATTTGAGTTGATATCAAAAATATTTTATGCGTTCTCTAATGAATCTGCTTTGTTTGCCAAGGACTTTGGATAGTTAAGATTTTTCTTTTGTGTGTTAATTATGGATACATTCAAAACGATAATATTCATTCTTCATACGTTCAGTATCGACGTCAGAATAAGTAACAAGTTTCTTATATTATCAAGCAGTATTCATGAGTTTAAATCGTTTCACCCAAAGCAAGGCGATACCGCTACTGGTGCGCAGGTGGCTACATAGAAGAGTGAAGGTTTAAGCAGGGGAAGAGCGAAGGGAATGACGAACCAGTTATTGGGAGTGTCAGAGAAAGGCCAAGAGAAAGATGGGAATGCCAGTGTAAAGACAGTTGCGAGGGTAAAGTGAGAAAGAGAAAGAACAAGATGCACGAGATTATAGGGAGAGGACAAGAGACTGGAATTGACGTTGCATTTAAATTCTTGAAAATTGAAGCTATCAGGGAAGCAAGTATACGGAAGCGAGTTCTACAGGTTGGAAGTGCGAGAAAGGAAGCTGATGGAGTAGAAGTGGCTGTTGCATTTAGTTTAACTATAAAAGTTAATTTAACTATAAAAGAGTGGGAACCTGTTGCCCGTCTGGTTGCTCGGGTAAATTCTTGTGGAAGGGGCATCAGCGAGCTAAGATCATCGGAAGAGAAGCCATGAAGATATTTAATAGACAGAGATAAGCCACATCCCACTGGTGAGAAAGTAGCTGGAGCCGAGCTGCCAGGTCAGAACCAATGACGTTACAGATTTTCCTTTGGACCCTATCGAGAACCGTGAGATGAATGGCAGGGGCGCCCGCCAGATATGACAACAGTAGTCAATGCAGGGTCGGATGGTGGATTTGTATTTGTGTAAGATGGACTAAGGCAGGGAAAAAGCTTGCGAGTCCGACGCAGTGACCCAACCTTCCTAGCAGTCGATTTAGCTATTGAGTATTTTAGATGGTTTAAAAATACTGTCACCATTATAGTATCGTTTTCCAGCTTTTAGATCCTTTTTCCATTGCGTGTTTGATATTTTATTTGCTCTACTAGCAATATATATATAGACTCGTGTCTTAATTATATCTTTGGGGCCATTCACTAGTATAAGTTAGCTGTTACAAAAAACTTAATTCAACGCACACAAATGATATTTTCTTCCAAATCAATATTTTATAAAGAATTAAACAGCATTAACCAAACGCTTGCCAGTGATAGATTTCATAACTCCGTTATTGATCAACAAATTAAAATGTATCTCAACAAACTTAACAATAGCTCTAACAATATTGATGACATTAATAATATTGGTGTACATTAAAATAAAAATAACACTATTACCTTAAACTATTGCAACCAAATACCTAATAATTACAAACAAGATGAAAAAACCATCAAGAACATAATACGTAGAAATATTAAACCAATAAATAATAATAATAAAATTAATCTCATTATATATTATAAAAAATTCGAATCATAGTCTCTAATAACCCTACAAGCACTCAACTAAATCCTCTACAGAAAACAAATGTAGTGTATCAATTTACATGCCCGTTCAAAGATTGTATCTCTGGTACTAATAATTAACCCACTACATATATTGGTTTTACTACAACCACGCTCTCCCGTAGACTTAACTGTAACCTTTCTGATCAGAGTACAATTACACAACATTTCTTAGAAAAACATAGTAATGTAGGTAATATCAGACAGATTTTAGTCAACAATACAATAATACTCACTCATACACACAGTAAAAAGAACCTTTAGATATTGGAGGCCATCAACATTAAATCCAAACAACCCTCACTTGATAAAACCACGTTTAAATCTGGTCATAGCACATAATATTGTATTTAAATATATGATTCTGTTATCATTTCGAGCTCTCACGTGGTGTGACGTCATGGAACCACATTACAAATTTACGAACTGCGTTTGCTATTTTTGGTAACTGTTATAGTTGCTTAGCAAAGTTTTATATCAAGACAAGATAAAATCGTCGCTGATGGTGGATGTTTTTATGCTAACGTCCTGGTCACCTCTCTGAGAATAGCTCATGTGAGCCGAAAGCTTAGAACCAACTTAATAAAAAAATTCAAATGTTGGAGAATTTTTGTCTTTATTTTCACCTGAAATTAAAATCAAAACACGATGTTTAGAACGGCTCATGAGTAAGCATAAGACATTCATTGTCTCTTATATTTAACAGTATATGTTGAGAAAATTATCTTCTGCCTCGATACACTATATATATATATATATATATATATATATATATATGTGTGTGTGTTTAATGCAAAAAATCATTCACTTTAACTGAGCAGTTTCATTCCTTTGAAGTTTCAGAAGGACACTGTTGTGATATCGTCACTCATAGGGCTGCTCCGACACCGTTATGTCTTCAGTTATCGGAGCAGCCCCGATGAATGAAGATATAACGAAATCCTCACGAATCTTCGAAGTCGGCATGAACCTGCTCAGCTAAAAGGACAAAATATTTGCATTAAACATATCAACGCTATTTTGGCACTTTAATATCGAGCACTTGATGGAAAACAAACGTGCCAAAATAACTTTAATACAACTACCGAAAAAAAGGAAAAACTTGTCGCTAGACATTCTCACAATACAAACGCACACGCATATATATAATTTAGTTTGTTTCGCTCTGAAAATCCATATTTTACCCTCGTTTTACATTTCATTTTATTTTTTACTGTGATTTGCTGAAGCCGGATAATCGACGATAAGACAGATTTTGTTTGTTCTGACCGAGAGTGGGTAAACGATTTGACTCTTAATTCTCATATTAGCTTCTTAACATGAAACCTTCAACAGTTATTGATCAAGCAATCATTACTACCGTCGGTTGAAATACATAAAATCTTGCTAGTAAAACATTTTTGAGAAAAATAGGTTTCTCAACTTCAATTATTGTTATTTTTTTAGTAGATTAGAACTTGAACATCTTGATAGTGTCATTATTTCTTAGCGTTAACAGTTTAGCCCTTGAACCTCTTGATAGTGTCATTATTTCTTAGCGTTAATAGTTTAGAACTTGAACCTCTTGATAGTGTCATTATTTCTTAGCGTTAATAGTTTAGAACTTGAACCTCTTGATAGTGTCATTATTTCTTAGCGTTAATAGTTTAGCCCTTGAACCTCTTGATAGTTTCATTATTTCTTAGCGTTATTCGTGTAGAACCTCTTGACATTGCCATTATTTCTTAGCATTGCTATCAGTATTCTTGCTATTCTAGTTTGCATCAGAATCAGACAGGAAATAGAACACTATATGCTTGGAAGTCAATCAGAAAGGGCAATAGAAATGCAGACGTATGTGTACCTGTGTTTCATCGACTACGCAAACATTCGACAAAGCACACCACAAATAACCCATAGACGCTCGGCAACCTTGACATATTCGAGAAAGTCCTAACAGTAATTAATAACCTGTACTAGCAGCAAACTGCCTGCATACGGACAGTAAACGAGCTCAGCAGAAAGATAGAAAGGGGTGTAAAACAACGATGTGTATTCTCACCAGATCTGTTTAACATATACAGCGAGACAATTCTGAGAGCTTTAGGAATTTTACCAAGATTGATCATTGGCAGCCGCAATATGAACCGTATATAATAGGCAGTTGATACAGTGATGATAGCAGATACATGAAAGAAACTACAAGACTTCCTACAGGATGTAGTTTAAGAAAGCGGACAGAAAATACTACATATAAACTACAAGAAAACTAAATGCAGGTTAATCAGTAAAAAGAAGAGTCCAAATGCCAAGCACAAGTTGTTAATAGTAAAATCAAACAGGTGCAGAAATTTAAATATCTCCGAAGTGTTCTAACAGAGGACGGAATGTGTGATACGAAGATCCGAAGGCTTATTAGCATGGCCAAGTATGCATTCTAGAAGCTGAGTAGAGTATTGAGAGATAGGAAAATTTTGCTGGAAACAAAGAAGAGATGACTAGAGTATGCCTGTTTTTCAATATGGCAGCAAATGATAGACAATCTCTTTAAAGATGAAGCGAAAATTTGAAGCAACCGAAATGCGGTTTTACGAAAGGATGATAAAAATACCATGGATGGAACACCTCTAGTAATGACGAGGTTTTAGAGAGGATGAACACAAAAAGAAAAATGATACTTAACATTAGGAAAAGAGGTGAAATTTTTGCGACAGGTTATGAGGAAGGAGGGTTTGAAGAACCTGGTGCTCACGGGACGGATAGAGGGGAAGAGAGACAAAGGCAAACAATGCATGACATACTTGATGAACTTAAACAGATAGATGGTGGAGCGAGGATTTAGTGCGATAACAGAAGAGATATTAAGTGCAATAAAGTAGAGGGAGATGTGGAAGGCTATGATCATCTACGTCCTGAAAAGACACGCAAATAGAAGATTGTTAAAAATCATCAAATGATGTGGTCTCTGTGAAATGGTAAATTTAATGGTGATTCATTAGGGCAAAACCATGATGTTTGAAGAAGGATTGTGCTCAGTAAGAACTACAGGCTTCGTTTGCTTGAAGCCACCTTTAACCATCTGTTCGAAAAGTCTGATGTTTATAGCTGACAGTTTATATATTCATCAACATCTTCGCTGCCAAACATGACATCTATATAAAAGTAAGAACATGACTAGTTCTAGATAATATTGTTTTTCTTGGTGTTTAAAACAGTTAGGAGCGTATTGGATTCAATAATCAAGCCCACTCCTTAGTATTACAGATCTTTTCAGTAAGACTGACATACGCCTTTGTTCTTCGGAACCGTTTCTAACAGTTCGATGAAGACTGGCACAAACTTCTTCAGATATATTTAAGAAAAAACTGATATCCGTCTTTTCACATTTTATTTCAGTGTCTATTTTAAAATAGATTTAATTGACTGTTTTCGCTAAAATTCAAGCCAAATACTAATTCAGTACTCCAGGCTTTTGTTCCTTATTCTACCTCAATTGTTTGGTTCATTTTGTTTTATAACATATCATCCTTAATCGATTATTTAATGCAGACAATATTTTTTATCCGATAGATTCCTATGAATAGAATATGTATTCATTGTAAAAACAACAAAAATCATTTTTGTGGATCAGGTTTGATTGACGTATTTTTGTAAAGGGGGTTCTGTTGAGTCAGACGTGTGTGTGTGTGTGCGTGTATATATATATATATATATATATATATGCCTGGTAATATTTTCTCCAAAAATTATTGCTGGAATGTTCATTATAAAAATCTGTGTTTCTACTTTCATAATGCTTTGACTCCAATTTGAGTTTAACTATTTGACCATAACTAGGACTCCAACATGTGCTACAAAGCCGGGTCAGCGTGGACCTGGGAACAACAGCAGTTAAGATGTGATTCCCTTTTCTACAAAACTTCCCAATTAGATGTCTAGCTGCCAAAAGCAATTTATCGTTATATAGTCATTTGGTGGAGGTCACCCTTCTGCAAATTTGGCGTATTATGAAGTTGAAGCCGACAGGGTGGCTGTAGTCTGTTTCCCCTTGAAAAACCTTAACATCTTTTTTTCGTTAACGATTATCAGATTCGGTATATTTCATTGAATGGCATGGTCAGGTAAGATATAAATGTCCGAGAGAGTACCTATTAATCAGCACGTTCATTCGAACGGGATATTAATGAAATCGGATTTTAAGTGAGAATCTCATACATAGATAGGACTATCGATAATAATTCCTAAAATTACCTGGGCATTTTCCATTTCGGTACAATGCCAAGTTCAAAAAATTCTCAAGACTACAACTACCATGAAGCCGCTTCGTGAACCTGAACAGATTGCATTTATTATCACCCAGATTGGACTTTTGGCTGCAATAGAAAGCTATGAGTATTTTTTTATTTTTTTCAAAATGATTCTGTTTTGTGACTATACCATTTTTATTTTGTATATAATCGAATAGGTTTTAAGTTCCGATAAAGTGACTGATCCCGTTATGTCGTGTTTATATTTGAGGTAATTATGAAGTTTACTGTTTAATATTTTTGTCTAAAAAGCGGTGTTTCTGTTCATTTTCTTATTGTTTTGAATGCTTTCTACCGAGTTGTGAAAATATAGGCGTGTTTATTACATATACATTTAATTTGTGAGGTACTCTAATACTAAGCTACTCAGTTTCTAAACAACGAAGTTTAGTTTTAATTGCCTACTGTATGTTCTGAAAGAAAACAATGTGAATTTTATTTATTGATAATTACAACGACTGGTAAGTTAGACTGAGATAAAAAGCTACAGTTTTACTGCTGATTTTTTTTTTCAGATTCGTAGATTGCATTTTTTGTTTATTCTTTAAAGTTCTTAAGTAATTTTATCTTGTTCTACCGCATTTGTCATTCAATTTATAAACTAAGATATTCAAATTAAATACCGCTGCATTCAAATTAAAAAAACAAGATATTCAATTTAAAGAATGGATTTACAATTGCCTAATTCTTATTTAATTATGCAATTATTACATTAGTACCACATAGTTTGATGTTTTCTTCTCTTTGTGTTCATCTGTACTCCGCTTTTTATTGGCAATTGCGAATTTAACCTAGACGATGAATGTGCCATTTTATATCGATAACAAAAATATTAAATTGTTTTAAACTGAATGGCTTAAAATTTAATTTGAATGTACTAATATTTAATTTTAATGCGTTAGTTTTTAAATTGAATAGTAAATAGTTTAGATTGTCGTTCCAACCAATCTAGGTTAAGATTATTAGATATCAATAGAACATTAACTGTATTTGCTGTATTCTTTTCGGAAAAATATTTTGTAAAATAGATCGAAAGAAAAATTATAAATGCTGACAGGTAAAAAAAAAATGCTAACTTACTGACAACTAATTTTTCCCCATTTACGATGTATTGTTATAGTGTAGCCGTGTAAACATATAAATGTCCTGAGATTACTTTTATTGTTGTCGAACGATGCAAGAGTGTATATACTTATTTTTAGATTTGCCGTGCGCAGCGATAAATGTCCCAACGAATTTTCTTCTTTGCCTTGAGAAGCTGTCTGATTTATACAACCCCGTCATGGTGGATATATAACTGTATACCTTGTCAGTAAGAAAACAATAATTTTTACTAATAAAGTGATCATTTTCTCGCACTTGTCAGTTATTTATTTTACTCTTAAGTCGTATGTCAATAAACTCGTTTGGCGGTGACTGAAGACACGCCTATGATCCAGTATAGAGAACAAAAGTACAGTTGTGTGTATATTTGTGAGTGTTTGTCTGTGTGTGTATAAAATAAAAACAGTCGCTGGAGGAATAAGTCACGAAAAAATGGAATCTATTTTTTATGATGGCAACTTGATAGCATATTTGACGAACGTTAGGTTTTTTCTCCTGATTTATTTATTTACTTGTTTATTTATTCTGAAAACCACACCTGTGCCATTTCCCAATGACGTTACTGTCAACTGATACCTATTTGCTTGCGCAGGTAGACAATAAGAGTTTCCACTGTAACTCATAAATTTGAACTAATGCAATTAGAAGGTAGTCGTCTATCATGGAATTGCATTAGTGAACGTCATTGTAATCACGTCAGAAAACTGCCAGGTTGCAGAAATATAAGTTTCTATTTTCTTTTGACGCACGATATTTTTTAAGCTAAAAAAAAAGTAACGAATATTTTTTGTGAAATCTTTGGCTGATGAGAACTGCTGACGTGTGGCTTATTTTTCTAACCATAAATATAAATATTAACGAACTGAAGACGACTTTTATCAAGATACTAGCAGTATAAACCGGCGTTGCTCGGGTGTAATGAAAGCTTTAAAACTAATCCATGGTCCTGGATCTCAGACTCAGCCTAAAGAATATTTGTATTAATGAAATAAGTGCGACAATTTACCAATCGCATCTAGTATGTATGTGTGTGTGTATATATATATATATATATACTAGCAGTATAGCCCGGAGTTGCTCGGGTGTAATGAAAGCTTTAAAACTAATCCATGGTCCTGGAGCTCAGACTCTTTGGGCGTTGGCACGAAAGACTAAAAAGTAATAGTTGTTCCCAGTCAAAGCGAAACCGTAGATTGAAAGAAAAATGAATTGATGTAAGTCAAATTTTGATGTCCTGGTATCGATATCAAATAAGTTTTTTTTCGTCGTAAACTGCATTTTGAAGGCTAAATAAATCCTCTGAGTAAATGGTTGAGACTAAGAATTACAATTATACCTACTTAGAGCCAAACCCGAAGTAAAAACTAAAAGAAAAGGGCTGAAAAAATAGACATACAGGCAGATAAACACAAACACACACAAACATCTTGCCTTATATATTCTATGAATTTTCTGCACTGTTGTAAGAACTGCAACCTTGAAACTTCTGAATATCGTTGCTTATGTCTATAACTCGATTTTTTCGATTATCGATTTTCAATATTTATCGGGATACCTCGACACAAAACCTAGCTAAGAACACTCGCAGACGCTTATAGTACAACTGTAAATTTTCAAGAAAATCGGTTCAGCCGTTTCGAAGTCTATAGGTAACGAGGACACACACAACGTTCCATTTATAAATAAGTTTAGATGTACAAGTGTATACTGAAAATTAAATGTTGATAATCTTAGCGCCACTTGAAAGTGGCACAAGGCCGAAAGTATGGAGTACCTAGTGAGTATCGAACTTAGTTGCTATAGTTTCTACTGGGTCAAGCTTGGGAATCATGTCAGTCAACTGCCATACATGATAGATGCTCGAGTGATTTTGTCTCGAAAAATGCATGACTGACGCGGAAGTAGGTTGTCAATAATGTCCTCAGTGGACTTGTTGCTAACCAATGTTGCAGAACCCTACCTGGTCTGTTATTTGACCCATAACTTGAGGGAAGAGACGGATTATCTTTTCCAAGGGTATTTGCACGTAAGTGAATGCAACGAATTGAATTATAATTCGAACGTGGCTCTCCATTTTCTCGTTCCGAGTCGATATCCACTATACGACAACGCTAATCATGACACCACGTCGATACTCTAATCAGTATTTAAATGAACAAGCAGCAAAATAGTGAATTGATTTTGTTTTTTATCTTTTATTTATTTTTTATTTTTAGCTTTTAGTCAATTTCAGAACTTTTAACTGCTCCACGTGTATATATATATATATATATATATGTGTGTATATATATATATATATATATATATATATATAATTTCACTCCAAGCAAAGTGGTACCACAACTGATGTGCAGAGGGCTACTTAAGAAAGTTAGTTTTAAGCAGTAGGAGAGTGAAGAGAAAGACGAACCAGCTACAGGGGGTAAAAGAGAAAGGGCAAGAGAAAGATGTGAACACATGAATGAAGACGGTTGCGAAGGTAAAGAGAAAGGAAAAGAACAAGATACATTGCATTGGAGTGAAGTGAATAAGAGATGGGAATTGACTTTGCATTTAAATTCCTGGAGGTTGTAGCCGTCAGAAAAGCAAGGATATGGAAGGGAGTTTCATAAGCGGAAAACGCGACAAAAGAAGCTGATGGAGTAGAATTGTTGCCTGCATTTAGTTGATTTGACTGCAAGTCTCGTTGCCTTAGTAAATTATTTTCGTGGAGGGGCACTAGTGACCTAACTTCATCAGAGCAGAAGCCATGAATTTATTTATAGAAGAGACTGAGGGAAGCATATAAAGATATTACTATTCATGATTGTGTTAAGATAAATTGGTACTGGAATAGTATGAAACCTATCTTTTTTAAAAAGAGTATTATAAGGAAGTATAACTGTCTGGTAAGATTTAGGGAAAATAATTAGTTTAAATGAAGGGCCGAATATTTACATCTATAAATATTCTCTTATTCTCATTTAAGTCATGTTGTTTGTGTTGCTTTATAGAAATAACTTGGGTGCTCATCAGTGGATTTCAGGTAAGTGATCGCAGTTTTGCTTTACGTGATACAACTTAGAAAAGTCTTATTTCTACTAATAAGTATTTTAATAAGTCGCAGTACTATATTGGCAGTTAAATTTCAGAAGTTTTCTCTCGAAATTAAATGTAACCGTAGATTCTATGCCAATGTTTTCTTCTCTCACAGATGCTTCATTTTGTTTATCTACCGCCAGTCAAGAAGTAGCATTAAGTAAGCTTCTAAGCGAGTTGTAATTATATAATTTATGAATCTTCAAAGTATTGTGAAACGGCTTTTCTTTATTGGGTTTTATGGTATGATTTTTCATAGTTATCATCTCTTATGAATAAGACCGAAGCGTATATATAATCCGCAGATAGATTTGTTTCGCTGTAACTCAACTTATTAGTACGGTTAGACATTCGATTGGTTCTAGCCAGAACTGAAACCCGACCGAATTGACATCAGTCGGCGGATCTACCTCTGAGCTATGGGTGGACTTCAGCGTGTTAAATACGATGTAAACAGACGCCAGTAGCCGAGAGTATTCAAATTCATTACTGAATGAACGCTGCGTAGATGCGTGAGTAGCTACTTTTTTTTTTTATGTAAGCCTTCCTCCATAGTGTTAAATTGGAGAGCGAAAACAGTCAAATCTCTTTCGCCAGTAGTCGAGTGTTCAAATTCATTACTGAACGAGCGAGATATATATATACATATGTATGTATGTATGTATGTGTATATATATATATATACCTATTCAAACATATTCCCCCTGTAACGCTCATGGAGAGGAGGAAGATACAATAGCAAGGCTACGTCGATTCGGTTCATTCTG
The DNA here is from genome assembly GCA_037127315.1 of Ascarosepion bandense. Lineage (NCBI taxonomy): Eukaryota > Metazoa > Mollusca > Cephalopoda > Sepiida > Sepiidae > Ascarosepion > Ascarosepion bandense. Next base: position 9,614,336 of record JBBBDQ010001317.1, on the reverse strand, counting down.
TTTACTACCACTTACTAAACCTCGTACTGCCTGTTCGTTCTTTAACAGATTGTACCTTATTTTACTTTTTGCAATTATTAATTCGTCGAGTAGTAAAGAATATATAGTTCCTCTTTATTCTAATAAAGACCGTTGTGTGTAATATATATATATATATATATATATATATATCACCGAGAGTTATAATTTTGATTTTAGAGGAGATAATGAGGTTAAAATATATATATAAAAAAAAGAAAACAACCGGTTTCGCTCCTGCTTATCAAAGTCTTTTTATTGGGTGAAGTAAACGTGAAATTTAAGAGTTGTAAAAAAATAAAATGGTCCATGACAGAAAGGGAGAATGAATTACTAGACTGATCAGAGCAAGACCCAACAAACACTCGCTGTTTACAAAACGATGGTCTGCAAGACCTGATATAAACAGGCCCTAGCACCATCAAATAGAAAAGTGAATTGGACAACATGGAAAACCAGTTCACATCAAAGTCTATGACACACCTTCTATTCTTTAACAGGTGTTCACAAATTTAGGAACCGTATGTATTGTGGACAAGTTTATTTTGTTGCCAGGTATGGTGCCTGGTTTTTAGTGGAACGTAATGTTTGATTCTACTGTCAGGCCTTTGAGTGGTTCTGCCTATGTAACTAACACACACACACACACACACACACACACACACGCACACACATTTTTTTGCTCTACTTTCGTACTATCGTATAGGGCAATTTACTGTTAAGGTTTTCGTCTTGTTTTTTTTTCTTCTTTCAAACAAGCTCTTGACGCATTGTTCTTGTGCTTGGTTTGTTTCTTTTTTTTCTTCCCCTTTATTTAACCTACGAGGTAATCCCCGTTGGGTTATTGACGATTCAATTTATTTACTGATAGGTTAGCATTTGTTTTTCGGACATTAGTATATAATAATTAGTGCTACTTTATTGTAATTACGTGTGTGAGTGTATATATATATATCCCTCCTCTCTTACTCAGGTGTTCGGATAAATTTGTTTATATTTCTTATAACTTAATATAAGATACTCATAATAGGTACATCAATATATATGTTGCCGTCATTTTAGACAGCATATCGATATATTTATTCGTTATTCCACCCGTTTTCTATATATGAGAATTTGTTTTTAACGTCCATGAGTAATAACGGTGTGCTTGTAGCGCAGTGATCAACGGATTAAAACGTGAAATCGACGGGCCAAATTTGAATCCCAGTTGTTATGTTTAAGTTCATTTTGGCATAAGTACTCTGGGGAAAGGTATAGAACCGTTTCTTCTACCTGCAAGATGTTCAGTCACAGGTCATGCTGGGATCTCTAGCTGTATTTGGTGTGCTGTATAAGAGACAAAACCTTTTGAATTGAAAACTGTAGGTGATTTAATCAGTTGGCGTACAATCAAGTCGAAAGCCCACTCGGCCTAGTTGCAACATAAAAAACAGAGTTGCCGTGTGTGTTTTCATGAAAAATGGCGACGGGCGTGTTCCAGAATGATGAGCAACCGTGTTGAAGATGAAAATTCACATTAATTTTCATCGCGCTAATTTTTTCAATAAATAGCTGTCTGGTAAGATTTAGGGAAAATAATTAGTTTAAATGAAGGGCCGAATATTTACATCTATAAATATTCTCTGACTGAGGTAAGACAAATTCAAATCGGGTATGCCACATGCTATACCTGAATAAAAGAGGTAGGTCATAATATTTCACCGACAATGATAAATTATTGATCTACATAAGTATGTATGAACATCCATATAGTTTTATTGTAGTCATTTAATTTAATTCTTGTTTATACGCACGCAAACCAGCAATATATGTAGGACATTCACAAGTATGTTCTTAAATAGACTAAATAAAACATCAGTAGGTGTTAAATAGAGTTTTGACTCGTTTCAATTACATAGGCTATAGCTTTTCGAAATTTGAACATATCAAAGTAATTATATAATGATGTTTAGCGAGACGTTACAGATTATTCAAACATGTATATTTTCGATGTTTTTACATCTTACACTAGATTAAACTGGGTCTTTCAAGATTTCTACTCGGATGTATTCAACAGGAAAAATGTAAACAGCAACTGCAGATAAAAATTCGAATATAATTAATCCTAACACGTTTGCCTCGTAGGAATTTATTTGGTGAGTAAGAGAATTAAAACGGACACTTTCCCTCTTGGCATTTTTAGGCTTTATCATTCGGCGTTTCTCACATTGGTTTCCCTCTTTCAATATCGAGTAAGCTCTGACGACTTTGTTGAAATATTTTTCATGCTTCAGCAATTACCTATAGCGATACGCTCAGGGTAGAAATTAGATTTGAGAAAGGATTTGTAACTTGTTGTTGCTTAATAAGCTTTACACACTCACATCATACGTGTATATATATATATATATATATATATATATACATCTCAATAATTCATTTGAACAAGATTTATTGAATTCAGCCGGCAAGATCTGTTGGTTTAATTTGTTTATCGCATCTTTACAGTTTCAGGGACATGAAGGATTTCAGGAAATCATTTTTTTAAATTTCTGCGTCATAGGAATAGATGTCACCTTAGCTAAGGATAAGATCAGACATCCTGACGCTGAAAGGAAAACAAAAAATGAAAATATCTTAATCCTTGACTAACGCTAAATTTGGAAAAACAGAAAAAATTACAAGTATTCCTGTTGGGCAAATTTAATATAACTTGTTTAAAATAATTATAAACGGCTCAATTTCAACGCTTTCGCCAACAAAACGTTCTCTACCACACTGGTAACAGCCATCTGTTGATAATGGCTGAGGCAGCTGCATGTACACACACAAAAAGCATGAACGGTTACATCCTTTACATTGTTTGGTCTGTTTTACTCATCTTTCTTGCCATATTCACGACGTTTCAGCCGTGGTACGCTCCGAATGTAATTTTGGACCAAATCTTTTGTTTCAGTGACAAGAGTATATATTATCGTTTTATGTGCCATGCTACTTCCGGATGCCATGTAGCTATCTCCTTTTAACTCGACTAAGTTTGTAAATCAACTTATTTGTAGTCAGGTATTGAACTTACAACACTTTGCGTCAGGTCACTGGATTTAACCAACGCTTTTATCCAATGAGTAATATGTTCTTCAGGACATCAGTGAATGAATTTTCGGAGTGTTTTGTATCCCCCCATTTTTTTTTACCAGATCTCATATTCCAATATTTGATGCTTATGATTTTCCATAGCACTCAATAAAAAAATGTAAATGCTACCTCTTCTCACAGTTATAAATTAGACATTTAATCTACATCTATTTTTATTTCAATGTATAACAACATACTCAGAATTTAAAAAATCGAATATCTGTTGAAAGAAACTAGCGATTAATTATATATATATATATATACACGCTAGTGCAAATTAATTGAAATAACGGCTTTATTTACCTTTTTTTTTAGCATACGTTCACTTTTAAACCCACTAGAATTACAGGGTGTAATCGATTTCTATTTTTTCCTTAAATTCAGTCATTTGCAGTGGTGTGCTTTACTGTCTCTGATGTCGATTAGTTGGCCTACGGCCATTGTCTGCGATGGACGTTACTCCAGGGAAGCGTAAGAAAATTCTAACACTGAACAAACACATCACCAAACCTTACAGAGAGATCAGGGATACTATTGGTGTCAGCCGTATAATTCTCAATCGTGTCGTCAAGAAGAAGCAAACTGGATCCGTCAGTTCAGAACGTAAAAGTAAATGCCAAAAGACGAGGTGTACGTGATAAGGGAAAATGTGAAAGATCCAAAATACATTATTCGATTTGTTGCAATTAATTTGCACAAGTGTGTGTGTATATATTGATTAACTTTTGTATCAGTTTGGTCTGATGAGCCGCAAGGTCATCATCGGCGGCGAAATATGTATTACCCATGAAATTGTAGAATATCTAAAACATTTTCTAATATATATATATATATATATATATATATACACACACACACCACAAGCTGAAAAAAGTCTGGACAAACTTTTTAACTGATAGAATTTTTCTTAGCATCTTTGAACATAAAGTAATCCTGAACGGCCACTCTTCCAGTTCCCCTTCGTAGTAATGCAGGTATTCTTCAGGGTCCCATTCTTGGATGTATCTGTTTTTAATTTTCATTGACTTTTTCAATGGCATCAGCACTCAGCTTGGTACCTACGCTGATGACACAACCATTTACTTCTTTCTCGATAAGTCTGATGAGTTTGACAAGGTCAAAATGGCAGTAAATATCCAAAACAACCTTCAGTCTGTTAACTTGGGACAAAGTATGAATTGTTAAGTTTAACCACACTAAAACTAAACTGTGCTCTGTTAATCATATCAGAGACCTATCTCTGCCTTTCATTAGCATGACTTTTTCACACCTCCAGGTGGGTGACAGGTTGAAATTCATCAGGCTAACGTTCTCGGCTGTCATGAAGGGGAAAGACTATATTGAATCTATTGTTAGTACTGCTAGTAAAAATTCTGGCTCACGATATCATGCTAGAGAAAATTTTATTCCCAGAATCTTAGAGATATAGAAGTCTTCTGTTCATCAAGACTGAGAAGATTGTTGCCATATATGATTCAATATTCTTGTTATTTGCCAAGAGCTCCTTGATAAAATTCAAAAAATCACCACATAGATTTTAGGTCTTGCTCTGGCATCTCGGCTTCAGTCTCTTTCCAATCATTGTTAGTAAACTTTTTGTGCCTTTTCTATAAATACTTTCATGGTAATTTTCGGATGAGCTCATCGTATGGTGCCTAGGATCTTTGGATTTAAGCGCAGGGGTGCATTGTGGTGCAGTGATATCTACTCGGAATGAGGAATCTGGTAGCTGAGTTCGAATTCCAGTTGAATTCTTTGCATTCACTTATGCGCAAATACCCGTGGGAAAGGTATTAATATGTCACTTCTCTCTATTTATGGGTTAAATAACAGGACAGATTGGGTTTTATAGCCTTAGTTGGCAACTAGTCTACCACAGATGGCAGTGGCAACCTTCTGCGGGATAATCTTCTGCCCAGTCAGTCATGTCTTGAAAGAGACATGATCACCCAAGCATGTATCACGTATGGCACTTAACTAACTGACTGGACTGTGGACGAGTTGTACAGTTAAGTTGGCTAGATGTAGCCGTAAATTATATGCTAACAGTTTCTTTACTATTCGATCTCCCTTTTGTCTTCATACTTTTCTAGCGAATTTTAATCTTTAAAAAATGTCAATCACTATCTACTTTCCTCCTAACTTTTCTTCTGTTCTTGCTCCTTAGCAATGTTATGAACTTTGCTACATCTAGTAACCTTTTGTGTGTCAGTGTCTTTACTGCCTTGCTTGGGGGAAATCGATAAATATTAGGTATCTCTGTAAAATTTCAACTTCAATCTTAGGTATCGAAAATGAGCAAAGGAAAAGCGTTTTCTTATAACTTTAACTTTAGCTTAATTGAAAGCTAAAGAAATACATTTACTATTTCTAGTAAGGAAAATACAAGAAAGTATTTCAAACAGATTACGTTTTTAAAATGCTTAACTATTTTTCAGTTTCTTGGACATTTTTTCAGTAATCGACACATTTGTAAACAAAAGTTAATTCTCGGTTTTAAAAATCTTAGGAAAATATATTTTTCTGTCACAAATTATTTTTGAAAAGTTAGCAAATTCAATGTTAAATTAATCTAATTTTAAATAAAATAGTACTTGTTTATGGCATGGAATTTAGAAAGAATGTATTTCTTAATCAGAGAAGTTTAACTTTTCAAGTAGGCGATGGCAGCCTTTATTATCAATCAGTGTACACATCTGGAAGTATGGTGACATAGCTCACGGGAAAGTTTTGGAAATGTAACAACCCTTGAAGCAAGTAACCTTTTAATAAGTATTTTAAGTTTCCATAGAAAACATTGTGCGGTTTGACTTAAAAATGTTGGAAAAATTATTTTGAGAATCTTAATTCTAAATTATTTGTATTAAGCTCGTCAATTTTCTCTTTGTAAATATATTTACTTACTGAGTAACTGGAAGGAATTTAAGATATTTGAAACTTCATAAATTATCATAATTAGTAAAGAAAAAATGAAAGCAATTTTTATAAAAATTCATTATTCATTGAAGTTTCTTTTCAGAATATATCCTTAATATAATTAATTATTTACAAAATTAAGTATATCTAAATTAAAAAGAGTTTAAAGCATTTTTATTTTACTATTCGGAGTAGATTTTCAGAAAAGTGATTTTGTTAAAAAAAAAAAAAATCATGATTTCTATTTTCCAAGGAGTCCTGCATTTAACTAGCAAGAAATAAAAAAAATAAATAACTAAATAAAATTGTGATCGGGAAACTTACTGGAGGTAACTGATGTAATACACACACACACACACTTATCTATCTATCTATCTATATATATATATATATATATATATATATATATATATGATGATGATGAGTGCATATGCGAAAATACAATCGCTGTTGTTGATTTTGAAGTAAAATAAGTTAAAAATTACAGAAGAATTGTTTATCCAACTGTTAGCCATTTTATTCGTAACCTAACATTACATACCAGTGACGTATGCTTTATTTACTTTTTTTAAGCTCAGCTAAAGTACAGTTAAAGCTATGACTACTCCCAAATGCAAAAATGTGACCAGAAATCTAACAGTCGGAATTTGAACGTGCTTAGCAGATGACCATCTGGCTATGTCGTTCAAAGATAAACGTTATATAGCCTTCAACATTGTATCTCTCAATTATGAGTGCATATAGTTAAACCACATTGAAAAATAATTTTCAGTATTTTCAGAAAAATGGGCTTAGAAATAAAAACATTGTGTGAATTAATATTTTGCACGTGAGATTCATATTTCTCACGGAAGATACGCCGAAAAAAAACGCTCGTTTTTTATTCTTTTTAAAAGAAATCCGATATTTTACATCCTCCCTGAAGATTACGTACTCCAGTAAATTGAAGTACATACATTAATATTTTCCAGCTATCTTTTACTAGCAGTATAGCCCGTGGTTGCTCGGGTGTAATGAAAGCTTTAAAACTAATCCATGGTCCTGGAGCTCAGACTCTTTGGCACGAAAGACTAAAAAGCAAGAGGTGTTTCCAGTTAAAGCAAAACCGTAGACTGAAAGAAAAATGAATGGATGTAAGTCAAATTTTGATTTCTTGGTATCGATATCAAATAAGTATTTTTCGTCGTCAACTGAATTTTGAAGGCTAAATAAGTCCTCTGAGTAAAAGGTATCATGGCTGAGACTAAGAACTACAATTATAATTACTTAGAGACAAACCCGAAGCAAAATTTAAAATAAAAGGGCTGAAAAAATACATACCGGCAGATAAACACGCGCACACACACACACACACACACAAACATCTTGCCTTTTATATTATATATATATATATATATATACACACACACACACACACACATATATATATATATATATATATTATTATTATTATCGATTTTCTCCACTATTGTAAAAACTACAACCTTAAAACTTCTGAATATTGTTTCTTATGTCTTTGTCTGTGAGTTAATCAAATTTGATTAAAATCGGACCACTCCTTTTTTAAGCCGATTATTTCGATTATCGATTTTCGATATTTACCGGGGGTACCTCGACACAAAATCTAGCTAAGAACATTCGCAGGCGCTTATAGTACAACTGTGTAAATTTTCAAGAAAATCGGTTCAGCCCTTTCTGAGTCTATAGGTAACTGACACACACACACACACACACACACACAAAGTTCCATTTATAAATAAGTTTAGATGAGTTAGATTAGAGGGTCCCAATATTTTTAGAATCGCTACTCACTGTTCAAGATAACAGCTTATAGGGTTCAATTCAAATTTAATGGGAAAACTTATGAAAAGAATAAAAAAATATATAAATAGGTGACAACTGATTTCATTTTTACGGTGACACATGATTGAATTGAGAATATGACCAACCCTGATTCGTTTACCTCGTCGAAACTGCATAGTGCTTGATACAAAAAATGGCAATAAAAAAACCGATCTTATTAGATCACGTTTAATCAAAGCTAATGCGTAATTCTAGTATAGATTTTGCGATCCACCAGTGGGTTATGACCCATACTTAGGGAAACTGAGAGAAACTGTTACTGACAATTAGAAAAAGTTATGGTATCGTTTGTGTATATAAAGGAATACGAACAGATCGCATATCCACGGCTATATGTTCTGTGTACGGGCAAACGATCCAAAAAGTATAATTAATTATATTGATTTGAAGCATCCTGTCTAATCTAGAAAAAATCAGAATAAAATAATGCCAGTGACTACTACTATTACATATTATGAAACATGAATCATGGATGGTAAAGCCAGTATCTATAAACACTTTTTTCTGAGGCTTATGAAACAAAAGAGGCTCTACGCAAGAGATCAGATACCATAGTGATGATAAGGTATTCAGTTCGAAATTCCAACCACCTGAAGAAGGGCGGAGTCGTACAGCGGCGGAAACGTCGTACAAATGGCAACAAAGGTGAGAACAATATTTCTCTTCGTACCTGTTTGAATTGTTTTTACGGTTTATTAATTTTTTGTGCGTTATTTAAACTTGATAGATTTTTATAGTAGAAAATATATATTTTTTTATTGATTGAAAATTGCGATGAGATTATTTTTTTTAACAAGAATTACTTCTTCTACATGTGTTGTATATCGACAAACAACAAACACGCATATATATAAAAATATGAAGTTATATTTTTATTAATGACGATGGACCGTGTAGAATAGGGAACAGAGAATTGAGAGAGCGCGCTTCTACTGGGTTGACGGGAGTGTAGTCTGTTGTGTCTCTCTCTTCACCAGCCGATCTCTGTTGCTACTCTACTCCTACTGGCGAATCCGTGTGACAAGGTCTTTATATAATCTTCCAGAACCGGGACTTTTTCTTCCGGTTTTGCCTCGCCCACGCACGCCCACGTAATTCTCAGAGACACCTGTTCTGTTTGCCTCTGTAGCCATTTCCGCTACTGCCGGAAATAAGGTAAAAAAAAACTCCCGTTCCTTTCAACGACCGGAAACACCCTCGCTTGCATCAGCCTTCCTCGGGTGGGGCCAGATTGTTATATTACACATGCAAGAACGATGTAAGCCATAAAAGCGGGAGGAAAATGACTTAACATTTCCAATTTTAGTCGCACGAAAGGGAATTAAACAAACGTAACTGGAATTCGAACTATGTTTCCGATTTCTCATTCCGACATGTTATTCGTCACACCACGCGCACACCAACCTTATTTGTAACAAAGCTTCTTGATATGCCGTGTTTCTTCAGAACATAGGCGATTATGAACTTCCACTTGTTTCCTGTGGTATCTCTGAAGGTCTCTCTCTCGCTCTCTCTTTTTTTTTTTTTTTTTTTACTTGGAAAGTTTTGCCTTGCCATCTTGCCCCAAAACGTATACAAAAAGATCGATGATGAGAAAGTTATTATTAATCAAGCAGTTAAGCTTTCCTAAATTGGAAATGTTTCACAATAGTTTACTCGTTTCTCGAGCCATTTTGACAGCTGTGATATTGATGACGGTGAGACTGTTCGAATACATTAATTTCGCCGTGCACAGAACTGTGATTTTTTTTTTAATAAAAGAGCAGAAACGTGAAATGAAGTTAAAGAAAAAACAACCCACTTTTCGAATAAGAATTCCTGAGTAAATGAGGTGAAAAAAAGCATTACAAACAAAACAGAACTTATTGTCCGGTTTTAAAGCTTATTTTTAAAAAACGCAGAAACAATTAGTTTGATTCAGTACGGTTTTCCATCAAATTCTTATTAAAGAGCTAAACACGACGAAAACTCGCCACTCCTCATAACTCAAGCGCATGTCGTCCACGTGGATAATGAGTAAGCGAGAGACGATTGGTGAAGCAGTAGTTATAGAAAATTTGTGTCACTGCTTGACCTCACCCAACAGTAGCAGACGGCAATGAAAAACAGTTTTTCGTTTTTAGTTTCTTTTATTCTTAAACGTGACTTTATTCACCAGAGAAGAGAAATTCGTTTCGTTCTCTAGCGGTAACATTGTTTCTTAAGATAGTAAATTATGTTTTCTATAAACATACATATATTGCCGAGATAAGAGTAGGGCACACCGAATGGATCGTATTTACTGCGCAAATGAATGTGACAAATTTCTAATTTTCTAACAGAAATGACGTCTTTTCCGTGATTATTATTTTTTTACTCTTCAGATTTTAATTATTAAATTTGTTTGACCAGTTAAAAAGCTTGAAATAGGACGATATATATTCTGATACTTGCAGACACTCTTGTTTAGACAAATGACAAAATGTTCTGAAACTGAACTTCTTCCCTTCTTGAATTGTGGATATATGTATTATTTTAAGTGTCCCTCACTCATTATATAAACGCGATTTCTACTCTTCCCGTTATATATATATATATATATATATATATATATATATATATATATATATATATTTGTTTTAACGTGTTTTCCCCTTTTGCTTTTAATCTTCATTTTCGTTGCTGTTCTTTCCGTTTGATTTATATTTTCAAAGATTTTCTTCTGACGAGATGTTGCACAAAATGGCCTGTCAATAAATTCCTTGTTCATAAAATAGTATACAAATTTTGTACTTACAAACATTTCAGTCTTTCGACGGTGGCAAAATATGTAGACTGTGCAAGGAAGAAAAGTTAGCAAATATGCTATCTCCAAACAAAAATAAATTCTTGAATGAACAGAATTTATCACTAAGTGTAACCATACCAAAATATACCTATTAGGTTCATACAATCGTGGTTGAATACGTTATACTGTTTTCTAATTTTAAAAATTGCGCGTTCAAAAATATCACCGTTACGTGAGCGTTCTTAAAATATGATAAAATCAATTATTGCAAATCGCCTGAAGACAGCACATGTTAGAAACCTAGGTCGCGTAATAACTCGTTTACAAATGAAGAAATATATATATATATATATAAAGCTATATCATCAATTTGATTGAAGTAATTCTGAATTTATTGTTTTGCTTTACATTTTGAAGTGCAGTCGTCATTCCATTCAGTTATTCAACACTAATCTGAAGCGAACTGTTTTTATTCAAAAGTGCTAAGACACACACACACACATATATATATATATATCAAGTGACAGAATTCTTAATTTACTTGATATTTAGTTGTCTTGACCATCAGATCATGCAGCAAGAATGTTTGTTTGGGAACTCAACTGTGTTTCCTTTCTCGTTCGATCTAAGAATATCTGCGATATATTGTAGTTTCCAAAGCTATTAAAACTACTCGAGACAAAAAAGAAGTTTTCCTTGGACTTAGTTTTCAGCTGTTGTTGTTATTCGATCAGATCGACCAGCTGCGACATGGTCGGTCTCTCTTCCACCAGCGACGACTCAATTGCTGAGACAACCAAGATGTCCGTTCGCTTTTCGTATTCCGTTCCAATTTCCGTTTCTTCCTTGGCTCACTTTAACGTACTTTCATTTCCCAGTCTCAGATTTCTTCGCATCTTAATCTTTTTTTCCTTTGGTTTCTTGCACACACAAACACACGCACGCACACACACACACACACACACACACACACACATATATATATATATATATATATATATATATATATATATTTGTAAATGTGTTTTGGAGATGCATGTTGGTGTAACGATTACAGAAAATGGAATGTGCGGACGTTGTTCAAATATCCACACAGATTCGACCGACGTTCGTAGATTTCATTTGCCATGCCCTTCAGAACGTTGGTGATCATGGCTCTTCAAGTTTTTGTCCTTTGGAAACTTTCAATAAATTTTGTCTTTTTCTTAGTTCTCCTAAAACCTGCCCGACATTAACTTCCTCAAGTTTGCTTGGTAGGTTATGTGTTGTTCTCTATCTCTTTTGGCTTCAATCTGTCTTGTGTGATTCAAATTTTCAACGTCTACTTTTCTCATTATGTGCCCTAGTAATTTAAACTGACTTTTCCTGATATTTAATATAATTGTAATTTTTATTTATTTATTTTTTTTAAATCATTTCACCCCGAGCAAGGCGGAAACGCCACTGATGTGCAGGCGGCTACATAAATGTAACAAGTGAGGAGTACAAACTACTGAGAAAGGAACAATAGAAAGCTGAGAAAGCAGGTGCGATGACAGATACATAGGTGGAGAGAAAGGGAAGGTTATACGGGGGTGGGGAGAGAGCTAGAGTCCAGGGATAAGTAGATGAGTATTGACTTTGAATTTAAATTTCTGGAGGTTGTAGCCGTCAGGAAAGCAAGAATACGGGAGCGAGTTCCACAGGCGGGAAGTGCGAGAGAAGAAGCTGCAGGAGTAGAATTGTCGTCTGCATTTGGCTAACCTGACTGTGAATGGGTGGGACCCAGTTGCCAGTCTGGTTTCACGAGTAAACACCTGTTGAGGATGCATCAGTGACTTAAGTTCGTCTGAGCAGAAGCCATGAAAGTATTTATAGAACATTTCCATTTTCTCTGAAGCTTTGATGTTACTCACGTTTGATTTATGCTTTTCTCAGCATGTATCTGTAGAAACATTTTCTAGCTTCAAGTTTATTCATCTGTTAAGAGACTGTTTAGCATTTCCTGCCATATAACAAGACTGATGTTCGATAAGTTCAGTACTTCTTTCTTTGTTTCTAACAAAATTTTCGCTTCTTAATACTTAAACTTCAGCTATGCCAACGCGTCTTAGAATTTCCGTGCTGCGTTTTTCGTCCTCTGAGAAAATTTAAACCTTTCATATATTAAAATGGTAGCATTAGGTGGTCTGGAAAGTTTATGCTGATTTTAAAGGGAAAACAAAACAGACAAAAATTATACAACAAAATATTTAACTAAATAGGAATCATTTTGTTGCATAAACGTTCTCCATTTTTCCGTCTTCCCAGAATTAGTTTTTTTTTTGTCATCTAAATATTTTTTACAACTGAGATTATTTATGAAGAACCGGAATAAATGAAAATCTGAATGAGTAATGTGTGATGAATATGGCGGGTCGGATAACACATAACAGCCAACCTGCGACAATTTGCCAGGTGATAAATGAAACGTGAGATGGAAAACACCACATTTACTATTCGTCAATTCTACGCATTTTTCTGCCTTCAATTCAAAGAGTTGCAAACAGTATTTTTCAGAATCAGTTGACTGGTTACTTAGCAGAAGCAAAGTACAGAATTCTATTCAAACCTCGCTATATGCACCCCATGACTTTCTTATGATTAAGACCTATTTTCGGGGTCGCTAAAGTTGGATCATATCGCTTAACCTAGGATCGTCTTCGCTGAACATTGGTGAAAAGATCCATTTTTTATTGCCTTTCAAAATTTGTTTCAGAAAGAGTGAATTTTTATTGTGTTAACACAGCAAATCTAAGATAGAAATGCGATCCAAAAGACTCCTTTCTCTCGGATCATACTGTACACATGCATCGTAGCTATTTCAGTATCTAAGCTTCAATAAATATCTCATGGATGGTAGATTTTGATAAAGTTAGTATTTCTGCAAATCCCTGCGTTGTGTAGTATGGGTTCTTCTCACTGTTTTGATTCAGAAGTCATCTTCATTAATATGGCTACAATCAGCAACTCTAAACTTAAAGAAGTGTTTCCGTATAGTTCCTACCGCGAAAGCACCGTCATAACAAAGAGGATTTTTTTCACTTTCTTTTATCTTACGATGGATGTTTGCTTTTTACTGTAATAAAAAGTATCAAGTGTCCGAAAAATGCAATTTATTATCCTAAATGTTCGTTGGGATGCAAAATTCACAAAAATTAAAATATTTAACCCTCTAGGGCCATTCGTACCATATTTGATACAGTATGAAAACAAGCCTTGAAAGAAATATTTTCCTGAAAAAATTTTTAAGAGAAATATTTTATAAAATTCAAATGAATGCAGTACTGACTGCTCAGTCAATGAATACCAAGTGTTTCCTTATAGGGAAATACTGTATCAAATATGATACGAATGGCCCTAGAGGGTTAAACTTTCTTTCTATAGTGAAAGCTTGAAACGTGCTCTAATTGGAAATGTAAGCATATATCTGTTGATAAATTTGACGTTTTAACGTAAAATCAACATAAACTTACTGTACAGCTCAATATTCTTTTGCTTTTGGTGCCTCCAATTTATACTTTGCATATTTGGATCTCTTTTGCTAACAACCATTCATTGTCTTCTTACAATTGATGTTTAGTACTTACGTATCCCTCTACTTCAGTGCCATTTGCAGAGGTTCTTGAAATGTATTTTTTGTCTGATATCCACATTGTCATATGCATGTATTAAACATGTTAAAATTGTGGGCACTAATAAAGAATCCTGGTAAGACTTAGAATTCTCTTAGGATTGCCTCACTGTATAGGTTAAATAATTCCTGGTCTTATACCCGTTTCTATTTTCGTACATATAACTGAATGTATTTCCAAGTGGTTTTACTGCCGATATAAGTTGTGGCTTATTCTATTACCCATCCTAAATATGTCATAGTTATCGAGCAGTTACAACAGTTCTTATTTGGGACTCACTTTGTTAAACGCTTTTGCCTAATATATAAAATTTAAGCATGCATCTTTCCTTGTACCTGATTGTCTTCAGGCGAGCCATGAAATTACTTCATGTGCTACATCTTGCCTGAATTGTGTAAGATCTTTTGTCCCGGGCATATTAAGATGGTTCATAGAAAAGGTGGATTAATTTTGCATTTTGGAGAATGTTTCTCTTATGATTAATATTTTCTGGTCAATTCAGTTTTAACAAAATACTTGCTCCTATTCTCAGTTACAACATAAAATAAGGAAGTTATGTCTAGGCTCAAAGCTTGCCGTAGTTTTTTAAGGATTCTTGATATCGATATCTTCTGTCAGTCTCTCCCTGACATGGAAGAGTTCAATCTAAATTAATCTAAAGACTTTTAGTCATGTGTAAACTGACAGTTTACCTTTTTTGATATAAAAAAAATGCTACGGTAAATTTAATTTCCACATTTGTTTGTGTGTAGTGGCAAAGTAAGTTAATAGGTTAAAAACATCTTCTTGGAGCAGGCATGAACCTCTTTCTTCCCTCTTCTACCGCCTTTGTTTACTTTTAATTTATCTTATCGATTTTAATCTATTCAGTCCTCTAATTACGTAGTTGGTCCACTGTTTTCTTTGGTTCTTTTTTGTCTTGTTATTTTTTTTAATTCTTTGTTTTTTGTTTCTTTTCTCTCTGTTTTTATTTCCTTCACTTTTAATGTTGTTTCTTGTTTTTCTTCAATATTTTATTTTACCTTTCACCTTCTTTTTCTTCTATTCAAACACTTCCACACTTTATTAAATTTCTTTAGGTCCTGGCATGACTGTAAACTGCATCCGGCAACAAGGCCTCTGGTTGAGAGGTTGTGAGAAGCAAGGAACCACCTCTCAATCGCTGTTGTTCCCAGGTCCACCATGACCTGGGGTTGTAGCACCTGTTAGGGTCCCAGCTATGGGCAAATAGTTAACTCTCTAATAGGGGTCAAAATACTATGAAAGTATAAAAATACTTTTCTAGAAATATATACATAAAAATATTTATATAAAAATATATATTTTTGAAGGAAAAAATTGCCATAATGAATTTTTAAAGGAAGAAAAATGTTTTTCAACAAAACATTTTTGAATACAAAACTAGAAGACATGTTCAGTTTCCTAAAATAAAAAACGAATAAAAACATTTTTTTTTAAATCTGACGAAATCAACCTTATCATTGTAACCAAATATTAAAAAATACCTGAAAACCCCACCTTTTTGGCATAAAATAACCCACAGAGGTTGATATGCCGTTAAACAAAACTCAAACTAAAATCTGTACCCAAACAAAAAAAATTGTTGATGTTGATTCGTTCTGTTACACAATATTGTTTTTCAACTCCAGACGATCTGGAAAAGGTTTGCCGATAGACAATCTTGAGCATCCAACTATTTTTCGTTTGTTAGCGGTAATGGACGGGTTAGAAGGAAATGACTAGGTACGTTACTGCAATTAATATCTCTGAGCGGGAGACCAAGCAATTAAAGCAGTAAACATGTACACAAAACGAATGCAACTGTAAACTACACGTACAGATTATTTATTCCAGATCTGTTCTTTTCACTTATCCTTTTACACACACACACACACACACACCTCTTCCCCCCATTCTCTGCCCTTCTATCTCTCTCTCATATATATATATATATATATATATATATATATATATATCCAACGGACACAAAAGGTTGGCGAGCTTTGGGGTGTATGAGGATATTGGATCTTAACGAGCGATGGCTTTAAATTTCCTTATTGTCACAGACGTTGAGACGTGGGCAGTCAGTAAGAAATCGTTTCTAGACACCTCATCATGGAAGCCGTGTTGGACGGATATGAAATGGTATTCGCGGGAAACGTTCAGCCGCTGTGCATTATGACTGAAGCGAATAATATGCCAAATGGTGTAGTGATTTCAATATCGATTTTAACATATCGAGTCCTGTTTTAGTCGAAATCACTTACTTTTATAGAAGACATTTAAGTATAGCGGCGACTTTGAAAGCGAAGAAGCCTTGCATATTTTTTCTTTTCGGCTGAAATCACCGGTTTAAATATTCTTTACAAACTGAAAATGTCAGCATTAACACTGATTATGAGGAGTAACATTAATTGCAACTGTCAAGAGAATTAAAATAAATTTGTGAATTGAATATCTAGGTACTTTTCCATTAAATCTGTGACGCGTCATAAATTATCAGCACGATAGTGAAATATTATTGCTCAGTATATTTGATCAAACGGGTTCATGCCTTTTCTCAATGATCGTAATATGAAACAGTGTTAAACACAGTCACAATTAGAATTATTTTTGTCAACTCCCTTTATCTGAAAAGTAACTATGAATTGTCACGATATGCAACATGGGTTTCAGTACAAAAATAGATAGCTAATTATCTTCGAGAAATATATATGATAAAAACCCTTGCTGTTACCTGTAATTACAAATTAAAAAAACAAGGTAAATAATGTATTTTCCGCAAAACATAGATATAAATTTAATTTATAAATAGGTAACAGTGAAAAATTAACACGTTTAATCTAAATCTGAACTTATTTATAAATAGAACTTTGTCTGTGTGTGTGTGTGTCCGTTACCTATAGACTCCGAAACGTCTAAACCGATTTTCTTGAAAATTTAAACAGTTGTACTATAAGCGTCTGCGAGTGTTCTTAGCTAGGTTTTGTGTCGAGGTACCCCCGATAAATAATTGATAATCGAGAAAATCGGGTTATAGAAAGAGTGATCCGATTTTAATCAAATTTGATACACTAATAGACAAAGACATAAGAAACGATATTCAGAAGTTTCAAGGTTGCAGTTCTTACAATAGTGCAGAAAATCCATAAGATATATACATATATAAAAGACAAGATGTGTGTTTGTCTGTTTATCTGCCTGTATGTCTGTATTTTTTCAGCCCTTTTATTTTAGTTTTTGCTTCGGGTTTGACTCTAAGTAGTTATAATTGTAGTTCTTAGTCTCAGCCATGATACCATTTACTCAGAGGACTTATTTAGCCTTCAAAATTCAGTTGACGACGAAAAATACTTATCTGATATCGATACCAGGAAATCAAAATTTGACTTACATACATTCATTTTTCTTTCAGTCTACGGTTTTGCTTTAACTGGAAACACCTCTTGCTTTTTAGTCTTTCGTGCCAAAGAGTCTGAGCTCCAGGACCATGCATTAGTTTTAAATCTTTCATTACACCCGAGCAACGCCGGGCTATACTGCTAGTTAATAATTAAATGTTTTATTGAATCATACTTTATAATTTGAGAGAGAATTTGTTATAACCATAGATTATGACGACATGATTATACAAATTTTTTGGAGCTTTAACCTTTCTACGTAAAGAGCTAATAATCAGCAGCTCGTCTTTGACAAATTGTTGGTATTAGTTCTCGGGCATGTTGTTAAACTATTAAGTATTTACACTATCTATATCTTTCGGATTATTGCACCTTTATGATATTCACATTGTTTCGGTCGTTGTACGCTCCGACCTTCTTCAGGTAATATACGTTGGGATTCGGAAGCGAAGATAACTTCTATTTTTTGTTCACAATACCCAATTTATAAAAGCTTCGGTTGAAGTAATCCGGTGATCTAATCCGGTTGTGAGTTCAATACCTGGCCACAGCAGAGGTGGGGGACTTAGTTTTGAGTTAGTAAAATGAAATAACTGAAATATCCAGAAAAGGCATGACACATTGAACTAGAAGAATATACCCCAGCGGATAACTTTCTCAGGTATTGGTTAGATTTATATCTTGGGGAAATTCCAATGCGTTGCATTTAGATGATTATTGATTCCTGTCGTACTTAGACAGACAAAATAACATTAATTATACGTAATGTCAAAGTTCGTAACAATATTTTCTCTGAAATTAACATCAAAACCCTGAAGAACCTCTCTTGATTTTATTTTCATGCTTAGTGTATTCCCTTAATAGCTATTCTTCACCCAGAAGCCTTAAAAATTTGTTGATTCAAATTAAAAATGCTTTACACATTTGACGCTCTTCTGGCACACGTTGTAGACATGGATAGCGGCATTTTGTTTGAACAATTATCTAAATAGACTCTCAAATTCTAGCAGAGAGAGAGAGAGATGGCTGGTAAATGTCTATTATATTTTAAATGATATAATAAATAGATGTCTAAAATATCTGAAATAAGTTGTTGGAATGTAGGCTGAATTTTTGTTTTATACCAGATTTTGAGCTTACGTCTCTTTTGCTCAACACAGGTTCCTATCGTGATGCTTTATTAACATAGCGTTCTTTCTCTCACGCGGCTCGAATTAGAGAAATCAAAGCATTGGACGTCATTTTTAGTAGCAATTTATTTATAGCAATGTATTGACCACATTTTAAAATAAGTTGTGAAAATATAACTTTTTAAAACTTTATAGATTATAAAGCAATTAAAATCATACGTTGCACAATGATTATCATACAACTCTGGTATACTAATTATCCGAATATATTGTGTTCGATCCTCACAAGGTATTCGGTAGTCTGAATCTATTAGGTTTCACTTATTCAATAAGTATTTGTGGTCTCCTTTTAGGGCAACAGATAAAAAAGTATTTGCTATAACAATATCTGTTGCCACTTTGCTTTATTTGTGTGTGTGGGAAAACTGCCAGCATTCACTGTCATATAATAGGAATGATATTACGTAATAGAAAATTTCACATCCTGGAATGTTCATCTTGATAAGGTTTGTCATCTTATAATATGGTTCGTTCTTTCTTCCCACTTCCTTTAATACATTTTCTGTGAGTTATTACTGTTTCCTTTTCGCGTCTATCATCAACATGGTGTCATCTTCGGATCTTAGACTTCAATAAAACAATTTAAGCTAAATGTGCGTTGTGTCGCAGTGGATATCGGCTCGGAACGAGAAATCGGGGAGCCGAGTTCAAATTTCAGTTAAATTCATTGCATTCACTTACGCGCAAATACCCTTGGGAAAGGTATTAAGCCGTCTCTACCTTCCAGTTATGAGTTAAATAACAGGACAGATTGGGTTCTATAACCTTGGATGGTAACCAATCTACCACAGATAGTAATGGCAATCTACTGCAGGGAAATATTCTGCCCAGTCAGTCATGTCTCTTTCGAGACATGATTGCCCAAGCGTATATCAAGAAGGCACTTAAATGACTGAATTCCTTTTAAACGAGGTTTAGTGCGGAAACCAAATATTCTTAATATGTCGATATAAATAATAGGTGAGAGATCCCCTTTTCTAAGATCCATAAAGCTTGAATCCATCACAAACATACAAAACTATTTAGAAAATTTCTGTTTGAACATATTTTGTCGACCAGTCGGCATTATCAGAAAAAATATACGGATTTTATTTTCAAGTCTGCATAAAAAATATGCAAAACAACGATAGCAATTGAACAGTGAAAATATAAGTTTTCCAAATTGTTTTTTATTTAACAATTTATTTTCGTTATGTTCATATTTAAACTGTATAAAATTGTCACCATTTCTGGGTATATTGAATTTTCTAAGGGTAGACTAGTTGTGACAAAAATAAAAAATTATGGAGATCCTGTGAAGATCGAACTCGCTATTCAGTAGTAATTGATCAAGCAAGACAAGCTTGTTAATAATTACACCACGTCAAAGTTCCCATTTACTAAACGAAGCTTAGATGTGACACAAGGTCGAATGCATTGAGTACCTAGTGAGAATCGAGCTCAGTACGCAGTTGTAATTGATCTAGCAAAACCATCTTGTCTAACAATTACACAGGGTATATCCGATCAACTTAGCTCACTGGTGGCCCCTGTATATGAATTTAGTCGAGTCACAAGATAAGCAACAAGGCCCTACCCTTTTACTTTGAAAGCAATAAAATGTAAACACAAATTCTACTGCACAGCTCCTTTTCTCGCACTTCCCGCCTGTGGAATTCCTTTCCATTTACTTGCTTCCCCGACAGCTACAATCTCCAAGAATTTAAATGTGAAGTCAATAGTAATCT
Organism: Ascarosepion bandense; assembly: GCA_037127315.1. Lineage (NCBI taxonomy): Eukaryota > Metazoa > Mollusca > Cephalopoda > Sepiida > Sepiidae > Ascarosepion > Ascarosepion bandense. The sequence goes on along the minus strand of JBBBDQ010001317.1, from coordinate 9,593,684 downwards.
ATATCAATAAATTGCATCTTCTCTCTTGCTTTTCTCCGTCCACTCCACTCTCATCCGTATTTTGATGCATATTACCCACTTCCTGACACCCCCTATAACCTGTCACTCTTGCTCATAGCTTTCATTCTATATAACTCCTTGCAAAACAGTGGCAGTAAAATGCCTTACTTGGGGCGATATGATTATATATAAAAAAATATAGTGTGACACAGCAGTATATCGTGATAAGAATACTCAACACCGTTGTAACGATGCGATATATTTCGACAGTAAGTTTGCATTTCTGCGTGATATGAAGTCTGGTCCATTCGACAGCTAAGACGGGATACTTGAAACTGAAAATTACCTGTCTTTCTTTTTAAGTTGTTGCATATTAATTTCATCATGCGTGAGATAGTTCTAGATTGCTATCCTTTGCCATCTATTATTGTCCCTAGAAATATATGGTAGCCAAATTATTAAAATATTAATAGAATAATGAACGTCAGGTAGTGCCGAAGTAACCTCGATCTTAAACGGAACGTGCTACCTACGCAATTTGCTGAACTTGCAACCTACTTCCATCATGTCAAACACAAAGTTACTGAGTGGAATCTTTGAAAAACCGATTGACACACACAAGTTGACAAATGGAAGCCTTTAAACCATGTATACATTTGAAAGCGAATAGGTCGGATTGAAGAGAGCAATTTGAAAAGGCTGAGATTGATCTCCTCTTGCGGATACACTCAAGATTATACAAGAGATACTGTCTGATCATTTGAACGTAATGCGATTAAATTCAATTTCAGTAATGCATTGACATACGGGTTTGATTCATTCCAAGACCTAGCTCGTAGCTCCAGACTCGTATCTCAGATCAATTTTCTACATGTATATTAAAGGAAATAATTTCAATCCATTCGAGTCATCATAACGACAAAATAGCCAAAACAAATTTCCTTTCAGAGCGAGGTAAATGCGTGTACTGCGAGTCGAAATACTCTCGAAGCTTGGCGCTCGCTACGCCAACTAGCGCATATTTAACTGAAACTCGCTCGTATCTCAAGTAAAAAAAAACTGGCTGAACTCCGACTCCTATCTCAAAAACGCGCGTGTCGGGAATCTCACGGTATTAGCATTTTCCGAGTGACCAAAGGAAGAGAGGCAGGATGATAATACATAAAAAGCTGTTTTATTTATACTTGCATGCTATTGTGTATATCGTCACGTCTCATTTTCTGAGCCCATTTCAAAGATTTATGTAGCTCTACAAATAGATAATTTTAGAGTAGCAATAATTGTTTTCTGGAATGTCTACGGCAATTCAGAGAGTCGTTTGAATAGAACTGAGTTGCCGAAAAGTGTTGATATTTATTCTAGTTCACTAGGAACAGTTCAAGCCAAACGAAGCAACGATTGGGATTAAAGTGTGTTTGTTGATATTACACACTTTTGCAAACATAAGATCTTGTAAGCTTATTCGATGCTCGGGTACGACTGATTAAATAAACTACTTAGGATTTGTTGAGGACAGAAAAGGCGTGAAAACCACTGACAAGATAAATTCATATATCCGAAGGCGTCGGAAGTCGTTTACGTAAGATCAGACATTGACGTCTTTTATTCACTGACTCAATTATCTGTTTCATTTAATCCCAGGGGAAAGAGCTTGTTTTGTTGAGTGCAGAAACGCTTAAATCGACTATTTTTCCCCGTAGGCGTTGAAGGAGCAGATTGATACAGCTGCATCGGAATGGCTAATTTCCAAATTATATCTCTTGAAAAATGACCAAGTGTCGTTTTGGTCTTTGACTATAATATATATATATATATACTTTATTTTCGGAACGAATGCAGCTATTTAGCATTAACGAAATATTCGGTTGACGTAGGGCAATGAATGTCTCTTAAAACAATCTGCTTTGAGCGTTACAATCTTATCCTAAGGTTGGTTCCACTTGAGAGAATATATGGCAAAATATAATTGTAAGATCAATAGCTGACATGTTACGTTCTCCTTAATCTCGGTATTTCAAATGAGAGTTCAACTTTGTGAAAAACAAAAGATCAGTGGAATCCAACTATGAATTCGACAGTTTACTGAGAAACGTAGTTATTGAGAACTACTCGCAAAAAATCCGTCTCCGAGATGGGAAAAACTTATTCTTTTGATTTGCGAAAGCGACAGTTATGAAATGGCAAGTATGTACTCACAGAATTAACTTTAGAAAAAACACGTTTACAATTATTTTTTGTTAGTACCAAAATCAACCCACTTCTTGTAAGTGGCTTAAATATTAACGAATAAGGGCGAGGAAAATCAATGTTCCATGCACAAGAAAAAAACAATATCAATTACATAAGAAAATTTAAAAAGCAAACAAGCCACAAGATATATTTAATGTAACAGGAATTAATAAAAGATTAATACGTGCACATACACATATATCTGTCTTACAAATTAGAGACAAAAGTTTAAAATAAAAATGAATTGCATTATTTAGGCTGTTCGGAATGCTTTCCTCTTCTTTATTGCCATGTTGACAATGTTTTGGCTGTTGTACGCTCCGGCCTTCTTTAAGTAAAATAATTTTGAACCAAACCTTTTATTTCGATTACTGGGGTATAACATTTCCATTCCACTTATAGATGTCAGCTTTCTTTAACTTGACTGTCTAAATTATTTGTTCACCACTGTTGCAGCCAGGTATCGAACTTAATACTCTTTGGGTCAAATCACCAACGTTTATATCCACAACAACCGAGACATCGAAAACGTAGCATTATAGATTAGGAAAACAGTGTAAATTATGGAAATAACTAATCTCAGAATTATAGACAAAAAACGAAATTGCGTGATTTTAATTGCAGTATGAAATTTGTTTATTGTTATGAAAAAAAAACCTGCTGTTTCTGCTTAGGGGTTGTATAAATGGCTACCTTTTTATTTAAGGCGACCATAATGTGCCAATATCAATAATATTCATATCAGAGAATGTAGGTTCTTAGAATAAAGTCTTGCTTTTGCGATGAGAGAAATATACGTGAGTTGCGTTTTCACTTGAAAGCCCAACTTGCTTGACTTACTAATTTTGATGCTATTTACAAACATGAAAAATGCTGCACCTAAAAAAGAAATATTTAACATTGCAATGTGATCTTTGTGGCCAGACTGGTTTACGTTAAAACTTACATTAATTATTTATAGTGGTCGATTGGTTTTGCTGTGAAAGATTTTTTTATCTATGAAAATTTTATCGCATGGACAAGTGCAGTCTATTCCACATCAAGGGCTAAAATGATGTCACGTCAAATTGAGAATGACAACTTTAATCTATCTCTGACTGTAACACTCTCGTAGAAGCAAATATATTTAAACGGGTAGTTTCAAGAGTTGAGAGATTTTATTTTCGTAATGAGCATTTTATTTCTCCTTTCAGACAAGCTTCGGCTATTCTTTGAGTGAAAAACAAAATGCTGACATATTGTATATATAGATACTCACATAGTATAAGACCCGACTCTGACTGGATCTTGTATTTCTGACATAATAATAGTGCGTTGTCTTGAGCGATTGGAGTCGAATTGAATTTAAGATCTCAATTTAAGACCCAAACTGTCAAGTTTCTTATCAGACTGTAAACCGTTATGAATGAAATGAAAATTGCATTTAACCTTTCTCGAATTTCATTGCGTCGTCGCTGGAAACGATAGAAATGATCGCCGACGAATTGACCAAAGTATACGAGCGAACTTGAAATTTGTTATCAACAGTCCCTAAATATCCTGCAGTAAGACATGTATCATTCTTCTGCGCACCATTGCATTTTATATAAAAAAAAAACAAATTAAGCATATGTAGCTATCTTTGCATGCTTTTTCTATATACACACGGTTGAATTTCTGTTTACTGAAATAGACACAAAAAATCTAGTACTGACCTTTACTTTGGAAGGCTCATGTCTACCTGTCGTTTGACGTAAACCTGGTCCCAAGCAATACGGATATTTCTTCATAGTTTACTAATGTTAGATCGATGCATGTAGTCTAATTAACGTTATTGAATTTCTGTCAATTGGGAGTGTTGAACCGAAAATAAGAAAAATATGTATATAAAAAATTAGTAAGAAAATAATTCTGCTATTAGTTCTAGCGTCGCCGTTACGTTTCTTGTAATAAATAGATAAATAAATAAAAGCTAAACCAAAATAAAGGCATTTATTTGCTTTTTTAGTTCACTCCCCTCACCGCCTTTTATTTGACAGTCCCGAAGCGGTTCACTTAACGTACTACCGTTTTCACCATTTGACATTTCGTCCTCTGCTTCTCATATAAATGGAATTTGTAAGGGAAACTGTGTCACCTGTTCAACTTTGAAGGTTGCTTAATAACTTTCGTTGGTAGACTGAAAAAAAATAACATGGATAATATCCACAATGACAACGTAATTTAACGAGTTTGAAAATATGTTAGGGTTCGTAAAGGTTACAACAAATCAAAATTTGGATAATTCTTATGGATGTAGCGAAAGAGACTAGTCTATTATTTTCGAAATCCTCACTATTAGCTAAAAAGAACCACAAATTTCAGGTTGCTATGAAGATAATCAAAGGGCTCGGGAGCAAACTTTGACGTTATTTTGCATCCAGATCGGGTCACAATCGCAAACAGCAGGTAGTAAATAAGTGGGAGACCGAGTATCTGAATAGTGACTTCGTCCCAGTTATTTTTTTTTAATGATCGAATATCATACATAACCTTACTCTTATGACATTTTTTTTAGCCTTTTATTAGTTTTGAAACAGTGAATAAAATATGTGCCAAGCGAAGTCTCGGATTTTTATGTAATCAATGGAGGATACCTCAATAAACTGCTGTGGAACATGATTTTACTAAGGACCCTTTGTGATGGGAATTAGTTGATTTATTTGGGAAATGTCACAAAAAATACATGTTTCTCCTGAAAAATCCAAAACACTTGAAATATATAAATTTGTTTTAACATAATTTTTAATGAATAATCTTATTTGAGTGGATACTTTGTTTTTCTAAAATTAAACATATATCTCCACCTACCTGAATATTTGAGAAAACTTCTTAGGAATGTATGCATATGAATCCCACATATTGAGGAGAAAACGTCAATAAATCTTACGTGTTTTACCGTTCAACCACAGAAGACTTCAAGTTTTAACAATGTCTAATTAGGAGAAATATACGTCAGATCCGTTGACGGCTTCCCTTAAGTATATAAAAGTTACAGGTTCGAATCCTAGCGGAGGATGAATATTTTACGAAAACATTTTACCGAATATTCAAGCCGGTGGATCTCTCTCTCTCTCTCTCTCTCTCTCTCTATATATATATATATATATATATATATATATATAGTTTAATTATAGAAAAACAGTCTCCACTTAAAATAATCTATCTAAACTTATTTATAAATGGAACTTTGTGTGTGTGTCCGTTACCTATAGACTCCGAAACGGCTAAACCGATTTTCTTGGAAATTTACAGTTGTACTATAAACGACTGCGAGTGTTCTTAGCTAGGTTTTGTGTCGCGGTATCCCCGATAAATATTGAAAATTGGAAAAATCGGGTTATAGAAGGAGTGGTCCGATTTTAATCAAATTTGATACACTCATAGACAAAGACATAAGAAACGATATTCAGAAGTTTCAAGGTTGCAGTTCTTACAATAGTGCAGAAAATCCATAATAAATATATATTAAAGGCAAGATGTTTGTGTGTTTGTCTGTTTATCTGCCTGTATGTCTGTATTTTTTTCAGCCATTTTATTTTAGTTTTTACTTCAGGTTTGTCTTTAAGTAGGTATAATTGTAGTTCTTAGTCTCAGCCATGATACCATTTACTCAGAGGACTTATTTAGCCTTCAAAATTCAGTTTACGACGAAAAATACTTATTTGATATCGATACCAGGAAATCAAAATTTTGCTTTTTAGTCTTTCGTGACAATGTTCAATGAGTCTGAGCTCTAGGACCATGGATTAGTTTTAAAGCTTTCATTACACCCGAGCAACACCAGGCCATACTGCTATAATATATATATATATATATATAAAGAATGGTGAATTTCTTTCACATCACAAGATTTCCTGTTAGATATTGAAGACTCTTTAAACAACTTTCTGCATGAATGTCAGTGATCATTTATCCTTATTTCCATTCTGACACTCTTGTACTTTCCGCATAGATTTGAAAAGGATTCATTTCGATACTCCTTGACATTGAGTCGGTTTGAAACATCATTAGAGGATACAAGTGCTGAAAGCTTTTGAAGAGGAATACATCCGAAAGGAGATAACTTAAATATTAGTGATTTACTAGATATAGGTTAGACGCGCGACAAGGCCTCAAGTATGGAACATCCAGTTGCGATTGAACTGAATACTCGGTGGTAATTGATTTGAGAAAATATTGCCAATCATTCAGTTAATTGCCATACGTAATACAAGATTGGGCGATGATGTCTTGAAAGTGACATAATTGACTGGGGAGAAGATTTACCAGAAGTAGGTTGCCATTACTTTCTGTGGTAGACTGATTTACGACCAAGGCAACAGAAACCAATCTGTCCTGCAATCTAAATCATAGCTGGAGGCAGAAGCGACAGACTAATACCTTTCCCGATCGGATTTGCAGGAATACAGCGAATTCAACAGGAATTCGAATTCGGCTCTCTGATTTCTCTTTCCGAACCGATATCAACTGCATCACAACGCTTATCCACATGTAAAGCTAACCATTACACCACGGAAAGTGGGAATAACTTAATTTTTGTGCGTTCCACCTGTCTGTCTCGCAGTGCAGCTGCCTGTCTTTTACTTTGACATTAACATTCAACAACTATCAAGTTTTTTAACTAATATCCCCCTACGTCTATTCGATGACATGACCGAACTTACAGCTGGATTTTTAGTGGCATTTATTATTTTTCAACCTCTTCTATGTTCTACTAACCTCCCCGTAGATTATAACACATTTCCACTGCACTTTGAATATGAGACAGCCAAGTGTTAGTTTCTGCTTTCCTTTCTTATTATTATGGAACATTTTTGCAATTTACTTGATAGAGTCCGAGAGAAAACTTCAAGAAGGGCGAAGGAACGCATCAAAAACGTCGCATTGGCTTGCACTTCGCGTAGTTAGAATTGCACAACTTAAAGTAGATCGATAGTTTAGGAGTGAAGGAATCGCGTTAAGTGAATTATACCGACATTTTTATTCTTGCCGTGCCGCAGGGCTTGATCTCCAAAATGTTGAAATTCTAAAGTGGCGCCTCCATTCTTGATTGAATTAGGTAGAAATTTGCCATCTTTTACTAGATCTACAAAAAGTCATTTTTTCTCTCGATTTTTTTCTTTCGTAAATTAGCTTTAAAAAAAAATGGACAGTTTTTGACCATGTACATTTTTGTAAGTAAAATTTTGAAGAAAACTAGGCTGCACCCTTAAACTAATGTACGTTCCTTGGACATATTTCTGCTTTCAACATAATAAAAACGACAAACATACGTGCATAAAACACATGTCGTATTTCATAAGGGCTAAGAATTAGAAGTCGGGGGTCCGTGTACGAATTCTACTTGAGTTTGTTACAATAACTTCAGTGCAAACATTGTCGGGTCAGGTAAGGATTTAACGATGGTTTAACAAAGGATTTGTTTCTCGACAAAAAGATTCTTTTAAGTGCAGTGTCTGTTCAAGACGTAGGCAATCATGGCTTTTCACATTTCCCTTTTCCTAGCAACTTAGTACACCTACCCCTGTTACCTTACTGATACCCCGCTCTGTTATCCATTTGCTCAAGCCCCTCAAGTCTGTTAAGCAATGCTTTCTTCTATGTCTCTTTCCCTCTATCTGAACAGTGGATATCAGGTTATCCAAGCCCTCCTTCCTTATTACATGTCCCATGAAATTCAGTTGTTTTTCTTGATGTTAAGTATTAAATTACCAATCGTTTTCATCCTCTCCAAAACCTCATCGTTGCTCACATGTTGGGCCCATGGTATCCTCGGCATCCTTTTGATAAACGGCTATTGTTAAATTCATCCTTATTTTTAAGAAATACATGTGTGTATATATATAATATTAATGTGGTTATATAATTCCAAGCATAACTTTGAAAAATTGAGCTTTCTAACGGGATCACTATTGGTTCATCACACTTTAAGTCCTTTGCTTGTGAATCTAAGCACTTCCTGAGCCACTGGTGCTATCGCGAGAAATATTGCTTGAACTCGTTTCCATGAATAGTGTTCAGTAGTCATGTGTATCTGGATATCAGGTATCCGAGTAATTTTAAAAAAAAATTTTAATAACGGAAATAGCCAAAAAATCATGGCGGGGATAAATATTGTAAGAGCGATGGCCTGATTTTTTTTTAGCATAATGCCCGGGAACACTCAATGTAGAGATTCAACTTGTCACGTTAAACTGTTGCTAATTCACTGAAAAGAGATTCTCGTAAAACTTCTATGTACCATGTCCTTTCAGGACGTATTATGGCCGTCCTTATCTCTCTATCCCTGGCGGCTCTTAATACTCCTTCTCTTTTTTTTTTTTCAAACAATCAATTCCCCGTTTCATATCAGTTTCATTCTTGTGTTCATCCGTTCCAAAACATCGTCGTTGCTAACGTCCATGATATTCTTAGCACTCTTCTGTAGAACTACATTTTGGACGATTCAAGTCTTTCCTTTATCATTGATTGTCCTGCCTTTGCTGCCAGATTGAAAAACAGACATCGCATAAACAATTCAGTGCACTCTTCTTTGTTTCCAGAAAGAAATCCCGTCTCTTAATACTCTAAGCTTCTAGAATGCATCCTTGAACATGCCAAAAAGCCTTCAGATCTCAGTATCACACTGTCAGAAAACTTCGCAGGGATGTCAATTTTTGCATGTTTGATTCTAGTATCTCCAACTTGTAATTGGCATTTTGGTCTCCTCTTTTTACTGTTTATCATGCATTCAGTTTTCTTGTAGATCTTTCTTTCATCTTTTTTTAACTACTTCCTGTTGGAGGTGTTGTAGTTTTTTTCCTGTACCTGTTTTCAGCACAGTATCACCGCCGTATCTTTTATTGTGCAGATTGCGGCCGCCATTGACAAATCGTGTCAGGACTTCTAGTGCTCTCAGAATTGTCACATAAAGCTAGCATTTTTAAATCAATATTTGCATCTGTAGTTTGTATTTTTAGTTACCCAGTTCTGGCGTGCTCTTAGTTATCTTACCGACCTTCGTTGAAGAACCTGTGTCACCCACAAAGAAATGTCCCTTCATGGTAGGTTGAAAAGCTTAATGATTAAATTTAATATTTTCATTAAGTAAAAAATTCTGGTGTATTTCAGATAAAAATTATATAGATTAGAAGATTACATTTAAAAAAAATTTAAGAAATAAAAATTAAAAGCGGCCATTTTCTTAATTTAAAAAAATTGGTAAACAAACGAAAATTCATCTATTTTAAAAATATTTCAAAAGATTTCTGACATGTTCTTAATAAAATTAAAAAATTGAAAGTTAAAATAATCTGAATTTAAAAACATACTAGTTACTCATAGCATAAAAAGTAATATACAACAAATTATTAACGATTGGTCGTGTTCATCTGATCGAACGTTTGACGGACTGTTGAATGACGAAGCGATGACAGCTGCTACGAATGACCATAAAATGAGAATTTTCATAAATCTAAGTGAAGAGAAAAAACCTAAATTACGTAACCTTATCATAATATTAGAATTTCAGTCAAAATGTAAAAAAAAAAAATTATTGTAAAAATTTATTATTCATCAGAAAAAATTTAATTTTTGAAACAATAATGTTCTTAATATTACTTATTTCCAAAAACAATTAAAATCTTCTCTAATTACATAATATAATTATAATGGATTTATTACTTTTCATTTCAGAGCAGATTTTCAGTTAAATTGTACAAATTTGAAAAAAAGTAGGTGATTTACAATCTTCAATGACTCCTACTTTTAACAAAAATGGATAAGTAAATAAGATTCTCTGCGAATTTCATGAAATTAGGTAAGTGTGGGGGGGGGGGTAACATATTAAAAAACATGTTTTACAAAAATTTCCTAAAAGAAATGTCAAAAAATTAATTGTGAATAAGTCCTGAAAATTTAATTAAAATCGGACTATTGTTTTGTTTTTACAAGGATTTAATGTTTTTTAAACAGAAAACAAGCGCAAAAAGTCAATGTTAAAAGTTGTAAAAGCCGATGACATAAACAAAACAAGATTTTAACCAAAATTTTGAACTTGTTAAAAAGGATCAAACAATAATTAAAAAATACTTTGGTTGTTCATATTAATAACATCAACGTTTTTTTCATAAAGTGTGTGGCCTTTTTCATTACGCTATGCTGTTTTTCCCACGAAATAGTGAAGGTACCTAGAGGGTTAGCGTTTAACTCACTCTTTCATCAAATCACCGCATCTTCACATGAATCATTTCACTCATTTTCCGACAACTGTATAGCATGGACATAAAAATCTTCTATTCAACATATATTGAAGTATTTAATCCGGTTCTGAATAACTTTGGAAGTTGTCGATTAAAAATGTTTGATTAAATTGTTAATCCAACGATATAATGTGAACATATCTGTAATCTGTTTACGTAATTTAATTGTAAGTTTCATTGTTGCGAACGGTGTTCTGTTAACTTGAAACAGACCTAATAAGTCACTGTTATGATGCACCTTAAATTTGTACTCGAACTTTACAAAAATACTAGTTTGTAGCTAATAAAATTTTCTTCTATGATAATGGGACCATCTAGGTGATTTAATTAAAAGATGATAGAAAACACCTTAAAAATTAACTCTAGACAGTTTCTACAGAATATTGATCTCATTAATACCTTGTTGTATCGTCAATGTGGCAGAACGATACCCAGAAGATGTGTGCTGAAATATCTACAGCACAATATCTGGGATCAGGGATATTAATACAATTAAGACAAACACCAGAAGGCGGAACAACAAACAGAAAAGAGTCGTTAAAGTCGCAGAGAGCGCAATCGTCGATGACACTACGAATTAATTACGACCTCCTCAAATGAATAGAAACTAGAGGTAGATGCGACACAAGACCATTTAATCGAGCTGGTAAGCTCTGACAAAATGTTTGTTTTTCCCCAGACAAAACTGTCCTTCAGCTAATCCCTGTTTGAGGGCAGAGAGACGAACCATGAATGCCCAACGCATAGAGCCTTTCCTCTCACTGTCAATGATGTTTCGCAGCTATCAACCATATCTCCACATGGGCGAATGCCCGAGGTAGATGCAGCATAAGGCCATTTAAGTGGGAACACCGAGCCTTGTCTGCGTTCCTCTCCATTCGAAAGCAAAGTTTTACCATACTTCCCCACCGGAGCTAGTTGCGAGATTTTAACATGGGGAATCTGAGCACGTATGTTCAGGCCACTGGCCAAAGATTAACCAGCCCCCGCCTACGCTGTAACTGGATACAAAGTTAGTCTTTGCTGATTATATCTTCTCAAAGCTGGTCATAGCTTGTCTGGGCTACTCTCTGCCCAAAAGTAGTCCGATAAGTTGAACGACTAACGAACACAGTCGATCAACTCACTGTCAATGACACTCCGAAATTCTAGTTCGCTATGAGTCTTTATTTGTATAGCTACCTCGGTCCACAAACCATTTTATTTTTGAGAGCACTTGAGGTGTTAGATGCTGTACAGCATACCCTAAACGAAATGTTTCAATAAATTAAGTCGACAGAATTTGTAAGCTGTATTTAATAAAACTAGCTTGACAATATATTGTATATTCTCTTATTTAAACTGAATTTTGAAATAAGACTGTAAGACTCAATATTTAAAATTATAGAAACTTTGTTACAGCTTGGCTGGAAATTTCCCTTCACTGCGTCATTAATTATTAGACGTTATGATTACAAATTCTGTTTTACTTTCATTTGTTGAACTCTCTTCGTAGAAAGAGCATTCAGTGCACAATAAGATTGTCAAGAGTACTTTTGCTTGGGTAAGATATAGATTTCACGTGATATGGATAGCATTTTTAAGCTTAATTTTATTCGTTTTTAAATATATTGTCGAATTTTTAAGAAAGGAAATGAATGCACATGGATATATTCAAAACAGTTTTCGTTTAATTTTTTATTTTTCATTGAAGAAAGAGTACAGAATTTTCAAAACTGCTTGCAAGTGCTATTAGTTAAGTGAGATGAGTTCATCCGGTAGTCGAATAGCCTTTTATGCATTCGCCGTAGAAGGGTGTCGCTAGTAAGATTGTTATCAAGATACCCGAGGATGAGGTAGATATAGCGGTAAGGTAATTAATGGCTATACCATGTTCGTTACCACAAGGAAATTTAAAATTTAAATTTACGTGAGCTCGCCTTGTCATTTATAACTTTTCTGCAAATTACTGAAAGTAAGGAAAAAAAATCTGTAGCCTTTACTTAGATCACCTTTCTATCGATATCTCCTCTGTGTGAATGTTGTATAAAAAACAAGTTTACATATTACAAAGTGATGAAGTAAGATCTTAAATAGAAACTGGAATTCGTGTAGACAATAAAAGGCTTTCTTAGACTCTTAGTAAAGGATTAAGTAAAACAAATCAGGGTATGTGTCTAAGTTTAAAGGAAATATAGCTCGACTGAATAACCTGATCACAAGAAACAACCAGTAGGTACACAGTGTATAAAATAAATGGTATATCGAAATAATTAACAACCTGTATTGATTTATCGGAGGTACTCAATATATAAGTAATATTCTATCATCATTTATTCATCACACCCAATGGTGCATATGGCAGCAACTTCTTGTTGCTGTTTCTGTAACAAGCTGTTTTCTACGGGGCAATGTTGTTAGCCCTGCACCCAACCCCTAAACCTGGAGGACTATTCTTGGTCCTTTCGTTTACAGTACCTGGTATTCCCAAATGGTCACCGATCTAAGTACTGACCTGGCTCGATGTTGTTTAACTTCGGTGACCGGACGGGAACCGGTGCATTCAACACGATATAGCGGTAGACAATATTTTATACTGAAATCTAAAAATGTAAAAGCCCTCAAGGAAACTAAATAAGATAATTAATATATTTTGAAAATTGATAAAGAGAAAACAAAAACAGTGGATGTCAAGCTTTATAAAGATTTCTGCTAAAAATAACATTGGAAACTATAATAACCGACAAGTAACAGAAACAGAATCCAAAATCACTTTTATTAGAAGCCACCATCTCTAGTAACCGATTCAACGAAAATTAGAGCAGCTTGTACTCAAAGATATTACTGATCCACGGACAACATAAAACTAAACCCCATAACAATACCGATTCGAAACCGTTATCTGACAGCTAATACTCTGGTGGTTGATCAGATGTTAAACAGAAATGACATTGCACCCCTCAACGAATACACGTTAACTGCGGAACAGAATTGGCACTGTTTTTCGAAGTTGTTTCAATTTTATTTCTGTACAATGAAATACGTAAAACTAGACGTATGCATAGATAGAAATGTCTTATGGTAATTCGAAATGACTGTAATTAATGCTTGACCAGATCCTAGTCTTATCTAAACAATTGCCAAATATTTCTTTGATTGGTTCCTTTGCTAAGAGATCCGACTGCCGTTCATTTGATTACGTAGAAGAGAAGCAATATGAATAAACACATCCATACTCTACACTATATTTGCAAACATTTTGTCTTAACTGACATTAACTCAAACGAAAATATTCACGCCTAGTTACACATGCACAAAAGACAGGTTGATATATCAACGAGGAATAGAGAAATAACTATTTACATTGTTTTCCTTGTTTGGACTGTTGCCCTAATCTTAGTAATCATATTCACAACGTTTCGGTCGTTGTATGACCCGGTCTTCGTCAGACGACTGATATTTTAAACCGTAAACTTTATTTCGTCCATTACGGTGGATTGTTTTAGTTCAATCTGACATGCATTTCATAGATCTTTTAAGTTATTTTTCTTGAACCCAATTCTGCAAAACTTTGTTCACTTTTGTGGCTAGGTATTGAACTCAAAACTGTTTGGGTAAAGTCACTGTATTGGTTCAACTAATGCTTTTATCTGCTGGAAATTATCGATGAAATAATTATTCGATTAGAAATTCCAACGTCTAACAAGTGAAGAAGGTCGGAGCGTACTACGACAGAGACAGTGAATATGGGAATAAAATTGAGAACAACAGTCTGAACACTGTAAATACTTAAAATATCTCCTCTTTGAAAGGTAGACATGTACATTAAAATAATATATTCTTAGTTGAAAATACTGTCCATAAAAAATATTCCAAGTGGGAATATTAAAAAAAATCATTTAACACTAATGATGGCCACTAAGTTGCAACAAAATAGAAAAACAATGACAATGTACTACTAAATAGAAAGGACAGTGAAAGAAGAGAATTCAAGAAGACAGAAGATGGCGATTGGCATTTAAATCTTTGACAATTGTAGGAGGTAGGGAAACAAGCAATTAGTAATGTGTTAAATAGGCGAGAATTGAGAGAAAAGAAACTTATAGAAAAGAAAATACGTGTGCATTTAGCTAATTCAATGGTAAAACGGCAAGAGTTTGTACAGGTAAACTCTTAAGTGTAGTACACTTAATGCGCGTTGTGGTGAAGTGGATATTGGCTCGGAACGAGAAATTGATGGGGAGCCGAGCTCGAATTCCAGTCGAATTCATTGCATTCACTTACACGCAAATACACTTGAGAAAAGTATTAATCCGTCTCTTCCTTCCAGTTATGGGTTAAATAACAGGACAGATTGGGTTCTATAGCCTTGGCTAGCAACCAGTCTACCACCGAAAGCAATGACAACCTACTGCGAGATAATCTTCTGCCCAGTCAGTCATGTCTCTTTCGAGACATGATCGCCCAAGCGTGTTTAACTGACTGACTGACACTTAAACTATTGCAGACAGTGCAATAAGGAGGAAAGATTATTGGAACAATTTTCATAAAAATATATGAAGGTTAATTTTGTATTTAAAAAAAGTGACAATCCTTTGTCCATTTGTAAATTAAATAAGCTATTTTCATGTTAAACAATGGTAAATAGCAAGAAAATGACACCCCTTTTCATGTAACATATGTTCCTTAAAAACGGTAATCTTTTTCAGAGTTTAACAAATGGGGAAAAAAATAGAAAGCAATCTAATAACTAGCTAAACTTGATGTTTTTAAAGGAAAATGAAGAGATGAATCATGAATGAAAACCAGTTTCCTGAACAGCAATATGTAGTCAAATTAAAAGTAGGAACTAGTCGCACATTAGCTGTTTATTTATTATTCCAAGAACCTCTTATCGAGTTTATAACGGCAAATGGTAAATAAAACACTTGTTCATACATTCTTCACTCAAAAGATATGTATATTTTACAGGTGCAAATAATTCAGAGTGTATATATATATATATATATATATATATATATATAGGAGAGAGAGAGAGGACAGTCTGTGGAATGTGGTTTATACGATTTCATCTATTTAAATAATTCCTTGAACTTATTTCCGGAGAATAGGAAGGAATTGTTGTAAACATAAAGTATTAAACAGTTTGCTGAAAACGCTTTGGTAATACCTGAAAAGACCTATGAATTAAAAGAAATATTACAAAGTCTGACTAGGGAAAGACTGAGTAGTTTTAAAAAAAATGAATAAAGTTAAACCAAAACTAATGTTTGAACATTTCAAGAAAAATTCACAAGAATCAAATAGAAAGACCTGGTGGCAATCCAGAAATATTTATTGTAGGTGATAATGTTTAAGAATACCAAGATAAACTAATAAAACAACTTATTGAGATAAGATGGAGAGCTTTTAAATAATAGAAAAACAATTTAAAGTACTTTTGGCGTTATACTTAAAACGTAAAGTATTTGTGAAAGCATAATGACAACTATGACAAAAGCGCGCCAAGTGTGAATAGGCATAAAATCTATAAGAAAAAAAAAACACACTGAAAGAATTCAAAGTTAAATAGAAATAAGAATGATGGGTTAATTCTTAGATAGTTGAACAAGGATCAGTTAACAGATCATGAAGAAGTATAGCAAACGAGATACGACAAAACTCGAAGTGTAATGGAAGCAAAACAAAAAAGCAATAAGAAACGAAAGAGCCAGAGGTAGCATAACTAGCGCTTCAAAATAGAAAAAAAAAATGCAGAAACTGCATAGATGAAAATCAACGCTTCCTTACTGCTGCAATGTATAGCTGTTAGCTTGAAAAATAACTTTACAATTGACATTCTTGTTACGGGAAGTGATATAATCTTAATTATGCGCTTAAAAAACATGTATCAGTGTCGGTTGAGGTCTTCAACGAAATTCCCCGTAGATATTTAATGTACCAATCCGTTTTGTAATATTCATTTTTCTCACATTCTAAACATAAAATTTATACAATTGAGCCGAATGAATCATTTTAAGCTTAAAACTCTCGATGTGGCTGTTAATTTGAAACTTTGAAATTAACAATCTTTCAAACAAATGATCACTGTTTGTTGAACTCTCATAAGTACAACCTGATTTTCATTTTAATTAACCAGCGGTATTCGCTAATTAGTAAATAAACACTTCGATTCCAATATGTATTTAGTTGTCATGAATAAAACCTGAAATATTTAATACCGTGAAACGCTATAATACACATGCACGCACGGACGCATAAACATATCTATAAATGCACACAAGTATAGGATTGGTGTGAATGGAATAAAATCCAGATATTCAAAGAAAACACTATTCTTAAGGGTGTTCAGTATAGTAGAGCAAATAAGATTTGTTTAAAATTTATAACATATGTCTGTTGTAACATCATGATAAAGTAGCTATTTCGTTTCAAAACTTTGTCTCGCAATCAAGACCATCACTTCATAACACGCAAGAAGTGTTGAGACGAAAAACTACTTTGTCGTCATGTTATAACAGACTCATGTTATAAATTTTGTGTATGTGTGTGTATATATATATATATACAAATATATTTCCCTACGTCGTTGCTAACGATAATATATATGAAATTAAATTTTTGTATGATGACCGCCTCGACTTTAAAATTCGTGAAATTGCATCCGTACTTTTTGAGAATCGATTTATTTTCAAAATAATATTTCATAACATAACATTATTTCAAGTATTTTCTTTTAAAATCTTACTAAACTTAGATAAAATTTAGTTATATATTTTGGATATTGTCGTTAAGTAGTCGACAGGCAAGACTTTTTTTTTAATTTTCACAATTTTTATTCTAACGATAACTTATTAGATATATTTGATTATTTTAAGACTTGAGGATTTCAGTGATGTGCACCGAAAGTGATAGGAATCTATTTTCACATTACGTTGATGTAATTTCGCGAAACTTATATTAGACTGGAATTAAATAAGGGAATACATTAAACTTTTATCTATTATTGATGCTTGATATTTAGATATATTTAATGATTTGGGCTAGCCTTCTTTTGAAAAAAATTTTTTTGTGATATATATATATATATATATATATATATGTGTGTGTGTGTGTGTTAAGGAAAATCCCAAAAATTAATGAAATGGTTTTAACAAACGACAAAATGAAATTATTTGTTCGGACATTATTTTTAATCAATACTCGTATTTAATTAGATATACTGTTTTTAATCAAACGGTATATTTATTTCTAACGGCCTGATTATTTACGATAAATTTTGTACGAAATGGCGCACATTTTCTATCGCCACTTCAATTCCGAACGCTTTACGTTAAAAAAATGTGCTTGCTGAAATATATTTTATCAGTGAAACCACTGAAAAAACAAACTTGGCCCTAAACATTATCACAATTCAAGACACACACATATAATAGAATTACTATCGCATTTTTATTTCCTTAAACTGGAATATTAATAACAGTCAACCTCGATAATGAAGTTCAACTAGGCCGGTTGTGATGAATTTTCTTGTTTAAGAAAAAATATAAAGGAATAACACCAAAACACGTACCCACTAAACTAACGATCACCGATGTTTTGCAACGTTCAGTCTGATAAGTACCTAGGTGGGTGACCCATTGGGAATGCCAGTTAATGTGTACTTAGATAGTGGATGGTGCATGAATAACTCTTCGGTGTCAGAGATCGGTGAGTCTTGTTTGAATTCCAGTCAAGTTCATTACTTACGCTCAAATACCTTTGGAAAATGTATGAATCCATTTCTACCTCCCTCTCCAGCGATAGGTTAAATAAGACACACTAGGTTTTATTGCTTAGTTTGTGAGCAAGCCTGTTGTAGAAGGCAATGGCATCCTACTTCGAGAAAATCATTCAACAAGTCGGTCAGGAATTGAAAGGAACATGATCACAAAAATGTGGATGACGTGTGGTACTTCACTGACTGAAACATTGCTTAGGGATATGCTACTAAAATGTTATCTACTTTCCGAGTCTGATCTACAAGAACAACATATCCCTGATTTGTGTGCTCAACGAGTTGAGTAAATTATATATTATTCAGGTTTTACATTAAAATATGTCAATAACTACTACAAAATGGTACATTTTTTCGACATTAAACAAAATGTCTCATAAGATGCTAATCATAATTTTTAACTACCTGATGAGATATTTTTCATTGTCGAAACAAAATATACAATACCATAGTAGTTATTTCCATGTTCTAATGTAAAGTTTGAATAATAAATATTTGATTTATTTTTATATTGAGCCCTGTTTTAAACGTTGCAATAATATTCTTCCTTTTTTTATATTTAATATATGTATATATATGTGTGTGTGTGTATGTGTGTATGAATATATGTGTATGAATATACATATATTTGTGTGAGAAATGTGTATGAATACATATGTATGTGCATGAATATATATATATGTGTGTGTGTGTGAAATGTGTATGTATATATGTGTATATATGTGCGTATGCGTGTGAACTCTGTATGAAAATAGATATGTATATGTGTATGAAATGTGTGAATAGATATGTGTGTGAAATGTGTGAATAGATGTGTGTGTGTACGTGTGTGAATATATATGTGTGTGTGAATGTGCGTGTGTACGTGTGTGAATATATATATGTGTGTACGTGTGTGAATATATATATGTGTGTGTGTGTGTACATGTGTGAATATATATATATATGTGTGTGTGTACATGTGTGAATATATATATATGTGTGTGTGTGTGTACATGTGTGAATATATATGTGTGTGTGTGTGTACATGTGTGAATATATATATATGTGTGTGTGTACGTGTGTGAATATATATATATATGTGTGTGTGTGTACGTGTGTGAATATATATATATATGTGTGTGTGTGTACGTGTGTGAATATATATATATATATGTGTGTGTGTGTACGTGTGTGAATATATATATATATATGTGTGTGTGTGTACGTGTGTGAATATATATATATATGTGTGTGTGTACGTGTGTGAATATATATATATGTGTGTGTGTGTGTGTGTACGTGTGTGAATATATATCTGCAATTTGTTATATATGCGCGGTAGTTATTAGAAAACGCTCAATATCAGTGAAAGAGCTAACATATTCAGTTGGATTGGTGTGAGTTTGTGACCCTGGGTTTCACGCTTTTTTGATCGTCAGATCTAACGAACGCAAAAGCGTGAAACCCAGGGTCAGAAACTCACACCAATCCAACTGAATATATAGTTTATAAACTCATTATTTATATTGTTCTGACTGTTTTCCTCATCTTTGTCATAATCAGCAAGTTTTATTTAATATCCAGAGAAAAATAATACCATGTAATATAAAACATTAAAGGAAATTATTAATTTACCTAATTCTATAACTGCCTGTAAACAGAACAGCAATAAATTGGATCTCACAATTTTCCAGCAGACGAAATCTAAATGATATCGCAATGTTTTGCTACTGAGGTTCTACTTAAATAACATTTCGCATGTAGATAATTTTCTTTGAGGTAGATCACATATTTAAAAAGCGTGCACGTAAATCACATGTTCAAGCAACACTGATATTATTTACATTTATATTATTGTAATATTCATAAACAGGGCTGGTTTGATGTAAATACAATTAGTTTCTTATTGAATAAATATGTCGGATTTATACTCTTTATTTTCTTATTACATCGCATTTTATATTATTTTTCAGTATCTTTTATTTCTTTTTCTGGATTTTTATAACCGTTATTTTTTTTTTTTTTTTTACCTGAAGTGGAAATGTAAATACATTTTAGGTAAATTGTTTATATATTGAATGGTACAATTACTAGTTCATTTGATATTAGATATATTTCATTTCTGTGGATATTTGTTGTAATTGTTAATATCATTTCGTATAATATACTGCAGATATTATAATTGTATATACTATCCAGTTCGAGCATGATTCATATTTTCTTTAACTTTATATTTTGATTGTCTCGCAGTATGGTGAATAGTGGGGTTGGGGGGGGGGAGAGGAGGAATGGTAATGAATGAGAAAGAAAGTAAAGAAAAGAATCCTCTCATTATTTTTAGTCTGTCAAAATTCTCGGCATTGTGGCTGGCATTGATATGCACAGTAATTGACGTGCGTGACTTGAATGGAGTTTTGTTTATAGTTTTCTTAATTTCTACCATTACACTGGCATCTGTCCAGCAAAGAAGCACTTCGTTCAAACAAATATCAAATATCGTCACGACCAGATTTGAAATGTGATGTCAGTAAGTTGATTATATCAGCTTTCATATGTTGGAGTCTTTTATTTCCGTGCTGACAAAAATCTGTCGAGCAAAAAGCAGAAGCATTTCTTTTTTGATGAGTCTGTTGAAAAGTTAATGCGTTTATTCAAATAACATAAATATCAATACAATGAAAGCCGGAGTAAATTTCATATATACTTGGCTGTGTGGCAATATAGACATTCACGTTGATTTGCTACAGGTTTCTATTACAAAAATGAAATTTACTTTTGTGCCGTATGTCAGTCACGCTAGCAAACACGAGAAATCTTATTCGAATTCACTGTTCATCAGGCAACTTTGCTATAAGAAGAGTTGATATTAGGACGAACGTTATATATTAGAGTCAAGGAAGAAACACAAAGATAAGCTTACTTTCTGTCGCCTCAATACGTCAAAAGACCTAGGTTGTTTGGAGTTAGACCGAGAAGCTATCCCATAAGACACTAAGTGTAAAATTGAGCTAAAAATTGTATCAGTGGGCGCAGCTATATGAACAGAAAGTGAAGCAAGCATATACTCACAAAAAACATCCGGATGATTAGAAACCATATAAAAGTTGAACCCAAAAAAGTGAAAGCAGTAGTATTCGGAACAAGAAAGAAAATCGAAGGTTAGAATGTTCCAGAATGCAAAAACCAGGGTTAGATTGGTCAGCGATTGGCTAGAATGACGCGTTCGCTGGATATTCTGAGAGTGGTGGATGGCCCTTGTTTGAGTTTTTAAGTCCAACATGGCGCCAATTCACCAGAGAATCTCAATTACGAAGTGTCGATACGTCTCTCACGCTCAGACCACCCGCGGGAGGACAATCAGCCAACATGCGACATGCGTTCGTGTGACGCCATTCATCTGCGTTTTAGAATCGGAGATGCCACCCATAATAAAACGTATGACAAAGAAATAGTACCTTTTCGTCGATACCGATTTATGCAGTCACAATACGACAGCGAATGCAACAAGATACCCAAAACCACATTCCTCTTGACTGATCGGTATTTAATTTTGAAAGAATTATTTTTATTAGAATGTATTTTATGCATGTAAAAGTTTGTCCCGTATACTTAATAAATATTACTAACCTAACATTACAGTTGTAAACATTTTGAATCAGTGTGACACTTGCTTGAACGAATTAAAAATTTTGCACTAATGCTGGATATCGGTGTTCAACTCTAGTACAATCTATGATTTTGAATGTTAATTTTCAAGTCAAGCTCACAGACCGTCTTCACACTCGCGCAGTTTCAATCAAGCTTGTACTGAGCTAATAAAAATACATATAAAAATTTATCATATTGAACTCTAAATAAAACTGTTCATTATGAAATTCCTTCCATAAATTCAAATTCAAATTTTTTTTTACTCTTTTCAAAGCGTGGTTTTGGCCGATATATTATTCATCCGTCTCCAAGTTAATTTTATTTTCAGTCGTTGTTGAGTTTGTAAAGTTTCTATTTCTCTTCTTAATGATCTAAACAGGAAACACTACCACCCAGCAAAATCTCAGCCATTAACACTGCCATCAGAATACCTTAACACACAGTCCTGCGATTCTTTTTTTATGTCGGTACAGTTGCAAAAATGAGAATGTGTTTAATGGTTCCATAGAAAACTTTGAAGAATATTAATTGAAATGCAAAATCATGTATTCAGGACTTTCGTTTCCTTGCTACGTTAAGCGATGTCTGACTATTCAGCATTCTCACTAAATCTATACATTCATCCCAAATAATGAGATAGGCTTTTCCCTATTTCGTACAAAAGGTTCCTTGCGTGGTACATTTCTCAAACCCTCATCACTCGTAATCTATCCTAAATATTGCCTCGTTCTACTTTGAACTGTCACGATTTTAGTTTTCTTGAATAACTGCTTCGTTGCCCACTTGTTCAGTCCATATTCTTCTTAGTATGACGCTGTAGAATCAGTTGTGTTGTTTTAGATTTTTTTTTTAATCATTTCACCCCAGGCAAGGCATTCCACTGCCACTATTGCGCGTGGGGAAATATAGGGAACGGTAAAGAGAAGGAGTGGTTAGACATAGGAAATGTCAGGAGGAAGGTGATAGATGGGTAAGGATACCGAGGATGAGGGTTGGGCAGATGGGAAGAGTGTTTGAAAGAATGGGAGCGAGTTAGTGTGTTAGGTGTCTATTGAGCTTACATTTAAACTCCTGGAGATTGTAGCCGTCGGGAAGCTATCATGTGGTAGGGCTCATATGAAAGTAAATTGTTCAGTTTTTACTGTCATAATAAAAAATTCCTTTGTCTTCATTATTTGAGGTAGATAATAGGTTGCGTTAAAAACGTTAAAAAATGCTTGATAAAGCGGATCTATTTTTAGTGGGAATTAAATTATATTGCTGACTAAAATAATGCATACATATTCATCGGTTCACTTTACAAGTAGGTTTTGTCTATAGTTAAAACCTGAAATCTAAAAGAGAAACTTAAAGTGACAGATATAGGAATGAGGACAACATAAAAATATACAAGTAAAGAGTTTTTGTAGAATATTTTCGAATGTTTATTAAATGCGACAGGCACTTCGGAAAGGTAGTACGTGACAAAGACCGAACTACTATGATGAAAGTAAGCAAAATTCAGAAAATAGCCAGTAATAATACGAACATCGACGCAAGGGAGACATTGTAAATGCGAGAATGCATTATCTTCTGAGAAAGACGACTGGTAAAGACTGAAATAAGAGTAGATTGGACTTTTTTCGAGATAGAAAAGGAGAGAAAATAGATAGAAATAACCGAGTAGTTTGTAAAATATAATGTGATACCTGGCATAAAAGTGATTAGTTGTCTGAAGAAAATATGAACGTTGAAATATGACCGTCTATTCAGGAGGTAACGGTAGCAAGCAACAAAAGAGATATCCAAAAACATATGGGAGAAAAAAAATAACAGTAACTGTGGAATAGTATTAAATAACAATTAAGATCCTTTTAGAAATGGGGGGGGGGAATTAAATGAATGCCCAAGACCAGACATAAAGAACGGATGTAAACATAAGATGTCCAGATGTTGAGTAAATGATTAGCGTTTGTTAAATCTCAGGTAAGCAAAGTTAATCTAGTGTAATTAGAAAAAAATAAGACTGTCATGATCAAATTTGTTTAATGAGGGGATATACGAAATTTTCTAGAAGATAATTTGTCATAAATGATAATCTGTATTACAGACGCTTTCATTTCCTGCAGAAAGTCCTTTATTTGAGGCCAAAAATATGCATAGTGGCAAAAATTACCGCATTGTGTCTCTCTGAATTTAAGAATATTATCAACGATTTTCCAGTTAGCAACTGTGCGAATCTCACAATCTGGTTACAAATTTTACTAATTTCAGTAAACTTAGTCTTTAACTCGAATAAATGAGTTTTCGTAGTATGTTATTTAGTATAAATACATAAATATTTTAACAGTTTTTAATATTCTTAAAACTCAGAAAAAGGACGTGTTATATGCATATAACATGCTTGGTTTTTGTTTTATAATTTTAATACATAAAATAGATTTATATTTTTGCTGTTGGCGACGGCATTTAGTATTCTCTCTCCGGTAAAATTTGGAATACTGATTTTTCAGAAACTAATTTCCGCCGTTTGACGAACGAACGCAATTTCTTTATGCGCCCCCTGAATATTTCATTAGACCCCTAACTGGATGTGCGGGTAGATTGATAGTTTTTGGTGTCGAAAATTAAATGAACGAGCCGAGTTTGAATTTTTGTTTAGTATTTTGAGTCCAGTTTCGGTCTAATGGGGGAGGTATGAGTTATCTCTCTCCTCACCTACAGGATAGGTTGTTGGCTAACTTGAACTCGCTAACCTTGTGGGTCTATCCATCTCAGAGGAGGTAACGGGAAATGAATGGATTTCTTGAGAATTGATAGTAATTAGCAGATAAGGAAAATATTTTGAGAGAGCCATGATCGCTGATGTCATGAATGGATAAGCATTAACCCCACCCCAACTGCAAAAAGAAAAAGAAAGGAAAATATGTGAATACCTCGGGTTGAAGATATTCGATAAATGTAAATATAAAATAAAAAATGAGTTTCGTTATTTTGTCTTGTAACTAAGCTAAAAGTACTTGAATGAACATGTTTTTAAAAAAAATTAATCATTTCACCTCAAGCAAGGCAGGAATACCATTACTAGACAGAGTATTATAGGGAGTGAAAGTGAGAGAAAACACAAATTGTAGGGAGGATTGAGGGAAGGACAAAATATGAACTGGATTCAAGAAGGCAGAAAATGGCGATTGATAGTGTATTTATATTCTTCAATATTGTCGTTATAAGAGAAGCAAGTAAACAAAGAAGTTCCACAAGCGAGAAGTTTTAGAAAAACTGTCGGAGAAGAAGTGGCGGTTACATTTAGCTATGAGAGCAAAAAATGCGCCCTAGATGACAATCTTGTAGCACGCTTAAATTTATGCAATCGTGGCAGGAGGGAAAAAAGCTCGTCAGAGCAGCTACCAAGAAAATATTTACAGTAAAAAAACATGAAAGTCACGTCACGGTGGTAACAAATTGACTGATGTCGAATTGCCTGGTCAGGATTGCTTACATTACACATCCTTTTTTGAATTTTGTCAAATTATTTTGTTATTTTCTCTTTGCTTGAGCTACACTTCTTGGATAAAAAATGCATGAATTCCTCATGACCAGTGGGTCAGGTAAAGAATAATTGCTACTGCTACTGACGTTTAGTCCGATAAAATTTAACGTTCGTTAGAGATGGGTAGAATTTATCACACTTCCCCTGTAAATGTCATAAACAACGAAACGACAATCTTTACTATTTGTCTTTATTTCTGAAATGAGGTAGTACTTAGAGTATTTACATGATTCGAACTATTGTCCTAATCTTTGTTGCCATTTGTAGGACGTTTCGGTCGTTGTACGCTCCGGCCTTCTTCAGGTGTTAGGAATTTCGTATTGAACCCTTTATTACAATCACTGGGGTAAATGAACTTCATTCCTTGCGTAGTAGTGCCTCGTCTGGTAGTCATGAGTTATCTCCCTCAAACCCTGTAAGTTACTTATTGAACTCACAACTCTTTGGGTCGAGTCATAGGAACTAACCTATGTCTATATCCACTGGGCCATGTGTCCTTAAGGACAACAGATCCATTTTTGGGACTTTTTTTTTAAAGGGTTCATATTGCAATTTATTGATTTTAATTGTTTTCTCTAGTATTTTTGATGTTTAATTGTTTTCGCGAGTATTTTTACCAAAGCTCATATTGCAATTTTAACACTAATGATGAGGACAATAGTCCGAATAGTGTAAATACTGCGACACAATTTTTGACAGTAAGAAAAAGAAAGATTGTGTTGATCAGTTTATTTCAATTGGAGTAGATAGATCTATCTATCGCCCGGTTCACACTCCACCCACGTCTATTGAACGGGTTAAGAGGTTCATCCCTTGTTCCCTGTTTAGGATGTGGTTCCCGGCTTTCTCCTTTCAAATCTTCTCACTTTGTTTTGTTTTTTCAATTGGAGTAGATAGATCTATCTATCGCCCGGTTCACACTCCACCCACGTCTATTAAACAGGTTAAGAGGCTCATCCGTTGTTCCCTGTTTAGGATGTGGTTTCCGGCTTTCTCTTTTCCAATTTTTCACTATTACGTAGCCCCTTGCACATCAGTGGCGTTACCGCCTTGCTCGGGGTGATACGATTAAAAACAAAAACGCTCTTGAGGATTAAAAATATTGAATTTAATTTCGCTCAACGATCTTTAGTAAGAGAAATACAGATCGATATTTTGGAACTTGAAGGAAACCGTAGTAGTTTATTCAGATTTGTCCTTCTTTTTTCCCCGCACAGGGAAAGATCATGACTTCGTGAATTTGTATTGCCTATTGTTATTTACAAGAACCGAGGAACACCAATATTTGTAAGGAATTGCTAAAAATGAACATTTGAATTTTATCATCAGATGTGCGATACGAGCGAATGAAATTCATTAAAAAATAACGCTTTGCGATGGAACTCAAAACAGCAAGCATTTAATAAAAATAGCAAATTTGATGTTTATTATTTATTGATACTCGGTGAAGATGGACGAAAATAAGTGACATGTTTCATATATTAAGGTAATAGTGAGAAGCAGAATCTCTTTATAAAGAAGCATTCGTCATTTATTGACAGAAATGTTACCGCTACTGTCAGTTAATATTTATCGAATGTTTGCTTTAAAAAACTTCTACAGAAAATGAATTTCTCAACTTCATTAACATCTATAGTTCTTTCTAGTCGAGATGAATTTCATTCGTAACATTTTAAGCTAGTGAGGAAAGTTAAAAACTTGATAGCATCATTATTTTCTCTTACAGTATATTTGGTATCGGTTTTAGATGTTGCCGCTGTTAGAAGTCTCTAAGTATCGGAGAGCCGAGTTCGAATTTCAGTTGAATTCATTGCATTCACTTACGCGCAAATACCCTTGGGAAAAGTATTAATCCGTCTCTTCCTTCTAGTTATGGGTTAAATAACAGGACAAATTGGTTCTATAGCCTTAGCTGGTAATCAGTCTACCGCAGAAAGCAATGGTAACCTACTGCAAGATAACCATTTGCCCAGTCAGTCATGTCTCGAAAGAGACATGATCGCCCAAGCGTGTTTCCCGTATGGCACTTAACTGAGTGATTCCATAGCGCCAATCTGCGAGATCTAACGAAAGACAGGTCTTTTTAAGACACACAAGGTTTTTTTACTCGAATCAATTTTTTAATCATAAAAGTATATTTGCTGATATTCCAGACATTTCTGGACGAAGCGGACTCCATACATGACATCCATTTGAAAGTCTAGTAGATCTAGACTTTCAAATGGATGTCATGTATGGAGTCCGCTTCATGTATGGAGTCCGCTTCATGTATGGAGTCCGCTTCATGTATGGAGTCCGCAAGGCTGTTAAAGAACAAGATTCATGTTTTCAGTGTGACATTTGTTTTGTAACATCTTCCGCTTTTGAACTAAAGTACTCTAAAAAGTAACCTATTCTGGGATCAACTTCGTTATCTTCGATAAAACTTCATTAAAAGTGATTCATACAAACAGGCATTTGAAATGTTTAATATATTTGAGATTTTTGTGTTGTTTTCAGAATATGCACCATTGTTATATTCATACCAATTCAAGAACTTGTTTTGCTTTAAGAAATTCTTCTTGTAACATTAGATGATAATTTTAATTTTTTTTTTGTTTGTTTGTTGTTTTGTCCATTATTTTACTTATTTGAGAAATTTCCACCAGTAATAAATCCTGGTCAATTTTATTTGCAGTGTCCTTTCAGGACTTAGGCTATCATTGAATTTCACTTGCCCCTATCCCTTGATGCTCTTAATATTTTTCCTCTTGGTGTCTCTGCCAAACCCCGTTCCGCCATCCACCTGATCAAGCCCAACAAGTAGATCTCGTGCTGCTTTCCCCTTTCTTTTGAGTATTAGGTTCTCTAAGCCCTCCTTCCTCATTACATATCCCAAAAGCATCAGCTGTCTTTTTGAGTTGAAAAGTAGCGTGAAAATTCCGATGACTGAATCAGGTATTTTGCTTGTTCCTTCCTTAGGTAGTTAATTATCTAGTTCCTCTGTCCGTTACGCCACTGGAAAAAGATCACACTCTCTGCACGAGCTTTTATTTCCCCTCTATCTTTTTACTCTCCTCAGCCTTTCTCTCACATTTACCAAAGGCAATGGTAGTAAAAAGTGAGAGAGTAGGAGGAGAGAGCTTATAGCTTTACTGTAGCAGCTTAAGCTGGTTGTTTTAGCAGTAATTGTGTGTGTATGTATATATATATATATATATATATATATATATATATGTGTGTGTGTGTGTACTGTACAATATAGTAAAAATAGGTAGGTTTGTTGTCGTATCCCGCGACCTAATAACGAAATTTCTGGCCTCTACACCCTTGGTTATTACGCAGTTGTTCTTTTCTGTTTACAATGAACACAGGAACCATAATTTTTTTAGTAATAAAAAAAAATTTTCTCTTTCAAAATCTCTCACAAAATAGCGTACAGTATTTTGGTTATGGTCTGAGCATACGCCGCTTAATATAATATGAGATTACAGTAAAGTAGCTTTTATGGACATTACTTTTATAGATAGATAGATATTCTTCTTCTTCTATGTGCCTTGTCCCTTCAGGACATAGGCGATCATGGCTCGCCACGTCTCCCTATCCCTTGTGGGTCCTAGTATGTTTGCTCCTGTTACTCCTGGCAACCTCCGTTCAGTCATCCACCTGATCAGACCCTGCAAATATGTTATCCGCTGCCTTCCTCTGTCTCTCCTTCCTTCTATCTGACCAGTCAGTATCAGGTTCTCCAGGCTCTCTTTCCTCATTGCATGTCCCAGGAACTTCAGTTGTCTCTTCCTGATGCTCAGCATCAATTTCCTTTTTGTTGCCATTCTTTCTAACACCTCGTCGTTGCTTGTATATATCCACGATATATATCCACGATATCCGTAGCATCCTTCTGTAGAACCACATTTCGGCCGCTTCCAGTTTTGTCCTCATTTTCGATGATATTGTCCAAAAATTACACTCTGTGTTATCATTATTTTATTATCCAATACTTTTATGTTTGAAGACGTCATTATCATTTGTATCATGACAATTTTTTCCAGGAAATCATAATTATTTTTCCGTGGAAATTCCACGGATTCCGCTAGTTGTAATAAATATAATTAAAAACATTAAAAATATTTAAATCAAGGTAATATTTTTATTTATGTGAAAACTTGTAAAACCTGTCTCCAATTTACCTAAAATAAAACTCTTTACAAGACAAATTCACGATAATACACGCAAACAGAAAAATAAAAACTACTTCTTTATGATGATAATAACTGATAGGTGAAATTATAGGGTTTTTCAAATCCAGCAGAGGTTCCTATATTATTTCCAACATTACTCAGAACCACTCTACGATTTGGTATTTGATGGAGACGTGTTCGAGAAAGAAACATGACAAGGAAACCCACAGATATTTCCAGGATGATACAGCAAATGCTTTTACCTATATTGATGTCATTTTCGCATTGTTAGACTATATCAATGATATGCCTCACGCGAAGGTGTAACATAAAATCATCTCATTCAGACGTTATAAATATACAGAGCAGATATACCTTGTCCTAATGGAACCGTGTAGTTTTAAAAGCGGACTTGTTATTCTGTTAGCTATTTACAACGCTGAGGGAATGATAAAGCTATACTTAACTTTTTTATAAGAAAACTGTTTTCTGTAACACGATGTATATACTTTTTAACACGATGTATACATGAAGCATAAATGGTTAGCTGCATCAAAAATAGACACTATAAGCTGGGTTCAAACTCCTTTCTGGTCTTTGTTTACTTTCGCAAAAATACCTTAGAAAAAGACAGAAATTCTTCTTCTCCTTGTAGTTACATATTAAATAGCAAGGTAGAGTGAATCTCAGTTTGGTTCGCAGCCGGTCTAGAAATATAACTCGAAATTCAAAAACGAGGGAGAAGTAACCAAAAAAAGTTTTTTTTCGAAAAATTCATGGTAGTTCGCATATAAAAAAGAAAATGCCAAAAACTGATTTCCTACACTCTGAAAGGACATAAAGTGTGTGGGCATATATATATATATATATATATATATGCGTGTGTGTAATGCAAAAATTAAGCAACTCCTAGGATATTTTTTTATACAGATATTTAAATTGTTCGGATTCTTGCCATCATCTTTGTCATATTCACAACGTTTTGTACGCTCCGACCTTCTTCACTTGATTGGGGTTTTGAACCGAAACATATATTTCACTGGAATAAATTGTTCTAGCTCTATGAGTCATATCACTTCAGAATGTATTAGTTATCTCCATTTAACTCAACTCTCTAATTATGTGTTTTCTACAACTGTCACCAGGTATTGAACTATTGGGTCAGGACACTTCTCCAGTGGGCCATGTCTCCTAAAGACTTAGGGAGTTGAGTTAGTTAGTCAAGACAATCGGAAGTTGCATGATTTGGAGCGAGAATAATGTACCCCAGTGATCGAAACAAAGGGGTCTGTTCAAAATTCCAGTCACCTGAAAAAGAGTGGAGCGTGCAACGGCCGAAACGTTGGGAAGATGACGATAAAGATGAGAACAAACCCGAACGATGTAAATAATTCGTAAGGTAATATATTAAATATTTATACCAGAGAAAAAGAACACAATGGCAGAGTATTAATGTTACTTTTTTTTAATTATTTTCCGTCGGTCATTAACGGAACACAATTAGTTTCAGTCGGCAAATGAAAGATGAACATTTTATAGGTTTCTACCTAAGCTCAAGATAATACATACATACATACATACAGGGTGGTTGAAAAGTAACTCTGTTTTGTTTGAGTAGCCAGCCAGCAGTCGTGTCTTGACCATCTGTGAAGTTTTTTTAAGGGTTGGTTAAAGAACGTCTACTATATCAATCCATGACTTTGGAATAACATGAAGAGCAAATGCAAGAAGCTATGTCTTTCATACCGAAAGCGTTCCTGGTAAAAATTACTTCACGCGATTACTTTTGGCCAGAAAATCTGGTAGCGAAATCTGGTGTCCATATCGAATTTTAAATAAAACTTAGTTCTAAAAGCTTTCCTCTCCTATATAATATCTGGTAAAAAATATTAATAATAAATAAATTTTAAGTATTTTAAAATCAGGAATAACTTTTTAATCTCCCTGTATATGAGGGAATTAAAAATGTGGTTCTACCCAATAACCATATCACAACTACATTTGAAAAGAACTTACGTAATTTCAATAAATTTGCTACAACTACGACTAAAACAAAAGACTTAATCGATACAAAACAAAACAACAAACCAAAACTTGAAGGAGCAATTTATTCTATCACCTAATTGTTTGCCGGAAAGAATATATTAGAGAAACGTCAAGAAATTTAAGTAGAAAGATTATATAGCCACAATTTTGACATAAAATCGTACTCTAATTAAGAGAAAGCCTTTAGCAAACAGGAAAATATTTAGAAAGTGATTTTATTTGTGATACGTTCAGTTTCTTAGAATGTGTTATCATTCTTGGCAGTATGCTGTTATTCAGTCAGTTCAGTGCCATACGTGATACACGCTTGGGCGATCATAACTCGAAAGAGACGTGACTGACTGGGCAAAAGATTATCCCGCAGTAGGTTGCCATTGCTTTCTGCGGTAGACTGGTTGTCAGCCAGTCTTATTTAACCCATTTAATCGGATGAAAGAGACGAATTAATACTTTTCCTAAGGATATTTGCGCGTAAGTGAATGCCATGAATTCAACTGGAATTCGAATTCGGTTCTCCGATTTTTCGTTCCGATCCGATATCCACTGCATCGCAACGCACATGGTTCCCATAAATACTAGATTATAGTGAGTTTATGATCCAATGTCTTACATAAAAATAAGTGGTCGAAATATGCATAGGTCATTTTTTGAAGATGTTTAAATTCATTTTTTTGCTGACCGGTTGTTCTATATACAAATACATTTTTTAATTTCGAGGAGTTAAACTTCATGGCTGCAAAAAAATTAGGGGTCACACTACACTTGATGTCGACGTGAATATATACGGTTTCCTTCTATTTTCCAGCCACAATTAGAATTTATTACATATATCTATATATATATATATATATATATATATATATATATATATATATATATACACACTAGCAGTATAACCCGGCGTTGATCGGGTGTAGTGAAAGCTTTACAACTAATCCATAGTCTTGGAGCTCAGACTCTGCCGAAAGAATATTTGTGTGACGTTTGGTGAGAATCGGATAAAAATTGTGGATTTGTATAAGGGACATACATACAGATAAACACACACACAAACATCTTGCCTTTTATATATATATATATTATCGATTTTCTGCACTATAGTAAGAACTGCAACCTTGAAATTTCTGAATATCGTTTCTTATGTCTTTGTCTATGAGTGTATCAAATTTGATTAAAATCAGACCAATCCTTTTATAACCCGATTTTTTCGATTATCGATATTTATCTGGGGTACCTCGACACAAAACCTAGCTAAAAACACTCGCAGACGCTTATAGTACAACTGTGTAAATTTTCAAGAAAATCGGTTCAGCCATTTCGGAATTTATAGGTAACGGAGACACACACAGAAACAAAGTTTCATTTATAAATAAGTTTATATATATATGTGTGTGTGTGTCCACAAAGTTTGTTTGCACTTTAAATAAAATTTCAAACGCGAATAAAGTTAGATTTTTTTAAAATTGCACACGAACTTTATGGACACTCTGTATCTCTTTCGAGACATGATCGCCCAAAGCGTGTATCACGTATGGAACTTAACTGTCTGACTGACTGACTTGTTAATTAGAACCCAGTATACATAAGTATGCTTTTGCCCTTTTCTCGCTTATAGAATTTCTACCAAACCATGAAACCCTAAATTTCTTCAATTTTCCCGATAACCCAAGTGTTAGAGAATAATGTTCGTTTGAGATTTTTATGAAAAATTTATTTGAACATGATTCAAAATAGAATCTGTATATTAATCATTGAAAATCCGGAAGAAATAGATTGCCTCTGTTAAGAGTTTGTACATGCATTAAATGAAAAGATTAACAATATAAACATTGGTGACAGTGTGGAATATATACTAGCAGTATTGCCCGGCGTTGCTCGAGTGTAATGAAAACTTTAAAACTAATCCATGGTCCTGGAAATCAGACTCTTTGGACGTTGGCACGAAAGACTAAAAAGCAATAGTTGTTTCCAGTTAAAGCGAAACCAATGGCTGTAAGCCAATTTTGATTTCCTGATATCGATATCAAAAAAGTCTTTTTCGTCGTAAACTGAATTTTGAAGACTAAATAAGTCCTCTGAGTAAATGGTATCATGGCTGAGACTAAGAACTACAATTATACCCACTAAGAGCCAAACCCGAAGCAAAAACTAAAATAAAAGGGCTGAAAAAATACAGGCAGATAAACACACACACAAACATCTTGCGTTTTTTATATTTATATATATATATATATATATATATATATATATATATATATAATCGATTTTCTGCACTATTGTAAGAACTGCAACCTTGAAACTTCTGAATATCGTTTCTTATGTCTTTGTCTATGAGTGTAATCAAATTTGATTAAACTCGGACCACTTCTTCTGTAACCCGATTTTATCGATTTTTAGATATTTATCGGAAGTACATCGACACAAAACTTAGCTGAGAACACTCGCAGACGCTTATAGTACAACTGTGTAAATTTTCAAGAAAATCGGTTCAGCCGATTCGGAGTCTATAGGTAACACACAGAGACAAAGTTCCATTTATAAATAAATTTAGATTTGCTTAACGTTATTTCTAACTGAAAGAAATTTCAAGAATTTTATAAAAATCTGCGTTTAAGAAGAACTATTGAATATTGTTTAATCTACGTAGCACTCAGTGAACGAATCAATGTAAATTATAATGGATCTGATGACTGTTCCTCCTGCCAAGGAGGACGCAAATTCTAATCTTGTCAAAGAGTGTATATTTTTCTTCAAATAGATTTCTCGAATATTCAGGCCGGGAGATGAAAATGCACTGTCAAATATGTGTATCCACTGAAAGTAAAGTTTAAATAATAAATACATTTTATTCTTATCAGGAATTAAAAAAAATATTTTCCTTTGTCACTCACTGTCGGGATTTCATATCACTGTCCTTTTTTTTTTCTTTCTGTTAAATACATTGACTATTGTTAATCAAACATTTCCACAACTCCTAATGTTGACTGGCAGGAAATCTATTTAAGTCGCCAACAACGTTCGTTTTAAATATGCAATAGAAAAATCATGTTTGATGAATAAGTAGAAAAGGCAACGATCGATATTGTTTGTTTAGATTTGGCGAAAATCTCTTACCGGCCTGGTAAAGCGGAGAATATTAGTGAAATGGCAGATGCCCAATAGGCTGTCATAAAAATCGCGTCTTCAACCGAGGCGCAAACAAACAGTTGAAGCCAATGACGAAAAGCGGCTTTTATTATTACCATATTTAACAATTCTCACTTATATCAATTTCCACTAATTTATTCGATCTTCTTATTTCACTCAAACTAATAAATACATTTTGATACGAAGAGAAAACTTGGCGTTTCATCTTGGTGCAGTGACGTACGTTAAGTAGCTGGAGAAAAGCTAAAGAGATGAATGTTTGTTGCCAATTAATCGAAAATATTTATCATACTTTTCCATCACGATAAAATAATTGTGTTGCCTTCAAACGTAATATAAACTATTATTAGCACACCCCGTAATATTTCGACATATATGTATTGTATTTTAATTTAAACGAAATAATTCAGTCAGTATCTTTACTGAATTTTAGATTTTACTGTGATGCAGTAATGAATTATCTTTCTTCTTGCAGTGTGTAAAAAGAAATTTTTCAATACGTTCCCGGTCATTTTTTTCTGCTTTTGATGTCTTGAAACTTGACTCTGATTAGTTTACAAATTATTCCTCTTATCTCTCTAAGCAGATATATTCACTAAAATGAAAATATTCAGTTACAGAAATACAAATCTGTTCGTTTGACAGCTAAATGAATTTGTTATACTCAGATAACTTAAAACACATGACAAAACGCACAGAGGGGCATATACATGGTGCGATTGATAAATTGTCTAAATTATGCCAAATAAAAAACATACTGACATCTCATTTTAACAGATATATTGACTAAATGTACAAAAAAAAAAAAAGAAAAACTTAAAATACCAAAGTAAAGTTTTTCAATAAAATCACCATTGTCATCATCTCCGACCCCCAAACGACTTTGGAATTTCTTGTAACTCTTCTGCACATTTACCTTGTTTAAGTTGTTGAATACTGCCATAATCCTTGCCTTCAGTTCATCTTTAAGTTTAAAATAATTTTGTTAGTCTCTCGTTCAAATGCACTCTGCATTTAATAATCAACGAAATAGTCTGGGGAGTGAAGTGGCCAGATGTAATGGATGAAGAGGTCGCAGAAATTGTCAGACGGCCATGACAGGGTTCTTCTGATTGTGTAGTATGGTGCAGAATGCAGTTACCAGACACAGGGTCTTCAAGCAGACATCTTAACCAAGGGCAGCACTCCATCCTCAATGCACTTGATGTAGACCTCCGTGTTAAGTTTAAGAACCTCATAAACAAATTCAAGAGATTTTTTTCTTATCAGAAATATCAAAGTTAATTTTCTGAGCTGATGTACCTTCGTATTCACTATTAAATTCATTCCTCTGCATTCTCCTCAGTTTGACACCCAAATATTGGGGCATCCAGTGCGAGTGCCAAATTGCAGAGCATGTCATATCCAAATTTCCACTTATTCACAGGCGGTGCCTTACTGACGTTGCTATACTGTGCAGTCAACAAAATAAAAAAAAAACAACGGGAAACTAAATACAAATCGCGACAATTTACTAATCGTGTCCTCAGTGTGTGTGTGTATATATATATATATATTGAGTGCATTCCGAATCATAAATATACGGCATGAAAAATTAACACGAATTCCTGGTATATCAACACTACAAAGTAACGTCAATCCACAGACATCGCCTTATCAAACCACAAAACTACTTTGCTACTGGCATACGAAATACGAAATTGTTATAAAGAGTTTGTACAATCTAGTTTCAGATACTGTTCGAAAATATAACCTTAAACGAAGAAAAAATACTCCTACCTCTCATACAAGAAAACACACACACACATATATATATATATATATATATATATGTGTGTGTGTGTGTGTGTACATATGCTTCACATTTTTCTATGTTTACTCCAAATTAAGTGAAATATTCCTTTCAATATGATTTTAAACTTGGTTTTCAGTTCATATATTTTTTTCATGAATATATATTACTTATTTTCTTATAAATATTACTAAAACAATCACGTATAGGTTTTAAATAATTATACTCTTTACAAGAAGAATTTTCCAAATCATTCCCTCTGAATAATAGCATTTTGTTTCCTAGAAATCTACTCAAAAGATTTAAATTCAAATACTTACATTAATAGCAAAAGGCAAAGAGAAAATCACCTTTCCCTTAACAGCTAACATTAATGCGATTCATGATTTGATAATTATAATTGTAGAAATTAAAAAACGTTATCTAACACAAGATCAATTTTATCTGATTAACTGAAATCGTTGAAAACTGTTGACACCATCAATGATTATAGAATGAAAGAAAAAATACAGTCTTAGCAAAACATGGTGAAGATTTGATGACAACTTTCATGAAGTTAGAAATAGTTTGAAAATTAGCAAATTTTCATATAAGTATTAATAATTATGATAGCCTATTTCTAATAACATCTTACTCTGAATACTTTGTCTTAGAAAATTACCCCGATTGGTCGTATTTCTGGAAAAATAGCGTGGGTTTGTATTATTCTCTCTCTCTCTCTCTCTCTCTCACAGACACACATACACGCGCTAAAAGTTTGCCTCCTTTTACCATAGCTCAGAGGTAGAATCGCCGACTGACGTCAAATCGGTCGGGATTCAGTCCTGGGTCAAAGTAATCGGATGTCTAACCGTGCTGATGAGCTGTGATACAGCGAAACAGATCTGTCTGCGGTTGACTGTATATAATGTTATTTTCCCAGAAATACAACCGATCGGTATAATCGGAAAAATTCCAATAGTGAAAGGACTATTATCTAAATACTTATGTTATCTCATTTGCTGACACACCCACGTACAAGCACTTGGGCAATAACGCGTATAATTTATGCTTCTACTCGGACTCTCCCCAGTAACTTATTCAGACTCTCTCCTGTACACTGACGCTCGCACTAACTCTGACTAGTTGCCGTACATTCGCTCAGACACTCACTCAATCCTTTATATATATATATATATATATATATATATATATATACACACACACACGAGAGAGAATTTTTAATTCCTTATTTTGATTTGAAACGTTTATAGAATGAAACGACAATTTTATAATTAATTCATAAACTGTCAAAAAAATTTAACTCTTCAAAAAAAAAAATCAACATTAGTCTTATTTAATAAGCTTATTTTTGTTTTGGATAAAAGGCCACTAATACGGGTGACCCAGTAGATCGAAACGGCTCGGTCGGTTTACCGAAACGCATTATATGTAATTCGTGAATAGGATGGGACTTCGTGGTTTAGATGATTCCAGTAATAAATATTTCCTAATAGTGAACATGTACTTTAACAGATGAGTAATTACTGTCATTTCTTTAACCAATGTACAAGGCAAGCTGGAAAATTTTCGGATTTTATTAATTAAATA
This sequence comes from Ascarosepion bandense, assembly GCA_037127315.1. Lineage (NCBI taxonomy): Eukaryota > Metazoa > Mollusca > Cephalopoda > Sepiida > Sepiidae > Ascarosepion > Ascarosepion bandense. The sequence goes on along the minus strand of JBBBDQ010001317.1, from coordinate 9,555,544 downwards.
AAATGCTAGAAACATTTTTAGAAGCAATCCTTTAAAGCCACCTACCCATTCTCAGGGTTTGATTGAACGTATGTGTTTAGGTGCAATTGATTGGAATCTGTTAGATTATTTTTTCTCTGATGAATCATTTGAGATGGGAGTGTGCTGAATATCAGTCTTGTATAAACAGTGATAATATCGAATTCGGTTACTGAGATCCTAAAACGAGTCATCACGTAAGGAAGATAAGTTTGATAAGCGGAGATATAAACAAATGCCTTAGTATATATGTAATAAAGATATGTTTCTATCGCTTAAGCTATCTTTTTATATGCACGGACCTTATTTTAGCGAGAGATACAAGAGGGTGGATCATTTTGCTGGCTCTCAGATTTATTGCACTCTAACACAACGATTTATGTGCAAATTAATTTAGTTCTTCTATGTGCCTTGTCCTTTCAGGATGTAGGCGATATTGACTTCCAACTCTCCCTATCCCTGGAGGCTCTTAGCACGCTTTCTCCTGTTACACTATTCAACCCCCGTTCTGCCATCCATCCATTCAGGCCAGTCAAGTACGTTACACGCTCTTTCCCTCTCTCTCTCTCTCTCCTTCCCTCTATCTGGCCAGTTAGTATCAGGTTCTCCAAGCCCTCATTTCTCATTACCTGTCCCAGGAACTTTAGCTGTCTCTTCCCGATACTCAGTATTAATTTCCTTTTCGTTTCCACACTTACCAAAACGTCATCATTGCTCACGTGCCCGATCCATGATATCCGAAGCATCCTCCTACAGAACCACATTTCAGTTGCTTCAAGTTTTTCCTTCATTTTTGATAATATTGTCCTGCATTCGCTGCTATATTGAGGAACTTTTAGGATATCAAAAATAGCATAGATTCGCACTGTTCATATCCGAACGTGTTAATAATTTTTGTGACTTGATTATTTATAATGGTGTTGCTTTGCGGACCAAATTCTGACACCACACTCTACGTCTGTTAAAGATTCTGAGATTGTTAGCCCGTTTACAAAAAAAAAAAAAAAACTCATTTACTGTATGGATTGCATAAGACGGTCGAAGTTGAATTAATCCTCCAGATTTATAAAGTGACTTCATTTTCGTTTTTCTGCTTAAAAGTACTTGCTTTTTCAAGTCGTTCTGGAAGTGTCTGTTTTTTTAACCTCGTTTTCGTCTACTGGTCCATGCGACCATAAGTAAGTACAACGAATAGGAATCTCCCTTCTTGTCACATGGAAAACATAATTCACATATTATTTTTCTGAAAACTTTCGCTAATTATTATTCTGAAAAAGTTTCTTTGTTTACGCAAGTACCTATTAACCCAACCCTATGTCTGTCTGTCCATCCGTCCGTCTGTCTGTCTGTCCATCCGTCCGTCTGTCTGTCTGTCCATCCGTCCGTCTGTGTGTCTGTCCATCCGTCCGTCTGTGTGTCTGTCCATCCGTCCGTCTGTGTGTCTGTCCATCCGTCCGTCTGTGTGTCTGTCCATCCGTCCGTCAATCCGTCTGTGTCTATCCATCCGTCCGTCCATCCGTCTGTGTGTCGGTCGGTCGGTCCGTCCATCCGTCTGTGTGTCGGTCGGTCGGTCGGTCCGTCCATCCGTCTGTGTGTCGGTCGGTCCGTCCATCCGTCTGTGTGTCGGTCGGTCCGTCCATCCGTCTGTGTGTCGGTCGGTCCGTCCATCCGTCTGTGTGTCGGTCGGTCCGTCCATCCGTCTGTGTGTCGGTCGGTCCGTCCATCCGTCTGTGTGTCGGTCGGTCCGTCCATCCGTCTGTGTGTCGGTCGGTCCGTCCATCCGTCTGTGTGTCGGTCGGTCCGTCCATCCGTCTGTGTGTCGGTCGGTCCGTCCATCCGTCTGTGTGTCGGTCGGTCCGTCCATCCGTCTGTGTGTCGGTCGGTCCGTCCATCCGTCTGTGTGTCGGTCGGTCCGTCCATCCGTCTGTGTGTCGGTCGGTCCGTCCATCCGTCTGTGTGTCGGTCGGTCCGTCCATCCGTCTGTGTGTCGGTCGGTCCGTCCATCCGTCTGTGTGTCGGTCGGTCCGTCCATCCGTCTGTGTGTCGGTCGGTCGGTCGGTCCGTCCATCCGTCTGTGTGTCGGTCGGTCGGTCGGTCCGTCCATCCGTCTGTGTGTCGGTCGGTCGGTCGGTCCGTCCATCCGTCTGTGTGTCGGTCGGTCCGTCCATCCGTCTGTGTGTATATCCATCAAACCGTCTGTGTGTCTATCTATCCATTTGCCTGTGTGTCTGTCTATCCACCCATTTGCCTGTGTGTCTGTCTATCCACCCATTTGCCTGTGTGTCTGTCTATGCACCCATTTGCCTGTGTGTCTGTCTATGCACCCATTTGCCTGTGTGTCTGTCTATGCACCCATTTGCCTGTGTGTCTGTCTATGCACCCATTTGCCTGTGTGTCTGTCTATGCACCCATTTGCCTGTGTGTCTGTCTATGCACCCATTTGCCTGTGTGTCTGTCTATGCACCCATTTGCCTGTGTGTCTGTCTATGCACCCATTTGCCTGTGTGTCTGTCTATGCACCCATTTGCCTGTGTGTCTGTCTATGCACCCATTTGCCTGTGTGTCTGTCTATGCACCCATTTGCCTGTGTGTCTGTCTATCCACCCATTTGCCTGTCTGTCTGTCTATCCACCCATTTGCCTGTGTGTCTGTCTATCCACCCATTTGCCTGTGTGTCTGTCTATCCACCCATTTGCCTGTGTGTCTGTCTATCCACCCATTTGCCTGTGTGTCTGTCTATCCACCCATTTGCCTGTGTGTCTGTCTATCCACCCATTTGCCTGTGTGTCTGTCTATCCACCCATTTGCCTGTGTGTCTGTCCACCCATTTGCCTGTCTGTCTGTCTATCCATTTGCCTGTGTGTCTGTCTATCCACCCATTTGCCTGTGTGTCTGTCTATCCACCCATTTGCCTGTGTGTCTGTCTATCCACCCATTTGCCTGTGTGTCTGTCTATCCACCCATTTGCCTGTGTGTCTGTCTATCCACCCATTTGCCTGTGTGTCTGTCTATCCACCCATTTGCCTGTGTGTCTGTCTATCCACCCATTTGCCTGTGTGTCTGTCTATCCACCCATTTGCCTGTCTGTCTGTCTATCCACCCATTTGCCTGTCTGTCTGTCTATCCACCCATTTGCCTGTCTGTCTGTCTATCCACCCATTTGCCTGTCTGTCTGTCTATCCATCCGTCTATTCATTAATACATCTGCCTGTTAGTTCATCCGTTCGACTCTCTATCCGTCCATGCATTCATATGTCCATTTGTCTATTTATCCATCCATCCATCAATTATTAAATTGGATCGTCAGTATCTGTCCACTTAAATTTAAATTTTTTCTATGAATGCATCGTTATACATTATTTATGTGTGGAATACATTTATCATTTTTTTTATTATCACAGCTTTTCGGTCGTTGTGCCGTTCAGTCTTATTCGGGTGCCTGTCAATTCTGATAATATTCAGGGAATATCAAAAGAAAATCCTCATTTAATTTACGCGTGGAGATTGCTCTCCTTTCGTTAATTATATCTCGGGACAATAACAACAAAAATAGAGACAATAGAATCTCATGTAAATAAGCGTAATTCTACCTCTCTGAAATTGAGTCATAAATATTGGTTAAAATCTGGATCCAATTTGTCAAGACACTTTTCCTTTTGAATCATTTAGAACATTTCGGTCATTGTCAGGAATTGTGGTGTCACCGAAAACTGTCACAATGGAACTGATACGGGAAAAATTTCAGCCTTCAATCAAATAAGATAGAAATAAAAAGCAAAGCTTCCCGTTACCGAATCTTTTCATCTGTGCAAAGAGAGAATATTTAGAAATAAATGAGAAGTATTCTCCACCAACTGACATTACATGGCACTTGGGATAATTGTGTATTTCTTAGTGGATTCATAAATGGCTAAAATAGGATAATTTTTAAATTGGATTTAATATTTCACATAAGTTATGTGCAACAAAATCTTTTTGAAGCCGCCTTTTGCACATAGGAGAATATTATTTTAAATTCATAATGCATAAAAGTATTACTATTTATATTTAATCAAAAGAATTCAACACTATTATGTTAGGCACTGACTCCCCAGTTTAATGAGTGATATTCTATTCCAGCTAAAAGAATCTCTAAAGCTGATTCTCCCAGCATACTGACCCCCTATACGGAGGAAACTGAAGCCATTCTATTTTCATTGTTCATTCGACCTTGTGCTTCCCTAAGCTCTGCTTACAAAATATTTATTCAGTAAAATAAATGTATATTAAGTTAGAAAACCTGTCAACTAGCTTCAGATTCCTGTCGGACTGATGCTGAATTTTTATTTTTCTGCGGCATATTTTTCAAACGCTTTCCTCTTGTCCCCAGTGTTTTACTTCTCCGAAGTCGGCTGAAAAGATTTCGGAATTAATATTTGCTTGGTCAAATTACCTTGGGGTTTGGAGTAAATCTCGGGGATTTCTTGTCACTGAATGAATAGCTCTTTCCAAATACGAGTGAAAAAAATCAGAAAGAAAAACTGATGCTAACATAAAAAAGAGTAGATCGAATGAAAAACATATCATCAATTCTGTGGGTACCAATTTATTTTTTCACTCAGGCAGTTGGCACAACAAATGAAAAAAATGGTTTTGAACCTTACAGAATCTATAGGTGAGCAGTAAGAGTACAGAGACAAAGCTAAATGCCTGATAAATACACTGGTTTTTCTTTTCTATGTGCCGTGTCTCATCAGAAAGTGGGTGCTTATGGCTGTCCACAGCTTCCTATCACTTATTTCCTTTAGCAGCGTTTCTTCTTTTGTCAATCCTTCTGTCTTTGTTCCATCATGATTTCTTACACACTTGCAATGTAAGCAGCCGCTTGTTCGCGTCGATATGCCCTGTGAGAATTAAGTTCTCAAAGTTATCCTTCCTCAGAAAGTTGCGATTTCTTGAACAGATAATGTTCAAGGAATCTAAACTGTATTTCTGATCCTTTGTATAAATATTTTTATCGATATAATTTTCTTCAAGACTTCCTCGTTGCTTAATCGCCCCGTCCATCATCTGCATCCTTCTGTAAAACCATATATTCAATAACTCGATTCTGTTAGGAGGTATTTCAGCTTTCACTGCCATCGTTTAAGCAAACTTAAGTTGAGCCGCCTGAAGAAACTGAATATGTTAAAACAAAGAAACAATCCGGACTAATATATTTGCATTCATGCCGCAAGGATAAATTGGATGAATGTTTACTTTTTAATCAAGTAGCAACTTGACCATAATTGAAATTTACATTTAATTCTCGACCCGACCAATCTTTACTTCAGGACTAACGTTTGAACGGATAATTCATTGTGAGTGTGTTTTTTGTCCTACAAATCATATTGGATAATAACCATCATGTCGTCAAATGAACTAATTTATCCTAACCTCCTATTGATAACTGCCATACTAGTTACGTATTTTGGACGATCCTAGCGATGGATAACATCCTCGTCTTGTACACTCCATATCGAGATATTTCCGAACTTAATGCTCTATATTTGTAACTTATCCTTTACACTTATCAATAATTAAAACTGAATAAACAAAGCTTCTACTCGGAAATTATTTCTTCAGAGCGAATATATGAATGGGTTCTTCAGACAACTACACTCATTTCGGCTGAGAGATTCAATGTGAAATGCGTTGGTATCATAAGTAGATTTAATGGCGTCATTTTATGGTTTACTATAATGATTTTGGAGAAATGTTGCCACATGTATATTGGAGTAACTGACGATGGAAAATATGACAAATTACACATACGAATAGAGAAACAGTTTTTTTATAAACTAAGCGAATTATCAACACACTGAATAATGTTCTGAGAAACAAAGAAAATATGATGCAATGCTATGGCATATTTAATGTTTGGCAATGAATGCTAGATCGTTTTTCTTTTGGATAGATAAGTAGAGGCATGAAACGAGCATCTTACGACTGAATACATTTACCATAGCCAGAACATGTGAACAACAAGAAAATTTAAAAGAAACGAGAAACGACAAGAATACTTGTGATTGCATAAAGAAAAATAATTGAAATATAGGGGACAAACTCCAGAAATAGGGCTTATAAAACTTAACATTCAGAAGTTATAATTGAAGTTATAATTGAAGTTATAATTGAAGTTATAATTGAAGTTATAATTGAAGTTATAATTGAAGTTATAATTGAAGTTATAATTGAAGTTATAATTGAAGTTATAATTGAAGTTAAAACAACCAGTTTCCAAAAGGTAGTAACTTAAAGATTGTGTGAGGATAGATGGCAGAACAGATTCAATGAGAGATACCAAAATGTTAAACAGAAACAACTCTTAAAAACAAAACAGTTGTTAAGAGACATAATCACTCTGGTTTTGAAAATATGTGGCACATCCTTTATTATAATAAATATTGTTTGTTTACATATATATATAATAGAAAAGAAATTTTTTGTGGGGGGGGGGATATTTTGAGGACCACCTGTTGTAACATTTGGGTCTGACGAGACGCGATAGCATAAGAACGCGGTGAAATATGTATTACCCATTGTAATAATCTAAAATTATATATATCTTTATATATATATAGAGAGAGAGAGATAGAGAGAGAGATGTGAATTAATAAATATACATATGAGGGTGCACATATATATATATTATTATTATGTAGGTGTTAATAAAACAGAACTCAATGTATGAACAGAGTTGCATTTTATATATATATATATATATATATATATAAATAATCATCTATTTCTAAGTCTATGGCAAGACGTGTAGTTTCATGTGTTAGGCGCATATTTCAAATTGACAGTTTACTAGATCTGACTTTATGTTCACTCGATGTTCATGAGATATATCTTATAAATTAAGTTACTGCTTTTTTAATAAGATTAAAAATTTAAATATTATAAGATTACATTTTGATAAAAATTTCAATTTTATATAGGAGGGAAATATATATATATATATATATAGAGAGAGAGAGAGAGTCACAATAGGGAGGCAGCGTCGGCTCCGTTCATTTTCTTCACTATTACTTACTGAGTTACCAGTCATAAAAGTTTTGCCGTGTGTTCGCTCTTTTAACAATGCTTTTTTTATTTTTTTATTTTTGCAATAATCATGTCGAGTAGTGGACAGCACACACACATACATATATATATTGTAATTTTGTTATTACAATGGTTTATAAATGCATAATATCACAACAAAAATATTTTCAGGTTTGAGAAGAATACGATTTTTGTATTGTTTCGAAGCATGGAATTTTTTCTATCCTGATATTTTGCTTTATTAAACCATTGTAATAACAAAATTACAGTATTAAGCTCTACTCTGTATTGAGCACAATGCTTGAACAGTGGGTTTTAATTTACGTGTTCATCTACTTTGTTGTAATGTTATATATTTATTCCTCCTGTCACGCTCAAGGAAAATTGTCCCTTGTGTCTAAAGTATTAGATACTCAATAGTAGGAACATCAATATATATGTTGCTGTCATTTTAGACAGAATATCGATATATTTTGCCGTAATTTTTGATCGTATGGGCCCACTCATAAAAGAAACTATGGTGCTTTGTCATATCCACAGAAATCCGGTTGGAATTTTGCCGGAAGATAATTTCTATTCTATTAAGTCTCACTTGAAACAGGTTTTAAGTGTCAATGTCGGTTTGACAAATTTCGAGTTAATTTTCAACCCCCAGATAAGTTGGCCGAAAATATTGTTGTATTACCTTAGACTAACGAGAACAAAAATAGACTGGAAAAGATAAATAAAACACTGGGTATAGTCGACAAAAGTATCTGGAACAACTTATTCCCCAGGAAAATAAAACAATAAAAACCCACATTCCATTCTCTATTGTAGAAACTTGGGTCATATACAGCGCCAACTAAATTCCTTGGAACTTTAACTTTGCTCCTTTATTAAACTGAAGATGCATGAAGTGATTCCTCTACAAGCATTGCTAGAGTCATCACAGAAAGCGTTGCAGCTGTTACAGCTTGTAAAACAAGATCCGAAATAATGCTTTCATAAAGAAGTCTAAGAAAATAATTTTGCTTACCGGAGTCCGTCTGGCAACAAAACTCACGAGTACAAGTTAGATTGCCACGGTGTTCCCATTAAAATGGCCGTGAGTAAGACTTAATAAAACTAAAAAATAAACAAAATTTTTTCTAGACAAAAATTTTATTTTCGGCTAGATTATATTGAAGAGTTCGTTTTGGAGGTTGATGCACCAAAGTGTAAATCCAAGTCTCACTTGGAACCTCATTGTTAACCTCATGTAACATACTCTGTTAAGCTTTGTAAGTACCTACTGAAAATATCTCAAAACCGAAATTCTTAGACTGTTCCCACACGCCTGTGCCTTTGAGCAGTCAGTCATTTCAAATTAAGTTTCAAGTTTTTAAATCTTTTTAATGAACAACACTTCATTTTTATTATCTATATGAACGCTAAAATTTAATTTCACCTCTTCGCAATTGCAACTTTGAATCTTACGCACCAAGTTATTTTTATTTATATTTTCTTTAGTCAGCATATGTCGACACAAGCATAATTGAATCGTATTGCTACTTGCTTGTACTCTCTACTTATTTCAAGCCGTTGTTGAAACGACGAACATCAGTAGTCGATTTCTTTGTTTAATACTTGTATTCTTAAGATATGCGTGAGCGTTATTTACTTTTTTCTTTTGATTCCCGAAGAACATGAAATTGTTTTTGCTTGCAGCTACACAGCGCTTCGATGTTGAGTGTATGAAAGTGATTTTTCGTCTCTTCGCTGTCAAGTACCAAAAACGAACACGCAAATTGATTTAGAATAAATATGGCTCGCCTCGAAGTTCTCGTGGTGAGGAGACACGGGGCAGCCTGGTGTTGGAGAAAGGCAAAACTGATGCATCTAAACAGTGGTAGCTTCTATTGTTTCTTATTGTCATCGGGTATCTTCACCATAAATAAATGCAAATAAACGCATGTATACATGCCAGAAAGTAAAATATACGAATAACAAGGTAGATAAACCGAGAGCGACTCAACATTTCGAAAAGGAATAACGCTGAAAAAAAACGCCTGTTTATATATATATATATATATATATATATATAATGTGCTGATCTTAGTTGACAACGCTAGTGGCATTCCAACCACTTTCCAACCCTACTTCTGATGTAGTCACCATTCTTTCATTTGACGTCATTATGGCGGAAGTGATTTCCCAAGTGAAAACATCTGGCAAACGGTTACAAATCAGATAAAGTGTCGCGTCCTGCAGTATCTTACAAGAGTCCGACGAATAATGGACTTTGAACTGAGATTTTAGGCTGCGAAGCTTTCGAGAAGAAATTTCTTTTAGATGATGGCTTTTATGATGCGCAGGGTCGAATACAGTCTGTTCCCCAGCACACCAGCCACCTTCTCTTTCCTTGCTGTCGATTCTTTCCCTAATGTGATTGGCGCCGTGCAAAACAGGCGAATTAAATTAGAAATAGGTGAGTTTGAGACTCAGTTGGGTAATTCGATTATCTACACTTAGAAAAAAAAAGTTTCTCTGTAAAATTTTGAGACGCATCGGCTGCATCGCTGAACACTTTCAACTGTTTCAAAACCTGTTTTGCTTTAAGCGTGTAGGAGTTTCTATTTATTCTTAGCCACCAATTACTTTTGATTTTCGACCGCAGAAGTTTGCTGTAAAGCGTTCATTATAAAAACCAAAAGTTCATATTTGCGACAGCTAGTTTTGTTTTCATAGAACAAATGTTAGTTTGCTGGTGGAGATTGTGTTTTTCGTTTTTCGAGCGATACTTTTTCGTATTTGTTGTGTCTGGATGAGTGTTTAATTGCATGTTCTGTTTTATTACTAACACCGTTTTCTTTAGTTTTCCTTTAACTATTATTAAGCAATGTATAAATATTCATCGGAGTTTTCATTTTTAAAGTTTTTGATTTATTCCCTACGGACAATTTCTACATATGAAACTAGTTAGCATTTCATATTCTTTGAGGTAGTACGGTGTTTGTAGTAAGATGTGATGTTGTGGTGGGAAACAATAATGTATAAGTTGCTTGGGCTAGCGATTGTGACTAGGTAAGTTATTTAATATAAGACAGATGAAGACCAGCCTTGCACCATCACAGTATTTGGCTTTAGGCCACATTTTTGTATTAAAACAAAAATATCAGTTTTGTTTTCATGGAACAGTCTGTCTATAACTTGGAGAAGTCATTAACAGACAAAATCATTTGGAGAGTATTATTTATATTCTTGCAACTGACGAAAACTAAAAAAATAGCATATCAGAACAACATTGAATTAGTCTTTATATTGTTAGTTTCTGGGTGGAATATAATACGTTCTTGTTAAAGATTCCAGTGAAAGCCTTGTTTTCAACTATGTATTCACACTCTAGCTTTCAGAGAAATGCGGAGAATTTTTTTGTCAGGTTGATAAAAGTATTAGATGGAGCTCGAATTTGTATGAGTTTATAATTCCCCTCTAGTAACAGGGGATGATGCACTTGTCAAAACTTTCAGTGCTGGTTTGTGCGGTCATCCTGTATCCTCTTCTCTGCATAGTTACGATCTCGACGTAAGGTGTTGGCTTGTAATACTAACGTAGCAAAAACGTTTTCACTTGACTTGTAATCCCTACGTAAAAAAATGTTGACTCCTAAAAGTTTGGCGTAAAACAACATTATGTAAAACATGAGTTCCCTTACGATAACAGAACTAAAGCCTGGTCAATATCTAGATAGGTGGCCAATTAGAAATAACAAGTGTTGTGGGGTGATGGCTCCAAATTATTAATCTGAGACGGTAAATAACCTTAGAAAAGTATAAATCCACATCTTCTTCCCCAGCTTTATTAATTAGTAAGGCTCGTATAACTACATCATTATTATCTCCCAAAGAATGAATACAATTTTGAAAAAAATTCTGGCTTTAAATAATCTATATAGGGTTGATAAAATAATTAATTCAATAAGTTAATATCAAACTAGTAGAAATAAAGTGATGTCTTCTTTACAAGAGAACCGTTATATGGAAGATTATTTTGTTGGTTGACCACAAATAATTTCCAACATCAAATCATTTATTTTAATCTCAGAATTGATATCTGTTTTAACTCCATATAAAATATTTCATTCCAGATTAATTTTTTCTTAAAGTTTTCATTAATAATAACAAAGCTATTGCTGAATATGTATCTATTTTGTTTCTTCTTTAAATTCAGGAGATTTAATGCATTCAACAAAAAAAAAAAACCCAAAAAACCCCAAAAAAAACAAGCTGCCGAACTGCTGTATTTTTTCAAAATCATAACAAATATGAGCTTTGTCACTGTCTTTTTGTAACGTACCAGCCTGGAAAGGAGTGATGAACTGAATTTGGAGCTGAAATTTTATCTTCATAATTTTAAGTCAGTTTTTGTAATATTTACTCTATTAAAGACACTGGAAAAAATTATCACGTTAATAAAAAAAAAAACGTATGTGTTTTGTAAACTAAAAAGATTCTATTATTTAAATATAGACTTAATAATATATTAGGTGCTTAAGCGCCTTCTCTTTTGACCGAATACTTTGAGAATACTATATTTGCATTCGTGTTGCGAGCGTCGAATTCCATGTACGGGTCAATCTGAACTTTATTTAAGGAAAGAATCTGCTATTCATATTAACGAGCAAAAAGATCACCGGGAAGATAGTTAATCTGTAAGCTCTGATGAAACATAACTAAAAAAAAAAGGTTAAAAAGAAAAGAAGCTGGAGTAAAAAAAGGGATGAAATGATGTAAATTTGGGGAAAGGGAATTTGAGCTGAAATTTCCTTGGTAATTCCTTTCACTGTTGTCCAATCTAAATTGCATTTGTCTTCCAATGCCGTGATTTGTTTGACCAAAAACTGAAACGTTTCTTTGGATTCTTTCTGGCTATTGCTGTTTCTTGCTTTCTGTAGTTCTATCTTTGATTAGCAGAGCACGGATTGCTTCCTATTTAAGACTGATTCAATTTAGTGTACATTTTCCTGCTCTTGATCATTTTGATATTTAGGAATTATTAATTCTGTGATTTAATGTTTGAAAAAATATTAACAAGAATTTTCCCTACGTGCAGAAGCAGACATTGGAAATTCATTTTTATGTATATAACTATGATTCATTGAAAACAGTTTTAAAGCTTTTGAATACACATGAAAAATTTAAATAAGTAAATACTGTTTCGACTCATTGTTAACATCCGTGTTTAGTTTTTATTTTTACTGTATCCCTGATATTGAGTATTTTCAACCTTACATACAGCAAACATTTAAGCTATATTGTATTTTATATAGTAAATCCCTACTTTATATAGTTCTAGTCCAAAGAATGTGTCACTTTAACTGAACAGGTTCATGACGACTTCAAAGTTTCGTGAGGACACCGTTGTGAGGCTTTCTGGCTGCTGAGCCAAGCTTTTTTATTATTTATAAGGAACTTAAGCTGTCAAACACGATATGAAAAATCAAGCCAATAAGAGGCTAATAAAAAAAAGCGCTCAAACGAAAGAGCCAGAAAAAACAACTAAAGAAAGGAATTAAGCAGAGACCCATTCACGCGTACATTAAAAAAAGCAATAAAAAGAAATTAAACACCTGCACTACAAAAATAAAAATAAACAGAAAACCGACCAATCGTAAACAAAACAAATCCTACAAAATATGAAATCACACTGAGCTCCTTATAAATAAATAAATAAATAAATAACCTGGATTCAATGGTAGAAACCCAGTCCCGATGAGTGAAGGAATCATAATGGTATCCTCGCTCTAGCTCCACCCCGATATTGAGCACTTTAGTAAAATATCTTATCAGTAAAACAACCGAAAAAGAAACACGGCTTTGCGCTAAACACTATCATAAGTCTACACATATATGATGGAGAGAACTTTAGTTAACAACCAACCAATGTTCTATCTTAAAGATTTAGAACATTGGTTGGTCTTAAAGATTTTAAATTTATTTTTTACATGTTTCTATTTTCGCTATTTTCTTGATTTCCGGTACATAGATAAATTTCATAATTCTCGATTAATGATAAACACCTTTGCTGATTCACGACTGTAAAAGACCAGTGGAATTTGCACATTTAAATATTACCTACTTCAACTAAGCATGAATGCAAGTCGTTACTAAAAGTAATGAAGAAACAAAAATTGACATGACATATTTCACTGAAGAAGACCTTAAACGTCCTAGAGCGTTATCGTCTCATCTGTATTCCCCCCCCCCTTTTTTTTACGTAGAATTTCGTTTTTTCTCGCTAAAACCAAACTGCATCTCCCTGTCTTTTTATCTTCCCTCTTTCCTTCCAATCAAAACGGTATAGTCTATTATTAATCTGAGGTAATGGCAAGGCGTAACGTACATGCTATCTAACATAAAGAACGGCGGCCAAGAGAGAATTACGGTATCACACTCAGAACCGACATTTCTACGCGTAAGCTACGGTGAGCATTTAACATCTATTCGTTTGCGATTAGACTGCTTATCGTGACTTGTGCAGACATAATTATTAGAAATAGTTTTCATAAAGGTTACTCATGATATCACGAGTTAGAATATATTTATGTAAGCTTTTGTCACACATACTTTGTAATTAGGTTGTTTTGTTTTATGGCATATCAACATCGACTTTTCATTGATTTCCTATTGCTGGTAATACCTTTTTTTTTTTTTTTTCAACAATTTGTTGTTTTTGTGTTTAGTAATACTTTTTTTCTTTTCGAGTTTCAAGTCTCATTGGAATTCGTTTTTACGGGCAGGGTCCCCAAGTCATACCCTGTTATTTAACCAATAACTGGAGAGAAGGGACGGATTAATACCTTTCCCAATGGTGCCAGTGCTTAAGCGAACGCAGGGTATTCAACTGGAATTCGAACTCTGCTCAACGATTTCTCTTTCCAAGCCGATATCCACTGCACCACAACGCACATCCGTCACTAAACGCTTGTAGCGCCTGGTATTCCTAAGCGGTCACCCATCTAAGTACTGACCAGGCTCAACGTTGCTTAACTTTGGTGATCAAGCGAGAACCGGTGTATTCAACGTGATATGGCCGTAAGCCTTTGTAATTAGGGCTCAGACGTATTATTAATCAAGCTATAGCAAATGATATTTGACGTAACTCCGCGCCATGATATGATGGAAATTAGTAATTATTTTCCAGAATGAGACATGAGATGCTACGGGTCCTTCTAGCATTTCTTCCGTCTGCAGCACCACTAAAAGCCTAGTGTAAGATATCATCTGACAATAAAAAGATATGCTGGAAAACGTCATAGCACCCGTCAAGTAAAAATAGTTGAAATAGCATATACGTGTCTTGAACCAACAATCTTTCCCTCACTATCTTCTACGGCACCATATTAGGATAAAATAAATAGCGTACCGATAAAATGAGCTCATAATGCGACTGTTATGGATAGAAAAATCACTAACATAAACTAACTTTCGTACGCTTTCCCTCTGTCTCTTCTATAAATATTTTCATGGCTTCTTCTCTGACAAACTTAGGTCCCTAGTGCCTCCTCTACAAGAATTTACTCGGTCAACCAGACTGGCAACAAGGTCCCATCCGTTCTACAATTAGATCAACCAAATGCAGGCGACAATTCTTATCCAGCAGCTTCTTTTCTAGCGCTTCCCGCCTGTGGAACTCCCTTCTATATACTTGATTTCCTGACGGCTACAACCTCCAAGAATTTAAATGCAAAGTCAATTCCTATCTCTTCTCCACTTAACTCCAGCCCGTTCTAAATCACCCCGTGTATCTTGTTCTTTTTCTTTCTCTCTACCTTCGCAACTGTTTTCAATCCTGTATTCACATTCTCTTGTTCTTTCTCTTTTAACCCCTGTAGCTGGTTCGTCTTTGCTTTCACTCTCCTCTTGCCTAAAATCTTTAACTCTCTTATATAACCCCTACATATCAGTGGCAGTACCACCTTGCTTGGAGTGAAGTGATTAAAAAATAGATATAAATGGTGCTGATCAAGGGCGCACCTGCATAGCGGTCCACAACAACCCCCAGTCTTAGGATGATGATGAATAAGAAACTTAAAAATTCTAATTTTATTTAGTTTGCTAACTGAAAATAAGCATTGAGTAGTTGGTCCCATGATCTAATAGATGAAAGACTGTGCTGCGCCAATGAGGTATAGTCAGTCGGACTAACCAGTGTATTTGAGGCTATTTTTTTATTTCTGGTATGAATTTAAAATAGCCATTATCTGTTTCAGGAAGATAACCAATTGCCACAAAATATTTCAGCGTCATCCTTTGTAAGGGAAATTTTAAAAATATCTTTTCAGTTCATGTAACACTTTATTGATCATGGAATCATTCAACGTCGTTTACACTGCACACAAGAATCTAGAAAGTGTAAAAAATCCGTTTCACAGGAACTTAGAAAAACTTAAGTGTTTAAGAATTTAGCAATTTCGTATTGCTTGGCATTGAAAAAGAGTAATTTCCTAATTCGAAAAAAACAAAAACACTATCAATGTATAATAGATATACTGGTTTATAAGACAATCGAATCTTGGCAAGATCCATGAAAACTTGTTATATCGCAACCTTAATATAAATGATTTCTTGTCTTAACTACACTAATATGAAACCCAAGAGCACTAAGTGACCGCAGTTCAGTGTGAAACGTGATTTCAATGGAGATATAGGAAAGCGTCGTATTTACTTAATGAATTCATTTAGCAAAAAGATGAAATACAAGACATTTTCTGATAAGTGCTGACTTGATAAGATTATATTTTGAGGTGCACACACTAGATTAAGTGAACGCTACCAGTGAGTTCAACTATATAAGTTGGAATAGAAAAAATACATATAAATCCTGTGAAGGCCAAGGTATACTGTTCATGAGGTTTATGTATATATATATATATATATATATATATATATATATAATGCATGTACTTGTAATTTTTAAAGGTTTTATTACTGTAGATTTGTAATTTTTAAATGTTTTATTATTACAGTAGACATTAATTTTTAGTGAGTACATTTGAGGTTATATCTGTATTTTGGAAAGTCAGTCAGTCAGTTGAGTGCCATACGTGATACACGCTTGGGCAATCATGTCTCGAAAGAGACATGACTGACTGGGCAGAAGATTATCCTAAAGTAGGTTGCCATTGTTTTCTGCTGTAGACTGGTTGCCGACCAAGGTTATAGAACCCAATCTGTCCTGTTATTTAACCCATAACTGGAAGGAAGAGACGGATTAATACCTTTCTCAAGGGTATTTGTGTGTAAGTGAATGCAATGAATTCAGCTGGAATTCGAACTCGGCTCCCCGATTTCTCGTTCCGAGCCGATATCCAATGCACCACAACGCATATCCTTTGGAAAGACAGAAATTAAAAGTAAACTGATAAGTCAGACTAAAGAAATTAATCCGCAGACAGATCTGTTTAGCTGTAACACAGCTCATCAGTACGGTTCGCGCTTCTGTCATAAATCAAACCTGTATAATTTTTTCCATTAGAGAAAACGGTTCTATAACCAAATCTGGCAGTTACCAAACCTAATCTCAAAACCGATACAGCTAAACGAAAAACAAAGGTTCATGATTAACGTAAATTACGTTTGGTCAAGCTAATGTCATTGAAAAAAATGACATTTTTTTTCTGATAGCACAAATTGATCAGAGAAATGTTTTATAGTAAACATAAGTAAAACAGCAAAATTTAATGCATATGCGAATTCAGCGTAGCAAAGCACTGACTAAATAAAATAAAAATGGCATTACTTACTGAGAAATTATGCCATAACTGGTAAAAAAGATTACGAGTAGGCTGAAAAATACTGAAACAGTCTTTGGTATAAACACAATAGCAACAAAATATACGTAACTTCTGTCAATTTTGCAACTTATGCTTGAAAAATTGGTCTGACTTAAAGAAGTATATAAATTCAAAGCACAACTAAGTCTCTTTCTCTCCTCCTTTTTCTATTGTTCTGTGTTCCTTTCTTCCTCTCTCTCTCTCTCCATCCACCTCCCCACCTTCTCTCTTCTTTCTCTCTAATAGCATAACAGTATATTCTAGCCAAAAATGAACTATTTTTTCCAAAACAAATAGTGTATTTAAAAAACATTTTCTACGTCACGGCGTCTTTTTATTTCTTTTAAATCAAAACTCAGATTTTAACTGTGTCACTCTAGAAAATTATTGATGCACACTTGTATTTATATTTACTTAGTAAACATAAATATGTTTTGTACTTCCAACATGGTTTTCTGTGTTATATAAGCTATATTGACACAGTTCAAGGCAGAATGGTGACATTTTCATGCTTAAACGCAATCTTCATTAATGTTCCTTGCGCACAAGAGAGCCAACATTTTGCATAGAACCATGTGTCTCCTCACTGCTAATATTTATGTAGAATTCTTCAATAGCAACAGCCAATAATCAATTGTAGTTGAAGTTGAAAGAAAAAATTCACCAAGCAAATTAGTAGGTGGTTTATATAACATCCTGGGATATTCCACTCTGGTATCTAGGCAAGTCTATTCTGTAGGTCTGCTTGGCTGATGATTATGGTGTGGATATTGTGCATAATAAATATCAGCACAATATCCTCCCCCTATTGTTTTTTTTTTTGTAAATCATATCACCCCGAGCAAGGCGGTAACGCCACTGATGTGCAGGGGGCTACGTAAGAGTGAAAAGATTGGAAAAAAGAAAGCCGGAAACCACATCCTGAACAGGGAACAAGGGATGAGCCTCTACACCTGTACAATAGACGTGGGTGGAGTGTGAACCGGGCGATAGTTTAGTCTATCTACTCCAATTAGAATAGAGTGAGAATAGAGAGGGTGATATATTGAGTTACAACCCTGCTTATTTTTGTGTGCCAGCTGGAAAGATTCTTGCGAAAGTGAGTCTCATACTCTTAATTGTTTAATTTATATAGGCTTTATCCTGAATATTGAACCTGTATACCCTCTACATATAAATATATATTTTACAATATATATAAAATCTTAATAGAAGATCAGAATCTCTTTGATTATTTTCGTTTGATTCTGTTGTGTAAGAAATAATATTACATAAAATGGATCAGGGATAACGTTATTCTAAAAAATAAATCTGTTTGTTTCAACCACGACCTCCGGACGAATTCTGAATGTCCTAAAACTCTTCATGACGGCCTGTTTATTTAAGCTGGTGAATTCTGCTACAATCCTTGTCTTCAGTTAATCTTAGGTGTTAAACGGTCTCTCGCTCAACTGCACTCGCCATAAAGTAATCAAGTTGGCAGCAGTCTGGGTAGTTAAGTGGCCAGCTTTGAGGGGACGTGGTCTCAGAAATAGTCTGACAGTTAAGACTGGGTCCTTCTGCTTGTCTGACAAAGTGCAGAATCCTGTTATCAGTCATATTATTTTTAAGCAACCAGCCTCTTGATGGAAGGTAGCACTAGCTCTTCAACGCGCTTGTTGTAGACCTCAATGTTCGAGGCAGTGCTTGTCACTTACAAATTCTTGTCTTTTCTTATCAGCGTGAATTTTCCGTGTGGCCGTACCTTCGTAATCACCATGAGTCTCGTCCAAGTGTTTCTGAATCCTCTCTACACTCCTCAGATTGGCAATCAAACACACTGAAATGTTTGCATTGGAGCTTCTGTTTACAAATTTCTGACGGGTGAACTGACATATTTCTCTTTTCTCACAGACGGTTTACAAAATTAAAGAAAAAACGCACATGGATTCAATGAAAGATACAGGGTGTCCATAAAGTTCGGGTGCACTTAAAAAAATTTATAACTTCATTTGTATTTGTAATAGAAATAATCCGTAAAAAATATAAATCAACAAGATGGAGCTCCTTGTCACTTCGCTTTGCGTGTTAGACAGTTTGTAAATCAGGAATTTCCTAACAGATGGTTCAGATTGGGTGGGCATTTTAGTGGTCTCCACGTTCGCCAGATTTGACTACATTAGATTTTTTTATGGGGACATGTGAAAACGTGTGTGTAAGCAACTAAATCTAGTTCATTACAAGATTTGAAAGCTAAAATAACTAATGTGATTTCAGGCATTACTGTAAATCAAATGGCAAATGTTTTCGTGAACTGCAAAATTTATTACTCTTTGTATTGCTAATGATGCAGAACATGTGGAAAATGAAATAAAATTTCAATTTACTTCTTTCTAATCATTTCCACAAATAATTTCTATTGCAAATATAAAATAAAGTTATAAATTTTTTAAAGTGAACACGAACTTTATGAACACCCTGTATAAAATCGTAACAATTTACCCCCTGCACGCACACACGCACACACACACACTATATATATATAGAGAGAGAGAGACAGAGAGAGAGACACTCGCACGCACACAAACATGCATATATAGAGCTGAAATATCTCCTATATGGTAAGACATTAGTGTCACTGGTACCTTCATATACCTAATGTATTATCATTAAGAGGAAAGGTATTTCCGCTGCAACACACATGCATATATATATATATATATAATCGTTTAAGGCATCTGTTTACCTCTACGAATACCGAAACCGAGTTCTTTTCCTATTTCAGTACAGAAAACATGTATATACGAGAGAGAAAATTTGTATTTTGTCACTTCCTTTCCTGGAGAAGGTAGTTACTCGTCTTCCTCTCAAATTTGTAATTTTGTTATTGTTGGTTCACGCTTTTATGTGTTTTCAGTAAGTATATATGATCTATAAACTGTATTTACCGAAACAATAGAAACATGAAATTGAAAGAATGTAAAGGGGAAACAAAAAAAAAAAAAATAGGTTAAAGAAAAAAAAAGAAAGAGAAAGCAAACAACTATCAATGAAATACACACGGGGAAAAGGAAGTTTGAATGTAAGTTTGGTTAAAAAAAAGAATGATATCCAAGAGTGTAAAAGAAATCAAATGGCTGACGTACATGAAGAAAAAAAGTATGGCGTCGCAATGTTGCTTAGTAGAAGTAAAGTATTTGCTTGGGGCATACGCAGTTGCCAGCCAAATAGGCGTGTGTGCTGGAGAGTACAATCATTTGGTGAACACCGTCTATTGATTACTAATCGGAAATACATGCATAAGTACATATTTGTATATTAGTACACAAACGAACGAATATATCTTGAGAAGACACCGTTTCCGTTTGGGTGTTGCACGAATAAGAGAAAAAAAACTAACCGGTGGAAAATGAAATTGTATCCGTTTGATGCTACCCTATTATTGCCGTTCTGAATGAATTTATTTGCTATTTTCATACTTTGTATAAGCTGTACATGATATTTTTGGCTACAAAAATCTGCCTAGACTCCGCTCTGTATTCAGCGCAGTGATTGATTTCTGCATTGTGAGGAAGAGGTAAAAAATTAACTACGTACAGGAAAAGAATTTGTATCCTTCCACAGAAGAAAAAGCTTAAAAGTAGGTAATAAAATGTTTTTCAGCGAATATTCAGTATTGAAGATACGTAAAGAAAGCATGACTGACACACGAAAGCATCAAAGAAAATCCAAATTCAGAGCTCCTACGGGAAGAAAGTGTGCACATGCAGTTACTTCTCTCGATTGACCAAATTCTCAAGGTTCTGTGAATGTAGAATATGCATAATTCCTTTACGTTTAGCAGCTAGTGGTTGCTTATAAAATTCATCCGAGTCTGACAAAAGGCTGTATAAGGGTACTAAATTAGAATAAAATTCATTAAACTAATGAATTTCTCCTCGTGATGAATTTGATAACCTGAATGATGAAATGAATCAGCCCATATATAAATACAATCTCGGATAAACTTTACTTGTTAAATGCAGCTAACATCATGTTCTTGTTTGGTGTTTGTTTCTTTTAGTTGGGGAAATTGATATCATACCCCGTCCCCCTCATGACATTTCATGTGAAGATATTTTTATATATTTTTGTAATATATTGTACATCATAAATTTCTATGTTCATTTGGGGTGTTTTTAGGTCCCTGGTATGCCAGTATGGGTGTAGACGGATAAGTGCTCATGGTGAAAGGGAAATATAGTAATGTATGCCTGGGTCGTGAATCGGATTAGCTAGGTATGTTAGTTAGAGGGAGACCAACCCAAGTTTTGTTCCCCCTCCCGTTTTTGGCCTTGTGCCACAATTATTTAACTTACATAATAAATACAACCATTTAAATGCAGTATTTGGTCAAATATTACATATGGGTTTAGTTAGATTTTCACAGTGTACTGAGGCATTATGGTGTTTGTAACAAGAATGGTGCATAAGAATGTCATGTTTTGGTGCAAGAGATATTGTCTTGTCTGCTTGGGTCAGTGAGTGAGGCTAGCGAAGTTAATATAAGAAAGATGAAGACTAGCCATTTCCACCCCTTTGGCTTTATGTCGCATTTTTTTGTATAACCAAAAGTAAATAATTGAGTTAAATGCAGAGAATGCGAAACAGACTTTCTAATATTGTCTGTTCATGAGCTTCCAAGTTGATGCTCACCTTGGATTGAATAAAGGCAAAAATGTCTAAATATGAAAACAATCATAAACCCTAGAAATGTTATTCCACGATTCAAGGCCTGAAAATTGTATTTAAAATGAGTACGAAATGTCAGTTCATCCTACTGTTTTCAGAACTATGTCAGTGCAAGTTCGGATGTCATTGGAGGTTGCAGATTTATTGTTAAGCCCATTTCCGATGAAATGAGAGGGTTGTTGGGTAATTGAGCATTCGTAATTGGACAGCTAAAGATTTCACGTAAAGGTACGAACATTTCTTTTCACCCTGTGCTCCATAACATTGCACTATTTTTACATAAAATGGCAATACACACAGCAGAGACGATTGATGACATAGTGCGTTGGCTGTGCGTTGTGGCGCAGTGGATGTCAGCTCAGAACGAGAAATCGGGGAGCCGTGTTCGAATCCCAGTTGATTTCATTGCATTCACTTACACACAGAAATACTTGAGAAAGGTATTAATCCGTCTCTTCCCGCCAGTTATGGGTTAGATAAGAGGGCAGATTGGGTTCTCTACCTTGATCGGCAACCAGTCTACCGCAGAAAGCAATGGCAACCTACTTTAGGATAATCTTCTGCCCGGATAGTCATGTCTTTTTCGAGACATGATCACCCAAGCGTATATCACGTATGGCACTTAACTGACAAATGACATAGTATAAATAAATGCAAATCTCTTTCCTGTAAATAACTTGTCTATCGATAAAGAACAGTTATCTTGATAGACATATGTTCCAAGTAAAGTTTAATTATTTTCTATTTCCATTTGTTCCCGCTCTGCTATCCATTCAGCCAAGTAAGTTAACAGATATTTTGTTGTTTTCTTTTGAACTTCTTGCATTCAACATTTTCTGTGAGTGTTAAATGTACTTCCCAGTAAACCGTACATAGTCGAGTATGGTGTGTGAGTTTTCATGGTCATCTTTCTTCGCAAAAATAGAGGGTCGAACTATAGACAAGCACATTTTTTGAAAAGATTTAAAACCTTTCATTTTTGGTGACAGAAAGTATTTTATTTATTTGATTTGATTTTGTTTTTGGAAAGGTTAAATTTCATTTAAAATTTCAGTCGCGTTTATAGATACTCGAATTATACACGAATAATATATATATATATATATATATAGTAAATATAAACGTCTTTTTCATTCCCATTTTCCTCAATGCTCCCATGTTCTGTTAATTATATTCTCAAGATTAATCTGTATACCCGCATCACTATCGCTCCGCATCTTTTCATCATATGTAAAAAAATATTGTATAATTTAGCCTGTCATAAAGGTGAATAGATATAATATTGCATTATAGCTGTCTTTTTTGTCTAACGACATTATCCTATATCTTTATACATAGCTTAGTTTGTGAAAGGCCTTTTTTCTCTGTTCGTATCTCTGTATCACAGAGGTATTGCTTTCTTATTTAAAATATTATTGTTCCCTGGATGTTTGTTTGGTGTTTTTGCTCAATGATATTTGAACAATTGAAGCTAAAATCGGTAAAAACAGCAACTTAAACAGCAGTAGTAAAAACTATGATAATTTTCAGTTGATTGATTAGCAGTTGAATTATATTTACTTGTTTTTTATTCGTTTGCACACACCAGGAATTATAAATGTAACAATTTCTTTAGAAGGTGTAGGAAGGAGCAGATAAGTTAGAGGATCTTTTCTTTTTTTAATAGTATCAGAAAAGCATTTGTTTACCCTTCTGAGATGAGGTAATATTTACACTATTTACACTGATCGGACCTTTATTGCTATGTTTACGACCTGTAGGCCGTTGTACGCTCTGGCCCTCTTCATGTGCTAGGAATTTTGAACTGAATTTTATTTCGATTACTGTCTCACGACTGAGCCATGTGTTCTCACTGTATATACACGTTGGTTAGTTTCAGTGGCTTGACCCAAAAAGTTGAGTTCAATACCTGACTAGAGCAGTGGTGAACAAATAACTTCAAAAGTTGAGTTAAAGGAGATAACTACATGGCATCTGGAAGTGACATCGCACTTGGAATGGGAATGAAACAAAGGGTAACCGAAACAAAGGGTCCAGTTTAAAATTTCTAGCACCTGAAGAAGACCGGAGCTTACAACGACCGAAATGTCGTAAACATAGAAATAAAGATGAGGACAACAGTCCGAACAGTGTAAATAATATATCAGAAAAGAATTTAAAATACATTTTTGTTCGGTGATCTAAACATTTATTTTGAAATCGCGGCTTTCCAAAGAATGAATAAAAAATAGAAAAATAGTACGTCTATATTTAAAAAGGCAAAATAAATTTTGAATAATATCTGGAAATTAGGATGATAACTACGCAAATGTCTACACAATATATTTAAAATATTTACACGCAAAATAGGTTCGACAAAAAAAATATTCTTTATTTGAATTAGGTATGAATGAAAGCATTTTGTTAAATCATTCGCCCATAAATAGATCTGAACCGCCAGATAGATAAAACGTGAGCTTATTTCCATCTGAACATTGTCCTTATGCGTATACTTATGTTATGTAAAATATACAGTCTACGAATAACAAATGTTATTTTTCAGTTCATTATTTTGATATTAACTATAAATGAAATAATTTTATTACGTCTGTTTTGCACTTAAAATGTGATTTGCGTCTTCAAACAGAAATAAACTCTTTATCTCACTGAAAATCGTGCAGTTATACGCAAATGAACAAAAGACAAAATAGAACTTATTTGTTCACCAATGTGTATAAAAGCTTGACTTAAATAATACACTATTGAAAAAAGTAAGCGAATAATCAAAGAAAGAAATTAAAGAAAGATTAGGAGATTTGTGATTTCGAATCGTTTGCAATTAACAACATAGATGATTTGTAACATTAACATCTGTCACTGATTACTTTTATCGATAAGGCAAATTGACTATTTTTTCTTGATTTTAAATATTTCACATTCTGCATACTATCACGTTGGTATTAGACAAGTTGAGTAGCTAAAAATATTAGTACGTTAAAGTAAAATAAATGTTATCATTCAAGAACAAAAACCCACATACTAGTTTGAAAGTAGTAATGGCTAACATTGTTAATTAAGGTAAATTATGAAGATTGACTGTTGCATGCAATATTCAAATTTTTTTTGTTTATTTTTTCTGTAAGATGGAGGGTCTATCATTAAAAAAATACATAGAAACTGTAAATACTCGACCATATTTTATGTGTTTTCAGGGCGGGGGAGATCATGACCCTACAAAACTTTCTATGCATTGTCATTTAAGTATCCCTTGCAGTCCCTGTCCTGCCTTCTATTTATAAAAAGGTCGTTCAGTAAATGATTCTGATTTTTGCTCCTCCTCTTGCTTAAAGGATCTGTTAGTATAAAATTCTCAACCCTTTCTTCTCCCGTCTGCCAGAAATGTTACCTGTTTCTATCTGAATTTATTTTCATTATATTTTTATTATTAACGGTTTTCTTCGTGTTTTTAATATTATTTTCGTAAAGAATAATCATGTTTTTTTTACCATCGATGAGATGCACTTCAAATTTATATCAAGTCAGCTTTTTGATAGAGGACATTTTTTTTATGTGTGGTAAAAAACGAGATAAATTATTCTTAGAAACCTAATATTGACATCGTCTATTCTGACACGAACGGATTTTGTTTGTATATTTAAATAAAGTTTGTTTTTGGTTTTTCATTCGGATGCTTTGCTCGTTTTGACTTTTGCTTCTGTGAACTTTTGCTTTCGTTTTGACCAGACATCGAGTTGCTTGTCTCCAGACAGTAAAACTTGGTAAAGAAGCTTTTTTATCTTGACACCAAATATACACTCTCTGCTTTGAGGAAGTCGCAAACTCTTTACTTCCTACAGTTTTCTTCATTTCGGTATACTCTGAGGAACGAGTCGGCCACAAGTCACTGAGGCCTGACGTGAGAAGAGAAAATATATTTGAGAGAAAGGCTCAGGTAAAAATAACATTGGTTTAAGTAGGTAGATTTTACGACAGAGATATCATTTAAATTGAAAACAAATTTTATCTATGTATGTTTGGAGGCTTGAGGAAAGCGTTCGATATGTTTTATGCTAGTCTGAAAGAGATTTTTTTTTACATGTAGCCACTTTTAGAGAAGTATTATTAATATTCAGAATGCAGTCGATATATTCTAACACCTGCCAATAGGGCGGTTGAATATTGCAAAAAATAATTAAAGGCTTACGTAATTGTTATACCGTTAGAAAACAGTTGCTTCTTGGAAATCATATTTGCCTCTCGATTTGTGCATTATATTACTGTAAACATTATCTAAATCTAAACTTATCTATAAATGGAACTTTGTGTGTGTGTTTGTCCGTTACCTATAGACTCTGAAACAGCTGAACCGATTTTCTTGAAAATTTACAGTTGTACTATAAGCGTCTGCGAGTGTTGTTAGCTGGGTTTTGTGTCGAGGTACCCCCGATAAATATCGAAAATCGATAATCGAAAGCATCAGGTTATAGAAGGAGTGGTCCGATTTGAATGAAATTTGATACACTGATAAACAAAGACATAAGAAACGATATTCAGAAGTTTCAAGGTTGCAGTTCATACAATAGTGCAGAAAATCGATAATATATATATATATATATATATATATATATATACACACACACATAAAAGCCAAGATGTTTGTGTATGCCTGTTTATCTGCCTGTATGTCTGTATTTTTTCAGCCCTTTTATTTTAGTTTTTACTTCGGGTTTGACTCTAAGTAGGTATAATTGTAGTTCTTAGTCTC
Source organism: Ascarosepion bandense (assembly GCA_037127315.1). Lineage (NCBI taxonomy): Eukaryota > Metazoa > Mollusca > Cephalopoda > Sepiida > Sepiidae > Ascarosepion > Ascarosepion bandense. Next base: position 9,529,208 of record JBBBDQ010001317.1, on the reverse strand, counting down.
AGCTATGATACCATTTACTCAGAGGACTTATTTAGCCTTCAAAATTTAGTTGACGACGAAAAAAACTTATTTGATACCGATACCAGGAAATCAAAACTTGCCTTACATCCACTCATTTTTCTTCCAATCTACGGTTTCATTTTAACTGGAAACAACTATTGCTTTTTAGTCTTTCATGCCAACCTCCAAAGCGTCTGAGCTCCAGGACCATGGATTATTTTAAAGCTTTCATTACACCCGAGCAACGCCGAGCTATACTGCTAGTTTTAAATAAACATCAACGATCGAATCTTGGATGTGCGTTCTGGTGCAGTAGTATATCGTTTTGGAACAAAAAATCGGAGAGCCGAGTTGGAATTTCAGTTGATTCCGTTGTATTTTCTTACACGCAAATAACTTTTGTAAATTTATTAATCCATCTCTTCTCCCTCCAGCTATGGGTTAAATAGCAGGACAGATTAGGTTCTATAGTTTTTGTTTGCAACCAATCCATCACAGAAAGTAATGGCAACTTACTGCGGGGAAATATTCTGCCCAGTCAGTCATGTCGATTTCGAGACATGATCGCCCAAAGCGTGTAAGACGCATGATACTTAACTGACTGATAAAAACCTAAACACGTGTATTCAGTATAAATAATGCTTATAATAAGAAGAAATCATATAGGATAAAAAATAGTTTGAAAAAGTACTGTTTATTACGTTTCAGGTACCAAACTGAAGCTAACAAAGGGAGAGTTGTAGATCAAGAAATGAGTCATTAAACCATCAGCCTATCCGGCTGGGCTCCGTGGCCGAACTGGTAGTAAAACACTGGCTTAAAATTGTTTTTATGATCGAAAATGAAAACGAATATCAGTTCCTTTCGGTTGAAAATCACACATCTTTTCGCAGGATTTGTCAATCTAGACTGGTTTCTATCAATTTCACTGTTTAAATCAAAGGTATCGATAGCAACTAGGTGTATCCACTAATAATAACGTTTGCAGCAATAAGAATGTCAGATGAAAATAAAATCCATTCAAAATATATATATATATATATATATATATATATATATATGAAGACGAACGAAACATTTGTCTTAGCTGACCCGTTTCATCATCCGAGGGAGTCTATCAAAGCAAATGCAAAAATTTACTTTGCAATAAATATTTGTATACAAGAGCAAAAATGTTAGTTTTTCAAAATGTTAAACTTAAAAACACTTATAAATCTTTATCAGGTTGATCGAAATGTAACACAAGCTATGGAGAACGTGGAGTGACTCAATTCACGTTCTAATGAAGGAAATAGTGACATACTTAAAGCATATTGTACATAATATTCTTTGAGCTGTGTGTCTCTCTGGGAATAGAATTTTGATGACAGCAATACAGTTTATAAAGGCATAAGCCAATCAGATTTGATTTGAAGATTTAACCCACATCGACAGGTTTAAAGATTTATATTAACTGTGATTATTTTGAGAAAAACAAACGGACGCTTTTCATAGAGTAATGATACACAGCAATCTACTATGGATAGTGCAATGAGTTGTATCTTCTCATGGTTCATTATTGTTGGTTCGGTGCTAAAATTTAACTAAATGTGATTGTGTGTAGGCGCCTTGGTGCAGGTTAGTTGAAAGATGAAAGCATTCCTGGAACTCTTTTTTTGGGAACAGTGAGAAGCTGCCTTGTTGGATTCTGTTAGATTTTTTTCGATGTCCTGAAATCTTGTTCGTTTCGAGTGAAATTTGACGTGTAATTTTGGAAAAATTCGCTAGAGTGATTATCGGACTGGGAGAAAGTTGAACTTGCTCAAAAACATTTACTCAAGCCATGCGCACTGATTGAACTGCTGCGGTGTGTGCAGATGACCACGCTCTACACACTTTCCTTCCTATCACTGCTATAAATAACGGAAGTGGCTGAGAAAGTTAAAGCCTAGTGTTTATGCACAACAAAAATCAAGAGCCATCTGTGTCAAGCAGGTTTCTTCCTGCGTACTTTTGGTCTGTTAGTATAACAAGTCTAAATATCTTTATTATTATAGATCTACTGTATAAAAAACGAAGTCGTCAGTGAACGCATAAACAACTAGTATCCTTTAAAACTGATCTTTTTTCTACGTTTCTCTCTTAAACTATAAGGTGTAATTTTTTAAATTAAAAAAATAATTTGTGAAACATTTTTGAAATTTTCTAAAGTTTCTTAAATCAAGAAAATAGGAACTTACTCGGTCATCATAATATATATAAAAAGGCTCTATTAACTGAAGCCATGATGATATGTGTTGACGATCAAGTTTATTTGAGAATTATGGCTTCCTTACTGAGTTCGATACTCACTATAATTATGGCCATGTATCAAACTGGGTGGATGTGCGTTGTGGTGCAGTGGATATCAGTTCGGAACGAGAAATCGAAGAGCCGATTTCGAATTCCAACTGAATTCATTGCATTCACTTACGCGCAACTACCCTTGGGGAAAGTATTAATTCGTTTCTTCCTTCCAGTTATGGGTTAAATAACAGGACAGATTGGGTTCTATAGCCTTGGTCGGCAACCAGTCTACCGCAGAAAGCAATGGCAACCTACTGCGGGATAATCTTCTGCCTAGACAGTCATGTCTTTTTCCAGACATGATCGCCCAAGCGTGTTTCACGTATGGCACTTAACTGACTGATCAAACTAATTTTAATTATTTTTAGTGTCGCACTATTGCGTAATTGTGAGCGTGCTTTTCTGGCTGACCATTATTATTCAGTCGTGAGTGGTACCCATACTGGATACACCTTAGTGCAAATAACAAATAATTATTTCCCTGCATTTTCTAGCCTCAAGTGCTAACTGTTTATTCATTCATAGTATTATTAATTGGTGTTTGTTATAGATATATCTTCTGAGGGGATAAGCAGGGAAAAGAATAGTGCAAGAATAATACTTAACACTGAAGGTATATTAATAGGGATTCATTATACCACAGTACAATAGACCAATAGACAATACAAGAACACCAACGAATAGTAACAGGTATAACAATCAAGTAGACAATGTCTCTGCCTATGACGTATGTGTCCGTCTAGTGACGATGTCTGTCTCTAGTTCGCTCTAGTCAGTCTTTTATAGACCGGACCATATCCATTCCGGGGTAGTACAGAATATTCCTCTACAACAGTTATCTATAGTGTTTGGTATTTTTTGGTTCCTGCATTACAGTTGTGATTTTTTTTCTTTTTTTTTCTTTTTTTTTTCTTTTATTCTTTTCTTTTTTTCTTTTTTTCTTTCTTTTTCTTTTTTTCTTTTTTTTTTTCTTTTTTTATTCATTTCGTTAAAACAACGATTCCGCGCGTGTTCTTCGGTTTTATCTACAATTCTTCTTTTTTCTTTAACAGAAATCATTGTTTTTATTTGTGTATTCTTCTTTATTTCGCTTCATTCTTTCGTCCTCTTTTACTATTTTTGTTGTGCGTTTATTTTGGTGTTTACTTCAGTATTTTTCTTTTAATTTTGTTTTAAAATAACTTCGGACCTGCTTCTCGGAAGCCAGATAGTTATTCGGGGACGGCATTCTTTTCTCCCCTCTTTTATTACTGAACTTTTATTGCTTACACGTTCATCTTTTGATGTCAAGTGTATCGTCTACTTTCACTTTCGACCATTTTGTGGCAGATGGAAATCTTCAAGCGGAAGCAACGTCAGAAACGCTCTGCGCACGCCTGGTTCTTTTACGCACAAATAACGCCAACGGTCCAAGGATCAAACGGCTCGTCGAGAAAAGGCACGAGGTTTCTTTCAGGCACCTAGGAAAGACGTTCTATTTATATTCAACTTGCATAACATACCAAAAGAGTTTTTTTTTATGTGCTTTTTTTTTATGTGCTTTTTTTTTTTTAATCTCTGAGGGATGTTCCTTATGTCCTTTCTGAAAGGGAAGTATTTTCTAATGTACAAGGGCTGCGTATTAGCAATTTTGCCCAAATGATTCCAACACCGGCCTTAATGACAAAGAAATATTAGGCGTGAATCGATGCTTGAAGGGATACTTTTATCCAGTTATTTCTCTTAGACTTTTTCGGGTTTTATACTGTTTTATTCTTAATATTTTATCTTCTGTATACGCTTTTTAGTTAATTTTTTCTTTCTACTTTATTTATTTTCTACTTTATTTATTTTCTACTTTATTTATTTTCTACTTTATTTATTTTCTCTCTCTCTCTTTCTATGTCTCTATCTCTATCACTTTTCTCTCTCTTTTCTCTCTCTTTCATCTCTCTTTTCTCTCTCTTTCATCTCTCTTTTCTCTCTCTTTCATCTCTCTTTTCTCTCTCTCTCTTTCATCTCTCTCTCTCTCTTTCATCTCTCTCCTCTCTTCTTTCTTTCATCTCTCCTCTCTTCTCTTTCATCTCTCTCCTCTCTTCTCTTTCTTCTCTCTCTCTCTCTCTTTCATCTCTCTCCTCTCTTTCTCTTTCATCTCTCTCCTCTCTTTCTTTCATCTCTTTCTTTCATCTCTCTCTCTCTTTATCTCTTTCTCTCTCTCTATCCCTCTCTGTTCTTTCTCTCTCTCTCTTCTATCCCTCTCTGTTCTTTCTCTCTCTCTCTTTCTATTCTACAGGTTTTGTTTTCTCTTTCTTCATTTTTTTTATCTCTATTTTTCTCTTCTTTTCATACGTAAATGCACATGGGATTTCAAAAACATATCAGTAATCCACTAACTTTTATTTTTGTTTTCCTATATGAAAATAGTGAAAAATTATCACGATAATCTTGATAAACTTTTGTAGTAGACAGGTTATGAGACTAATAAAAATTAGCGTTTTTACAAAAATAACGAAGTAAATATTTGTCTATATTTCTGAGATGGCGTATTTACATTATATACATTGTTCGGACCTTTGTCTTCATCTTTATTGTTGTATTCACGGCATTTCAGAAGTTATTCGCTCCGACCTTCAAGTGATTGGAATTTTGAACCGAATCCTGTATCTAAATCAGTGGGTTATATTGTTCTCATTCCAAGTATCATGCTACATCCGGATATCTTATTTCCATTTAACTGAACCCTGCAAATTTTTGTTTGGCACTGCTGTCACCAGGTATTGAACTTAGAACTCTTTGGATCAATTTTTTTTTATTTTGGCGTTTTCTTAGATGACGTATAGTTACTTATTATTGATTTTGATTTTAACACTAATGTAAATTTTAGTTGTTTTACCGACTGTGCAGCATTTAAGATGAAAGTCTAAAACCAGTTAAATGTAGTTTCCGTTTTTAAAAATGAGCTAATTTACGCAATTTTGAAATGATTTTTATTTTTGTTAGCCGTGTCCACTCATGAAATGGGTTCTTCTCTTTCTCATCTCTACTACTTATAAACTTTTGTAGCTTTTATTAGGTTGTCCCAAAAGTTCGTAAACACTTGCGAAATGGGTCTATTTGGTCCAGCACAATCGAGACAAGCGATGGTTTCAAAAAGGTTAAAAGACACCGTCGGTTCTAAAACAAGATCGATTCTGCAAGAAAGTCATGTGCGTTTAGTGTAACTTTCAAGGAATCGTGCATTTTGAGTTGGTTCCGAATGGTCGTGCCATCAGTGCCAAACATTACTGTCAGCAACTTGAGTGGGTCTACGAAAAGTTGAAGCAAAGGTACCCGGCTCTGATCAACCGAAAGCGCGCTTTGATGCAGCAGGACAAGGCCAAGCCACACACCACCAGGAAGACCAAAGACAAGTTTGAAGATTTGGACGGCGTTGAGGTTCTGCCACATCCAGCCTGCAGTTCAGACTGTGCTCCATCAGATTACGGCCTTTTCTGCTCAATGCAACACTTTTTGAAGGGCCGCCGATTCGACTCGTTTGATGAAGTCGAGGAAGCGTGTCAAGAATCCTTTGATTCGAAGCCAGCTGAAACGTATTCTGACCAGATCCAAAAGCTTGCAGATCGATGGCAGAAAGTCTTGGAAAATGATGGTCTTTATTTTGAGCTATAATTTTTGTTGCTTTTGCGAGTAAAATTTCAATTTGTGTAAGTGTTTTCTGGTAACTTTAGATTATTGGCGAGTAAAATTACAATTTTTTGCAATTGTCTAAGAATTTTTGGGACAACCTAATAATAAAGTTTTTCTATTCCCCATCCATTTTCTGTTCTGAATCACATTTGCAAAAGCGCATTAGCTAGTTGACCCGCAGTCTTTTTTCCCATTCAATATATTACGTGAGGTCAAATTTTCCAAGCTCTGTTTATTCATTCTTTGCACTGGAAATTTGAACTCTTTTCTGATTGCCAGTCAGTCTCCTTCGATTTTACTTGAAATTTCATAATTACTCACATGTTCAGTCTATGGTATTTTCATTATTCTTTCGTGTAACTGCATTTCTGATGGGTCAAGTTTCTTCATCTTTAAAGAGATGGTCTAGCATGTACAGCCACATAAGAGGGCCTATATTACGTGAAAATTAATCGTTATTTATATGTAATAAAGTTTCTTTTCTTAAGACGTTGCTTAGCTTCTATAATGCTTCTTGATTATGCTGTTTTTTTCGCATTTATGTACCGCTTTTTCTATTGTCATTTAAAGCAATTACCAGTTACTTAAAATGTCGTACTTGTTTGGCTTTGATATGTTCAATTCATTGTTTGCATTTTGGTATGTCATGGCTGACACTCATACATTCTGTCGTTTTTGTTCTGTTTAGTATAAGATTCTCAATTGCAAAAGGTCTGTTTCTGTATATCGTACGCATACATAAAATATTATTAAATTACCCCTACAAACGTAATACGTTCTGTAGAAATATATGTTGTCTGACCAAACCATATCACTATATTTACGAATCTGCATTAACATCGCAACCATTAACTGCTGACGTGTCATTCTCAAACAAATTCTAGTACAATTGGACCTCATCTCTTCGTAAAAACTGACTTTTCTTAGAGACAACATTGCTGCTTATTTAGCTTATTAAACGACCGTGAATACAATTTGCCTGAACTTATTGACAGATAAAAGGTAATAACAATACTATCGTTGAAAGAAATAATAAAAAAGATGAATATTTAATTATTCTGAATGTATTTGATCCACTTATTCCACGGGCAGACAAAAGGACCTTACGGACATATTGACAGCTGATAGTATTGACAAGCATAGTCCTGCACTTTTCGCTCGTGTCGATTTTATGCCTCACGACGTTTTATCTGCGCACGAATCGAGTGTGTGTCCTTCAAACGTTTTGCGACGTCAATCTTCAATTGATATTTCCGCACGCGGATGTCCTTGCTATTAGCATCGATACACGACAGTATTGTTATTTTTTTCTCTCTCCCTCTTGTTAGCCTTTTCACCATAAAAATGAAACTTTGGTCTCGCTTTATCTGCAGATTAACTCGGCAGTTTCCAATATGGTTCTTGGTTCTCCACTTAGCTACTCTCATTCGTTTGTTTTTCTTTTTCTCGCTACATTTCTTTATTTTTTGAGCTGACCTTATGTTTTCTTTCAAAATCAGTCCCTTTTCATTCCTATCGTCTGTTCATTATCGGACATATTGGCGTATTTGTTGGCAAAAGATTGACAATCTTCTTTCATTCACTCGAAATAGCGTTTGGATAAGCCACCAAATTGTATGACAATTTCTAAAAAAAAAAACCGATCGGGGCGCGATTTGAAACTAACTTATCAAGAAAAATAAGATATTTTACTAGCTCTAAAATTCGCATGCTTTCTCAAACGAACTTTTTTCATTGAACGTAAATTTACTAACGGACGCTTTGCCTGGCATGTAACATATTAAACTGCTGTGACGCATCTTCTTCCCTCAAAAGGTGGGCGAGCATATACAACTACCTGCACCTTTTAACATTTGACGCTTTGCGATACTTCTTTATCGTCGTTTTGCTATCCATAAGATCAGAACGATGTGCGTTGTGGTGCAGAGGATATCAGCTCGAAACGAGAAATCGGAGAGCCGAGTTCAAATTCCAGTTGAAATTCCTTGCATTCACTTACACGGAAATACCATTTAGAAAGGTATTAATCCGTCTCTTTATGGGTTAAATAACAGGACAGATTGGGTTCTATAGCCTTGGCTGGCAACCAGTCTACTGCAGATAATATTGGCAACCTAATGCGGGATAATCTTCTGCCTAGTCAGTCATGTCTCGATAGAGACATGATCGCCCAAAGCGTGTATCACGTATGGTACGTAACTGTCTGACTGACTATCAGAACAAGAAATAGGAGAGCCGATTTCGAATTCCAACTGATTTCGTTCTATTCCCTTAACCGCAAATATTATTGGGAAGATATTAATCCATCTCTTCTAACTATGCGTTAAATAATAGGTTATATTGGCTTCTTTTGCCGTGGTTGGTGACCACTTGACAGAAGAAAGTAATGGCAAACTACTGAAGGGAAATTTTATGCCCAGTCACTCATGTCTCTTTTGAAACCTGATCGTCCAACCGTGTATCACGGATGCCACAACTGACTGACTGACGCAAAAAAAACCCAAAAAACACTCGTTATTTATGTTCGGATTGCATCGTTTTCTTTCTTTTCCCTCATTTCTTTCACTTTCAATATACCCTGTGACCTTTAAATTTTCCGAACTTTCTTCATAATACATCTCAAAAAATTCAATTGCTTATTTCAGTAGGAAGACTAGACGAATACTAAGAAATGTTTATAAAAAATCCTAAACAGAATAGAGAACAAGATCTTAGTAGCTTCGAGTACTATTTGTATGTGAGGTCCTTGTTCAGTATTAGCTGCTGTATTTGTCAGTTAGTTAATTGACATATTGGATACACGCATGGCTGGTCATGTCCCGAAAGAGACATGACTGATTGAGCTGGAAATTTTCCTAAAATAGGTTGCAAGTATTTACTGCGGTATACTGGTTGCCAACCAAGACTATATAACCCAGTCTGTCCTACTCTTCAACTCAGAGCTGGAGGAAAAAACGAGATGGATTAATACCTTTTCCAAGAGTATTTGTGCGTCAGTGGATGGAACAAATTTGACTGAAATTTGAACTAGGCTCGTTTATTTTCGTCATTTTGTCCACCGCCTGTATAAATAATGTACAAACAATAATATGAAGAAGCAAAATTCTTTTTTGATTCTATTGCTGAGTGGATGGATTTACTCCTTCAGTCAGTTAAGTGCCATACCTAATAAACGCTTGGGCGATCATGTCCCGAAAGAGACACGACTGACTGGTAGACTGTTGCCGACCAAGGCTATAGAATCCCATCTGTCCGGCTATTTAACCCATAACTGGACGGAAGAGACGGATTAATAACTTTCCCAAGGGTATTTGCGCGTAAGTGAATACAATTACCTCTGCCTATTACATCTCATGACTTCATACGTACGTCAATCTTTTTATGCAAAGTGATAGTGCAGTTATACGACACGGACAGGATTTTTATTCTTTCATTCTGGAACGATTTAAATGGCGAAAATGATAGGCCACTATCAAAGATGTCGTTCAAGTGCTTCGGGTGTTTTTTTTTTCTTAAAGTAAACAAGTATATCGAGAATATGTATATTCCAGATAAACATCAGATTGAAAAAACTATGGTTATATAATAACTGATGTCAGCGATTGAAATGTAGAGGAATAATCCAGCCAAGACGGAGGAATAATCCAGCCAAGACGGAGGAATAATCCAGCCAAGACGGAGGAATAATCCAGCCAAGACGGAGGAATAATCCAGCCAAGACGGAGGAATAATCCAGCCAAGACAGATTTACATTTAGCGCATCATAATTCGTCGCTAACATCGTTCAACTTCTAAGACAATCCACTGAAAACTATACAATAAATACGCGTTGATTCATAGTCATTGACAAAAAAAAAGTGACCATTATTTATATTGCCTTAACGGTTACTCTTGTCAAAGGATTCTAATATTTTACAGTGGAAAACTAGTCACAAAATTAAATTCTTTAGCTCTTACATGAGTTAGTATATGAAAAGCTGCACGAAGTTTTCTTGTGTGTGTGGGTAGCAATTCTGTTACAGTATAATAGTATACTCTTCCATTTGATTTTGCACTAGTCAATCTCCTCGTAGAGGTAAACACTTGAAACAATAAAAATATAATTCTACAGAAGGGTGCTGAGAATGCCATAAACTGAACATGTGAGAAGCAGCGAAGCTGGAGAGAAAATGGCAATTAAGGGACACTCATATTTATCAAAATAGATAGTTAAAATTTCTTGAGTATATAATGAAGAAAGAAATCTTGGAAAATTTGACAGTGGACATAACAAAGGCAAGGACTGAGAAAACAACTAATAAGCAACGTAAACACTGTATAAACGGATGGCGAAACACAGTTTAAGAGATGATAAAAAGATAGTTTACAAATGACACGAAATTGTGGTGTCATGACCATCATCGGCGAGAAAGGGCAATGCGTATTGAAGATCAGTTATACTGTAGCATTTTGATTGTTATGAAATACAAACATCTTGTTGCTGACTAGGTGCACAATTTGGGGATCACCTTGTTTCAATCAGATATCATAACACCCCTTTGTACGCGAGTAACACAGAGCTGGAATGAGGAGAAAAAGCCCTTATGCAGGTAGTCTGAGTTTCTACGCTTTCCAAATATAATTGGAGTTATATGAGACATGTTGATAATCTCAGTAAATTCCATGCAGTCTTATCCATCAAGTGCATCTCGTTTATGTTAAGCAAAATCTACCCACGTAACAACCTCATCACATTGTAGATTCCAAGCTACGTCATACGGCTAAAGAAGGAAGTACTTGTTATTAGATAGCTGTCGGTAACTTTTTGGAACATAAATTATATATGATAATATATTACTATGAGAAAATAATAAATATATATATATATATATATATATATACATATATATATATATAAATAATAACGAGTTTCTGAGTTATTAAAATATATATTCTTTGCTGTTCTTTTAATCGATATGTGTCCTATGTAAAATATTCGTGTGTATGTGCATAAATTCTTCTGAGTAGATATGCAGAAAATGAGAGCTTGTTCAAGCCAGATAGAAAACCTGCTTGAAAAATACCTTTCACCAGTAAAACTACTCATAAACACATACACGCACACACACATATATATATATATATATATATATATATAATCATTCACTTCCGATTTGAATATAAATAAAAGTAATATACTAATAATTATTCATGTTTTAAATATTACTGAAATTTAAGTGTCTATTGCTTGATAAATTTTATGATCGTTGGTAAAATTTAATGTTTTTATAGAAATATTAATACTTGTGACATATGTAAAAAGTTTTGGTTAAATGTTGTCAGATTACGTTTTATTATAGAACATATTTGAAACTTAGCAGGCGTCAATGTTTGGTATTTTTAATGTAATTTTTAATGGAATACACTGACAATCACCTCAGTTCGAACAGTTTGCGCCTCAGACACTAAGAAGTAGATAGGTTTGCAAATATTGTGTGTGTAACACATTTCGCACGGCGATCAATAAATAAGTCTTTCATTTCTAACGGGTTTTACATACTCACGCACGCATAATTTGAAATATCCGAATCTTCGATTTTTTTTTTTCGAGATGTTTATCATTTCTAAAGAAAACTTTTTTCCTTGTTTGTAACATTCAGTCAATTTCTATTTTTATTCTCATGGTGTTTAAATAAGCGGATTACGAGACTCAGTAAAACATTTTTTATTTGCACTGTCTCTTGTGAATTTTGGATTTTTCATTTATTCTGTTGTATAACTTAGACAAGGAAATATGCATTCATGTTTACAGAGAAAAACCTGAGTTTGTATCCTAACAATTTAATGCTTAAATATTAAATAGATTGGCAGTACTATTTCTCTATTTACTTAAACGTTCTTTGTCATTTTTTATGTCCAAAATTTTTACTCTCTGTCGTGCATTTGTTAAACCTGTTGAGGAATGTGAATATTTGCGTGTTTCTCTCGCATGTCACCATTTGTTGATGCAAAAGGAATGCGCTTCAGCAATGTGATATATTCATGCATTTTCAAATATAAAATACAATTTTTTTCTTTTTACCTACAAGTCTAAGCTTCCAGAGACGGGTGTTTACAAAACTAAGCATCTCATTTCCTGTACGCCGAAGACTGAAATTTTCTTTGAAATTTCGTACTTTCTTAAAGACAGTTTCAGTTTCATTTGGATAATTCCGGTCAATGCATGTTTAACCAATATGAAGTCACATATAATTTGAATAATACGTGGGACCGAGAGACGGAGAGAGAAAGGAATTATAACGCTATTGAATATTTTACATTACAAAACTCAATTACATATGAAATTAAACATTAATATATTTATAAACTTGGGAACAAAAATAAAAAAATACATAAATAGAATAAACTATTCTGAAAGGAAAATATTAAAAATCATGAACATGGTGAAACAATTTTTTTTTTTTTGCCTACAAATCTAAGCTACCTGAAGAGATGGATGTTTGCAAAACTAAGCATCTCATTACCAGAAATAAAAATATAATTTAATGTGTATACAGCGGGAAAAGGAAAGGAAAACATTAAAATATAGTAAATAGGAACTCTGCTCAGTCGTTAGCCACCCAAGGTAAATAATCCCCAGCAGTATTTAAAAGCGTTTAGATGAAAAGTAAAAGAGGAAGATAGTTCATAAACAGTGCCATCTAACAGGGTATTGGCAGACCAAATGAGGGTAATCACCACACCTGTTAAAACTCAGCACATATCTACCTTATAGAGGTTCATCATCTCATCAATTACATCCAATGTTGTGGAGGGCAGCAACGTTTTGTTACTGTTTCCGTAAGAAACTGTTTTTTGATGGGGCAGGGTTGTTAGCCCTGCGCCCAACCCCCAAACCTGGAGGACCATTCTTGGTCCTTAGGTTTGCAGCACCTGGTATTTCCAAATGGTCACCCATCTAACTACTGACCAGGCTCGATGTTGCTTAACTTCGGTGATCGGACGGGAACCGGTGTATTCAACACTATATATATATATATATATATATATATAATTTGTGTGTATACATTCTGATGATAAAAACATTAGTGTGAAGAAATTATTTGGGGGAAATTCGTAGTTTATACTATTTTATCACTTGATTGCCAAATATTAGTCTTCAAAGTAGTTTTCTATATCTTACATATGTAACAGAAATCTATATATTTGTATATCAAATGTTCTGCGACTCAAATTATATCGCGTTTGTTATGTTTTGTGATCACTGAAAATCTTTTCTTCATACAGCACAACTTCAATATAAAATCGTATGATCGTCTTTTATTCGCCTTTCCAAACAGCTACACATTCTGTCTGCGTCAGACTTATTAAAATTTAGCATTAACACGACGGGATGGAGGAGAGGATATTTTTATTGTGTACTTTTCTTTAAAACTTATTCATGAGTTAAATTCACTTTACGTACGTCACGGAAAAGTCCCCTGGAAAAAAATGTGCGAATATGTTCAAAACTATATTTTAAACAAGCAATGAGCAATTTTGTCAATTCAGCTCCAGCAGTTTATTCGAGAGTCGGTTGCAAAAGAATAAATTATTCATTCAATTAAGAACTTCATTCTAAATAACATATGTTACTTATTTTTTGAGAGGCACCAGCTTTTATGAATTAGCTAGAATTCGTGCACTTGAAAACTAACCTGTCACATTAACAAATATAAACACACCCACAGTTTTTTTGTTAGTCTTGAACAAGTAATTGCTATGATATTCACATATTAAATGCCATTTTCTTGTGGGACTATGTATATAAATTGACCGCAAAGAATTTTATATTGCGCATTTTCAATATTCTTTTTCTTAATATACTGGTATATTTTTCTTATAATGCTAGTGTGCCATATATATATATATATATATATATATATATATATGCGCTAATATAAAATTCTTTACGGTAAATTTACGTCCGGATTCATACAGCATATCTTTCCTAACAAAACTCATGATGTTACAATGCAGGAAAAGTTCAAATAATATATATGAAAACAACAACAAAACTTATGTGTGTATATATATATATATATATATATAAAGGGCTATCACAAAAAACATAACTGAGTCGACGAATTTCGTCCTATGAAACAATCAATAATCATAAATAAAAACAGTTCCGAGGTTAAAATTAATCTAATGTGACGCGAAAATACTCGTAGTCTACGAATTACTCCTAATACATAAATCAAACATTTGAAGAAAGCTCATTATAACAGAAATAGACATCGTTCCACATGAACGAGTTATCATGCTTGTCAAAACTTTAACCACACTTCTTGGCACAATTAACGTTACGCATATGATAAACTCTGATCTTCGAAAACATAAACATTAAAAATATATAAAAACAATTTCGATATAAGATCTTTATTTACAAATCTTTCTGTAATTAAGTGCCTAAATTTGCTAAAAAACACTTAAATATTAAATTCCTTCTTTCAATATATAAAAATGGGGCAATTAATTATTAATCAATGTTTTTTCTTTTTACTTTCGATAACAATTTTCATAGAAAACATTGGCGGCCTTTTGGCTTGTCTATTTTTACAATTTCGAGACAGCGTCCCTTCCAAAATATTTTACCACACTGTTCCTATTTTAAATACGTATATGATTCACTATTAGTATATCCACCTTTTTTACCCAATTTTACGTAAACGTCGAACTTAAAGCAAATTTTACCTTTCAATTTGAAACTGCCAACGCTTTACAATTTCAACATATCCTGCAACATATATCGAATAAAGAACTGAATTTTGAAGTTTGCACAAAATCTACGAAAAATTACATTATTAATTTCTATCCTCATCACTGTAAAAGCATGAGCATAATTAGAGGGTTTTATTTAAGAGCACTAAACATCTGTAGCCCTGATACTTCGCTTACAAAGATATATACACAGGAAAAAAATTTTAAAAAACCTTCAATATCCTTATCGACAACTCTACAGAAACGGTATAGAAAACAATCGCCAAAAAAGTGATGGCATTATTAGCAGCAATAATGACAATAAACTAGAAAAAAACAATAAAATACTACCCAGTAAATCCCGGACATCTTCGATCCTAAACAATTAATCTAATTTTACGCTATCATAATAATTACAATCATATCCAAAATGATTATGTATATAATCAAAACTAAAAAATATTGGTAACAGTAAAAAGGCTGAAGCATGTATATTTATAAAATAAATTGTCAGATTTGTTTCTTGTATATTTCTTTCAAGTGAATTGAAAACATAAACATAAATTTCCAAAACGTATCTATGAAAACAAAAAATATTGATAGAAATATATTAGCATGCATTTTAATACATTCAGGCACAACTTCATTCTAAAGAATGCCTCACATATTAATAAAAAATAACTTACTGAGACGGAAATATTTTTGAGTGTGCTATTATCGAATCTTAGCCAAAAATAAATCCACGCCTCAGATCTTTTCAATGACCCCCGTTCCTGAAAGAAATACTGCTACCCAAACTCGAAGCACACGATTGTAGTATGTTTTAAACAAAAGTTTAAATTCTTAAACTTTTATTTTAAATACACAAATTAATTCCAAGTTAAAATGATTACATTATAAAATAAAATATTATTTAACAGATTTTAAAAAAATAACAATATATTGAATTACTAAAAAGTACATTTATTTAACAAAGCTTAAACCATAGCTCCCAGATGACTTTAGATTCTCCTGAATCTCTTCTGAACTGTGTCCTTGCTTAATGTTTTGAATGCTACCATAATGTTTGCCTTCAGTTTGTATCGGGTCTTACAAGTAGTTTTGTTGGTCTCTCGCTTAAATGCACATAGTAATCAAGCGGTTTGTAGTTAATGTAGGCCTTCTTGTTGATTCTGAGGGAGTTGTTTTCTTGTCGTAACTATCAGAGTGAGTTTTTTGAGTTTCTATATGATCTTAATCACCGTTAGACTCATCTAAATCCCTCCACTGTCGTTAGATTGACACCAGGCACGCCGGAAATAAAGTATTGAAGTTTCTGAGATGAATTTCTGTACAGTATAGGGTTTCTAAGGATGTGCGTTGTGGTACAGTGGATATCGGCTCGGAACGAGAAACCGGGGAGCCGAGTTCGAATTCCAGCTAAATCCATTGTATTCACTTACGCGCAAATACCCTTGGGACAGGTATTAATCCGTCTCTTCCTTCCAGTTATGGGTTAAATAGCAGTACAGATTGGGTTCTCTAGCCTTGGTCGGTAACCTACTGCCGGATAATCTTCCGCCCAGTCAGTCATGTCTCTTTCGAGACATGATCGCCCAAGCGTGTATCACGTATGGCACTTAACTGACTGATAGGGTTTCTAAATTTATGGTGGAGTGAATTGCGTTAAGGTGTCTTTCACAGGTTGTGTCCAACTGATTCTACTGTGCAGTCGCTAAAATTAAAAACGAATCACGTACATGCACGAAATTTTTAAAAAATAGTTACAATTTACCCAATCGCACACTCTGTATAGCTACTGTGATTCATCTATTGTCAAATTTTACTTTTTTTTTCGTGGCAGCAAGGACATCTCTAATTTGCTTTTAGACAGAAAGTTATTTTCCCCGTTTTTATCCGAAGACTAAAAAGTATATATCTTAGTGAATATGCAATATCCCGCTGTTTCTCATAAACAGAACGCTGAAGAAGGCTAAAACGATCCACTGATATTTTTCTTCAGCAATTTCTATTATTAGACATAAATTATAACAACGAGCTTTCTAGCTGGCAACTCTGGTAGTACTATCAAAACACAGCCATAAATGATGGGGAAGCATTTTTTGGTGCTAAAGTTTTTTTATAAAGTTCTCAAAATGTGCATATATAGTGTGTTTATTTCTTTGCATGTGCGTGTTACACCGTGCAAGTCCATATAAATGACAGTATTGTTCTAACGGGATGCTAATTTATCGAAGAAGCGTTTTCAATGGCAGCCAGACATGAAGTGAACACACGTAATGTGAATATGATTATCAGCCTTTTTTGTGAGGATGCTTCATGCTGTAACGCAGCCTTGGAGAATTTTCCTATTAGGTTGAAATCTCAATGTCCACATGATTTTAAAATATCCAATTAATGAACTGCTTAGAAAATTAGGAGTATAACGTCTCTTAACGTATTCAAACAACTTCATATTCTCGGAAAGAATTAGTGCTCCTTTAATTTTTTTTTTTGTGCCGAGAAAATTATTTTCGTTAGAACATTTAATAGATTCTAAAAGAGCGGCAGTTAAGACAGACATTTGAATGTGATTCCAAAATGTTGAAATATCTGATATTAGCAGTATATCCCGGCGTTGCTTGAGTGTAATGAAAGCTTTAAAACTAATCCATGGTCCTGGAGCTAAGAATCAGCCTAAAGTATATTTGTGTGAAGTTTGGTGAGAATCGGATAAAAATTGTGGATTTGTATAAATGACATACAGACAGATAAACACACACACAAACATCTTGCCTTTTTATATATATATATATTATCGATTTTCTGCACCATTTTAAGAACTGCAACCATGAAACTTCTGAATATTGTTTCTTATGTCTTTGTCTATGAGTGTATCAAATTTGATTAAAATCGGACCACTCCTTCGATAACCTGATTGTTTCGATTTTCGATATTTATCGGGGGTACCTTGACACAAAACCTAGCTAAGAACACTCGCAGATGCTTAAAGTACAACTGTGTAAATTTTCAAGAAAATCGGTTCAGACGTTTCGGAGTCTATAGGTAACGGACACACACGCACACAGACAAAATTCCATTTATAAATAAGTTTAGATTTAGATAGATATAAATTTAAGAATAATTTATTTTGAGATATCTTCACAACAAACAACAATGAGGAAATCATCTTCATCCAAAAATTTTAAAACGAGCATCACAAATAAGAGCGGAGCTTGAAAATACGATCAGATATCAAATCACTTGCGATTAATGCCAAGTGGAAGGAAATCGACTTAAGAAACTTTGTAAGATCATAACTCATCATCCGATCTGTCTTCACCATTTCAGTAATTAAACAAGTCCTCACTTGTTGATGTGTCCCCTATTTTAATACTGTAATATTTTAATTTGATTTTTACCTGTCCTTCAAAAATCGCTTTTACATTCACAAATCCTCCCAATTTATTCATTTGTGTGCTATGTTTTCCTTCATGGTCATAACTCTCCACTGCTTCCTGGCAGTCGTTTCTTTTAGTCACGTTTTATTTAATATAACTTCTTTATCTTGTTATTCCATCCATTCACACAATATCGTTAAATAGATTAGCCATTTTTTACTCATTTTTGCTATCTATACTCGGCAGATGGGGCACCTTAGCGTCGTGTAATGGTTAGCAAGCTTGTCTTGGTAGAACCAGTTACAACTGAGTAGTGAGTTCGATCCCCACTGGATCCCCCATACTTTCGGCCTTGTCACATCTAAGCGGCGATTAGAAAATCAACTATACCCCACAGGTCTTTAATTTTTCAGGCCCTTGCCCCGCTTTATGTATCCCAGAAAATTTCTCTAAAATTCTAAGTGTAAGTTAACTCGTTGTTTGCATTTTCTTGAAAAGTACTTCGCTGACCAGGTGTGCTATCCTTGTTAGCGTTCGGTAATAAAACTAAATTTTTTGTCGCTTTGTGATCTTTGAAGAGATTGTCGGGCATTTCCGGTCCATCCCAACTTTGATTCTAATGAACTTTTGTCTTCGTCCTACATTGCATAATTATGATTACCTGTTTTTTTTTTATCTCTATTTTTTATTAATTGATAATATCCTTGTTCCTCTGAATTTTTTTCATTTTCCTTGCTTGTCTTCATATTTCATACTTCGTAGAATACTTAAGACCACTGACTTCGTGCGATATCAATTACATTCATATCTAACGAGATCAAATAATTTAAATGGTACTACTCCTTAATATTAAAATATTTCTAATCAAGACATTTTTGTTATAAATCTATTTAGTCATATTTTAAAAGAGTCGTATAAAGTGTCTTCTGAATAAATTTTGATTTAAATCAACAAAAACAAAACATATGTTTTTTGTGCGGTTTAGTCAAAATCGAAATAACTACGGATTATTTCATTCATTTTTTCCTATTTTTAGTATGTTTTGAGCTTCTAATATTTTAGCAATCATTATTTTTTCACAAGAATGTATCATGTGTAAAAGTTCAGAGCCACTTTAGGTACATAGTTATAGTGTACGAAATACAGTTTATGTGGATATGTAGTGGATATGCCAGTATTGGGAACGCGAAAGCACCAAGTGAAGAAACCTTGGCGACTGAGCTATTTTTGCACATGTATAACATAGGTGATGCATTCGAGATATTCAGTGACATATATATAAAATGATACATTTAGTCATTCTTCAAATTAAGTAGGGTTTTTCATGTCTCACTAGATATATCTCGCATGTCTTAAAATCATTCCGCACGGAAATGTAGAATTTTCTTTCAATATTTTTTCTTGAGAATGCCAGTTCCTAGACATCTGTGTAGTGCCATTTTAAATTTAAGCAAGTTGCTCATTTTTTGATATAATGAAAAAAATAATCGTTTCACCCCGAACAAGTCAGAACCACCACTAGTGCACATGGGATTACAGTGAGATAAAAAAAGAAGGAAATAAAGAATGAATGTACATGTGGAAAAAATAAGAGATCGAAGATGGCAATTGACGTTGCATTTAAACTTTTGGAGATTAATGTGCGTTGTGGCGCAGTGGATATCGATTAGGAACGAGAAATCGTGGAGCCGAGTTCGAATTTCATTTGAATTCTCTGCATTCACTTAAGCGCCAGTACCCTTGAAAAAATGTATTAATGTCTCTTCCCTCCCATTATGGGTTAAATATCAGGGCAGATTGGGTTCTTGGCTGGCTACGAGTCTACCGAAGAAAGTAATGGCAACCTACTATGGGATAATCTTCTGCCCAGTCAGTCATATCTCTTTCAGGACATGATCGCCCAAGCATGTATCCCATATGGCACATAACTGACTGACTGATCTATCAGGAAAGTAAGAATACGGAATGGAGTTCAACAGGCAGGAAGTGCGAGAAAAGAAACTGTAAAAAAGTGGTTAAACATTTGATTAATTCGATGGTAAATAGGTGGGACCTAGATGCCAATCTAGTAGCACGTGTAAATTCATGTGGTCGCGGCACCAGGGCAAAGAAACTCGTCAGAGTAAAAACCGTGAAAATATTTGTATAAAAGACGGAGGAAGCAATATCTTTTCGGTTAGATAGTGATTGAAGTCAAGCTGCTAAATAGGGATTACCTTTTAGTCTGGTACCAGAATGAAGGGAACTGGTATATGGTTATAAGAATGTATAGCGCCATTTCAGCCGTGCAGTGCCTCACTGCTAATAACAATCAAATTTGATGACTTGACTTCCCCGTTTCACTCCAGCATTGTCCTCAAACAGAAAGTCTGCTATTTGGCTTTTTAATTTCGTCTTTCGCATCTTTTCGTTTTATTTATTTTAATTTTCCTGTAAACATATTCTTTTGTTATTTCCCACCCCCAGACGCTTATCTCTCTTTTCTATTTCCAATTTGTCAATCACTTCTTGAATTATTGTTTATTTTTCTTAAGCTCTTTTTTGTGTTCAATCACTGCCATGATCTTCACTCTGTAGTCATGACTTCTCGCTCTTATCTCTCGTTTTCGTTTTTTTTATTTTTATTTTTTCTCTTTATTTCTCTTCTAAAACATACGCAGTTCCTCCTCCCTTTAAAATGATCCCTGTCCTCTCTTTCTCCTATTCTTTCTCTCCCTAAATAATTTTCCTAAACTTTCACGTCAGTCAACGTACCTTTTTTTTCCCCAGCTTTCTGCATTACATTCCTCCTTATCTCTGCTTTCTTTTGGGCCCCTTATCATTTTATTCATCTTATTAGGATAAAGGCGAGCTTTTCTTGCAGCCTTGCTATTTCATTAAATGTTCTGCTCAGGACGTGAAGCACTCAAACAGTTAGCGGTTGGATTAGGGATATTTCTCTTGGACCCGACACAAGCCAACGGGAGTAAAAAGAAGGCACAATCCGTCGATATTACATTACGTTTATGAGGTAAGTCTCTTTATACTAATCTTTATTTCAAATGCTCGGCACATGCATTACCTTTTTCAAGTTTGGCACTCTAAGCAGATGCATGAGTTTTATGGGAAATTAATGCTTGGATTTCTTTATACTGTTCACTCACTATAAGGCTCAAGGGCCTCTCAAGATAGAGGGAAAGAAGAGATTAAGAATTGAATATGACGAAGACCTGTAGGTTATATATCGGTTGATTAGTTGATGAGGCCGATCTTGCAGATGTTGTAGAAGCATTCTCTCGGGGGTTTATTCCACAAGGTCTACAATATTTCTTGATAAGATATCACACGGAATGAGTATAATTTTCAACTAAATATATGTTCGATATGATGAGATTTTGAAATAAATAGTTTTCGTTTATGCAAATATATATATATATATATGTGTGTGTGTGTGTGTGTGAGCGGAAACTTAGAACTAACTTAATAAAAAATTATCCAAATATTGGAGAATTTTTGGATTTATTTTCACCTGAAATTAAAGCCAAAATACGATGTTTAGAACGGCTCATGATAAACATAATAGACATTCATTGTCTCTTATATTTAGCAGGGTGTATATATATATATATATATATATATATATATATATATACACACACACACACACGTGTCTGCCATTTGGGGCTAATCACCTCTCAGTTGTGTTTCTATCTTCCGATAGTGTTTCCGCTGTGTCTCTGTTCGAGGAGGATATATATACTTCTGAAAAAATAAAAAAACCGAGAGCTGTTCGATCATGAAAAATGTATAACTGAAGCTGGACCACCCCATTCCAGTGGAGAAGGTGGATCAGTGATCGCCTCCGAGGTCAGCGTAACCGGCAGTTGCGGGAGAAGGGCAATTTATAGCCCTGGCTCTCTCTCTCTTATATATATATATATATATATATATATATATATATATATATATATATATATACATTCTTCCCGCAGCCAACATACATTACCCGAGGGATTTTATCTCAAAATAAAAATTTCCGTGCCACCATGTACATTTAATTCATAA
This sequence comes from Ascarosepion bandense, assembly GCA_037127315.1. Taxonomy (NCBI): domain Eukaryota; kingdom Metazoa; phylum Mollusca; class Cephalopoda; order Sepiida; family Sepiidae; genus Ascarosepion; species Ascarosepion bandense. The sequence goes on along the minus strand of JBBBDQ010001317.1, from coordinate 9,507,072 downwards.
TTATATATATATATTTTTTTTTTGTGTGTGTGTGATTTTTCCGAGTATGGTGACTTTTAATGATAGAAGAAATCCTACCTAGAAAAGTGACGTCTTAGTCCTCTTCAAAGTTTCTCTTCATTAGTAAAAGAACATCAGTAGAAATTCAGTGTCATTGACAGTCTGAGTAGATCGACTGGGGGCGTCAGTCGTTCACTTTGTCGGACTCTGTATCTTCGGGCAGAGAGGAACCCAGACGGGGCTCCGTCGAAGAGTATGGTCTCGTCTGAGGGAAAAAGAACAAGAATTTCTTCCGTGCTTAAGTTTTCGGTGTTCCCACTGTCATGGCCTTGTGCCGCATCTAACTCAGACGTTCGCCTATGTGAGGAGGTGGTTGATACCCCAGCAACGTCTTACTTGGGATCGTCGTAAGTACCCCTTTCATGTTCTAATTAAATTTGCCCAGTCTTTTCCCAGCTATTTCAGTTTTGAGAAAAAAAATCAGAAGTCATAGAAATTCAAGTTTGAATTTTGGTTGAATTAAATCTGTCATTGTCAATAAGACTGGCATATAATGCAGATGCTCATCAAATTTCCTCTCATTTCTGACTGGCCATAAATGAGGGGCTCTCTCCAAACATACGCAGTAAGCACTATTTACATTGTTCAAACTATTGTCCTTACCTTTACGACAATGATTACGACGTTTCGGTCATAATACGCTCCGGCCTTCTTCAGGTATTAGAAATTTCGAACCGAACGCTTTACGACGATCACTAGGGTATATCGTTCTCATTCCATGACACATGGCTCAATGCATATAGATTTTTGTTAGTTTCAGTGGAATGACTTAGTTGTGAGTTCAATAGCAAGCTACAGCAGTAGTAAACAAATAACTTATAGTTTTAAGTGAAAGGGAGATAACTACAGCGCAAACCAGTAATGGAATTGCACATGGAATTAGAATGATATATCCCAGTGATCGTAATGAAACGTTCGGTTCGAAATTCCTAGCACCTGAAGAAGACCAGAACGTACAACAGCCGAAACGTCGTTAACATGAAAGTGAAAACAAGGACAATAGTTAAAACAACGTATGTAGTTTAAATACTACTTCATCTCTGAAGTATAGACAAATATGCAGTAAGGTTTTCTCTGATTGGTTGCTTATTTATATCAAGGCTACGCAACCGATTCTCAAGATTTCATATTTACTGTATGTGTTTTTGGAATAATTTTCATATAGTATGAGATTATACTTTATCTTGGATCATGGTAGTTATGAATTTATTTTGATAATTTGTAATCTAAGCACGTTTTATTTGCTTTTTTATTCACACTGAAATGTGTTTGTGGAAAATGGGAGCGGAGGGTATGGATAAAAATTATACTCGGAATAATATTAATTGTTTATACTAGATACTTGCACGAAATGGCATCTAATAAAAAGAACTTTATTGCGATGAAGATCCTAAATATTATTATTTCGATCACTGGGTTCCAATCGGTCGGCTTTCTCCATTACACAGTATATTTGTTAACTTTTCGTACAATAAGTTTTCTCGCTGCAGGATAACCGAATGGGGATATTAGAAAAATGGGATGAGATTTATAATTAAGATTCATAGGGAGGAAACAACGGTGGAGTCTTTAGGAGAAAGAATCATTCGAATCATAATAAAATGTTTATAATCTGCAACCTGAAAGACGAATTTTCAGGCAAAAATGTTTACATGGGTAAAAAAAAAAAACATCGCATTGTTAGAAAAAAATCCATAAAATATTTCAACATTAACTATATTTTACATGAACTATATTTTACACCATTTTTGACTGTTTTTGCAACGGTCATTCTCTGATCTGTTTCTAACACGTTGACTGGCAGATATCAATTAAAAAACTGACTTTAAAACGCAATTTCTTAGTTCCAAACTCAAGCGCTGAAAAATGTTATGTTAATTTTTAGCCTCAAATAAAGTTTTAAGCTTGTTTTAATACTAAAAGTATCACTGCGAATAAACTTTCTCATCACTCGCAGAGGAAAATGAATTAGGTAAATACTAAGCATGTGATAATTCGCATTCGATACCATAATACAATTTGCCAACAATAGGTTATTTCGTGGTTGATACTTCGTTTCTTAAATACAACATGAAATAAATGTTTGTTTGTTTTTGTTCAATAGAATATCAACTCTTATGGGTTATTTAATACCGAAACCTAAATATTTTCAGCGCAATTTTATGCCTTCAACTTAAAATATATTTTTTGTATTGTTGGTAATTCTACTATAAAACGTGGTTGCTATACATTGTTTCGGTTGATTTTGTTTAACTACATTTCAATGTCTCTAGAGGTCATTTCATGCAGAAAACTAAATATTTTGGACGCATTTTTATATTTTAAGGTTTCATTGTTTTTTGTTTAGCAACATAACGACATTTCTGGATTCTTTAATGCTGAAATATAAATACTTTATGGCTTAAGCTGAGTCTACATAGTATTATTCTGATAGTAAGGTCCTGGGTATAACGGTAAACTGCATCCGGCAGCAAGGCCTTTGATTAGGAGGTTGTGAGGAGCATGAAATCACCCTTTAATTGCTGTTGTTCTCAGGTTCACCTTCACCTGGAGTGGTTGCAAATAGTTACCACCAAAACAGGTGTCAAAACACTATGACAGTATAAAAATAGACTTTTTAGAAAACTAGACACATAAAAGATATATATATAAATACATAAAGACTTTGAGATATATATATAAATAAAGACTTTGAGATATATATGTATATATATATAGATATATGTATTTATGTATTTATATATATATCTCAGTCTTTATGTATTTATATATATATCTCAGTCTTTATGTATTTATATATATATATATCTCAGTCTTTATGTGTGTGTGTATATATCTATATATATATATATATCAAAGTCTATATATATATATATATATATATATATATATATATAAGACTTTTATAGAAATATATACATTTTGGAAGGAATAAAATATTGCCAAAATACATTTTTGAAGAAAAACATTATTACCAGCAATAAATTTTTGAATACAAAACCTCGAAGACATCTTCAGTTTTCTAAAATTGAAAAAAAAAGTTTTCCTCAAAATCTGAGTAAATTAACCTTCTCACTATAACCGGACATAAAAATACCTTAAACCCCAAACTTTTGGCATGAAATAACCCACAGAGTTTAATATGCCATTAAACAAGATTGGAATTTTGAAAGTATAAAATGATGTATAAACATACAGTTTTTACATGATGTGTTGTAGGCGTTTTAATATTTACTATAAATTTATTTGTTTAAGGTAGGATATTGACGTCTTCAGTATTTTCAAGTAATTTTCTCATGTGTTCTTTGTAGTCTTTGTCTTGAATGGGCTGACTACATTCAGTTAAAATGTTTCACTGAGTGCCCCTTACATATGTTACATGCTGAATCATCTTCATTCTTCAGCAAGTAGGAATGGTTGATGCAAGTGTGACTTGTGTGCTCGAGTCAACGTTACATTATCTCACTGAAGACTGGTAATGACATAAATTTATTTTTTATAATAAAATCTAATAACAGTGAACTGTAGGAATTGTGGTGCAGTAGATATCGGCTCGGAACGAGAAATCGGAGAGCCGAGTTCAAATTCTAGTTGATTTTGTTGCATTCCCATGCATGCAAATAACTCTAATGGATTATTTTAGTAATTTTAGATAGGTTTCCCATGTTCGTTTTTCGTAGCATTGATGCCTTACTGTTGTTAAGTGAGCAGTAAGTTTATTATATTCAGTTAAAATGTGTTTTACCGTGAGTGCAGATTGTAATGTTGGATGATTTTTATTCTTTAGTAAGTATGTATGGGTGAGCTGTGTATGGCCTTCGTGAAGACGAGCAAGCGTTACTACATTACTTCCTTCTTTCTATATTTGTTTCCATTCACTTAGCCATGATTTTGTTTGTGAGAAGTTTTTATTTGCATTGGTCTAACGTTGTTTATATGACAATTTAGGTACATATAAAGGAACTGCTTTAATTCTTATGTGGCTTGGGATCCAGCATAGCTTTATCTCTTCACAGTTAAAAAGCTAATGTAATTTTCATACTAATTTTCATAACCGTAGATTGCCGAGATTTCATTTCGATTGTTGTTATAATTGATAGAAGATATTAAATAATAATTTTATTTTTGTTTCTACAAATGAAGTCGAGTTCTTGGTCTATTACACAAGTATCTGCATTGAAAACTTATTTATTTATTTTTGCATATGTTTTTTTCATTTTCTTTTTATGCGCTGCTGCACATCCGGTTTCATTTTTGTATTTTGATCTCTCTGTGAAGATGTACAAATGTCTGGGATTATTGATTTTTTTTTGTTCCAAATTCATCAGTGAATAAAAGTGTGTGTCTATTTGTTACATGATGTATGCAGAATTTCCCATTTATTTCCGGTATTCTTATGGTCTAAGATTTGGTATGATGGTATTATGGATTCTAAACAGAGAGTTGGGATTTTTGAATGATGGGTTCCATCCGTATTCCAAATGATTTCATGGCTTCTTTCAGTTAGATGAGGATTCTGTATATTGGATCGAACATCTAACGCAGCGTTAGAAGTGCAGTCTTTTCCCTTCAGATAATATTCTGGAGCTAGTTTGTCTGGATTAAGTTTGAGTTTACTTTGCTTCTAGATGCAAATTTTACCAGGTGTGTTCGAAATGCTATAAGTGTCAAACAAACAATTTCCTAGAAGGTTGGTTTAAGTACTTTGAGCTGTTTCCTAACTGAAAAATATCTGAAATTTATATCATCCAGCTGAACACAAACTGTCTCAAACGAATCAATAAAATCTGCCGAATATTTTACATGTCTAGGAAGCAAGATAATTTCTACTGAAAAAATGTGAAAATTCGTATCGCTAAAGTCTGGGCTACCGAGAATAAAAATTAGATCATCTAAAAATCTTACCTACCAACTCCAGGGGAAGATTCTTTCGAATTGGTGTGGAGACGGTGTTAATATTTGGTGCTACTACCTGGATTACAGTTTAAGATTGATGGAACTTGCACTTAGATGCTGAAAGATATACTTAGCAATCTGCTAGAGGGAACTTCCATGTAAATCACAGCTCTATGGACAAACCTCTGATATTTATACAATCTTACAACACTGCTGGCTGGCAAAACAAGAATTCACCTCTGTGCTGCTCTTCTGGACTGCTAGCCAAGGAGCAAGACAAGCTTGTTGGCTAGTAAATATCAATATTGACCAGCCATGTTATAACACAAAATACTGCTTCCAGCCTTGAAGCAGGACCGTGACAGTTGGCGTGATTGTCAGGAATGTCCGAGTTCATGAGACCAGATCAAAAATAATAATCCAGCTTGAATCGGATTGATATTTCATATTATTTGAGCAGTGCTTGGAGGTCTACTCCCCAATTGTTGTAGACACAATTCTCAATAGTTGTAATGTTGTATTGCATTTTATTTTCAGATATTTTAGGTGTTCTATGAATGTCAATTTCTTGTCGAGAATTAGATAATTTTGTATTCATTAACTGATTCGAATAAGAATCCTGATGATTCAGTCAGTATATTTTGGCTGGGTAACCTTCTACTCATTTTCAAGTATAGCTAAAATCTAGTAATATTCCATTTGGTTTCAGAAAGAAAGTTTAAAAAAACCTATTGAGTAAAAATATGCAATTTGGTTGGTTACATTTACTTAAATATCCTTTGCTTTTACAGAATATTTAAATTGATAAAACGCAACATGAAATTTTTTTTATACTTTTTCAAAATGAAAAAAAAAATCTGCATAAAACATTATACGAGGTTTACCGTTGACTTGAGTAAAGAAGTCAGCACTACCACAGACATAAAATATTATGTCTCAAGTTATACTTCCAAGAAGGCCGATCATCCGCGAAGCGAAATGTAGTTGTAGGTTATGGTTTGAAGACTTTTACTAAAGAACGTTTGAGAATGTCCGTTTCCATGGCTTAATTAGCAAAAAAATTTACCAATAAATCATTCTCGAAACATTTCTTATAATGTAGAAATACTGGACAAAAATCCTGGCTGGTCATCTTTTTATATTTTCCACAATGTAGGTTATCGTTGTTCTGAATGAACAGTGTAGCTTCAGCTCTTACCCAAATAAAATCGAATCAAGTCAACTAGCACCGTAATGTGTCGTATCTGCTGCGTCAAAGTAACTCTACTGAACACTCTTGTCGGATGCAAATACACCCACCTCTTTCACATAACTTGACCGCTTCGTACAACAGATATACTATTTTGAGTTTCTAATCTGTTTGGGTTACTGTTTTGCAATTACATGTATTTTCTTTTGTTCACTTCTGTTTCTATCGTAGTTTGCAACTAATTTAGGATAAAGGTATGTCGACGAATATTCAGTGTCAGTCTCTAGTAATTGGTTAAAAAGATGTTTTTGCACTCCCAATGAAAGTAATGATGATCATAATAATAAAAGTAATGACAGTGACATTTGTGTAAATAAAATTAGGGAGTCGTGATCATTTGACGTGGCGGTCTGAGATAAGATTATAGCGTAAAATAATGGTGAGATAACCATTTTCATACAAAAATAGATGTAGCGTAACTGCCAGGCTATACTTATAAATTTTAAAACATTAATAACAGAAAACTTAAATTAAGTTCACTTATTATTGTCTCTCTTTCTAGTACTGTTAAGTTTTTATTTGGTAAAGCTCTTGGTTTGTGATTTTCTAACGCCACTTAATAAGATATGATTGAAATCAGTTAAGTGCCATATGTAATACATGCCTGGGCGATCATGTCTCAAGAGAGACGCAACTGACCGGACAGAGAAATTTTTCGTAGTCAGTTGCCATTACTTTCTTTGGCATATTAGTTGCCAACCAAGGCTAGAGAACCTAATCTGTCATGCTGTTTAAGTGGAAGAAGTGACGGGATAATATCTTTCCTAAAGGTATTCGCAACGAATTCAACCACGGATCTCCAATTTCCTATTCCGAGCAGATATCCACTGCACCACAGCACACATCGCTCTTCAAGTCATTTTAATCTCTGGAATGAGCGCTGGGATAGAACTAGGCATATCATATTCAGGTTGAAGTTAGAAATATTGTTTAAATCGATGCCATCAAATAAAGTACAATTGTGAAGGAAATATGACCACAAGATGGAAGAGGTGAAGCTATACTGTTCCCTACAAACTAAAATTGATAGATTAATCCTAAGAGCATGTAAACAGAGAAGCATCGAGGTTTAGAGGCAACGCCTATTTGAGAGAAAAATGAGATATCTGACGGCAACAGGAATATGAATAAAGAATAGATTAGGCAATTAGAAAGTCTAAAAAAACCGATGCAGAAGGCACTTATACCCAGAATCGGAAAGACACAGCTGAAATTCTTGTGGAATATATGATAGGGAAGGAGGGCTTGGAGAATTTGACACTTAAAAATATATCGAAAGCAAAAGTGGACAGCTGGTGAGCTTGTGTTAATGGATGGCAGAACGGGAGGTGTGAAAGGTAATATAATAACAAGCACAGCTACAAGGTTCGGGAAGTTGTGGAGTCAGAATGCTCAAACCCTGAAAAGAAATTAGATAATTAAGACAAGCATAAGAGCATTCTCATTGATTATCCCAATTTGATATCAATTCAGGTGGCATAAAAAATCGGCGGTAAATCAGGTGATTTCAGAGAGAGAAATATTTTTCGCCAAAATGATATTTAATTTATGAATTTCACAATAAGAGTTCAACAATAATAGCTAATACCAAAACATAATAACTATGAAACGGTATTGTAAAAACGGGATGTTAAGATATTAAAAACCTCAGTAATACCGTTTTTATGTTCGTTTCATTTTTCCCGGAAAAAAAATTGCACTTTTTCATTGGTAAATTGGAACAGCCAGCATGTCTATCTGATCGCTTTGAGATCATGATTAAGTAAATTTTATGTATAATTTATAACTTCGATTTTCAAAAAGGGGAATTAGATGGGATCATTTTATATCCATTTACGTGATAACAAACTAACAAAGTACCAGGTTCTCCATTTCAAAAAGCTGTGTGTGTTTGGATGAAAGAAGCAGATGAAAACGAAATCTTACTTGGATGTTATCGTATTTGGTTATTTAGATGAAGCCATTATTAATTTAACTTCTGCTTTTTAGCCCAGTTATCACAGCATCATTAAGATGGAGCTGCATAGCGTTTAGCTAAATTGTAAAAAAAAGAGATTAATGATATATACTAGCTGTTCTTCGTTGCTTAATTGGTAAGGTGCTGCCATGAGTAGTCAGATATTTAAACATAAGAGGTAAAATTTTTAATATTAGTGGTCTTATTCAACAATTTTGATGGAACGATTTGCAATTTGTGTGAGATAGCGACCTGAATGAGTTACAAAAAACAGTTAAACAAAAAAATGCAAAGTAGTTATCTTTTTACCTTTTATGTGCCTTGTGGTGCAGCGGATATCAGCTCGAAACGAGAAATCGAGGAGCCGAGTTCGAATTCCAGTTGAATTCATTGCATTCACTTACGCGCAAATACCCGTGGGAAAAGCATTAATCCGTCTCTTCCCTCCAGTTATGGGTTAAATAACAGGACAGATTGGGTTCTATAGCCTTGGCTGGCAACAAGTCTACCGCAGAAAGCAATGGCAACCTACTGCGGGATAATCTTCTGCCCAGTCAGTCATGTCTCGAAAGAAACATGATCGCCCAAGCGTGTTTCACGTATGGCACTTAACTGACTGATTAATATTCTGCTCTTAAATAATCTGAGTAGTATCACTATCTTTATAACTCGTAGAACTGCGTTTTACAGTATTTTCAAAGTATGCAGCTGGTGATAGTTTAATCTAATAGAATTTATAGATATTTAGGAGATAGCTGCTCCATTACCCCACCTGCTACTTTAAAAGAACTAGTCGATCCGAGCGGGAAAAAAAAAGTTTATAAAAATTTCAGTGAAACGTGTGTCGTTTACTTTCAACCCTGGAAATATTGTGAATGATATGGTCCTGAAGATTATACTGATGTCACAGACAAAACAGCGACAGAATATATCAATCAAACGTTTCGGGTAAAGAATAGTTGCCCAAAATTACTGACGATAGAAATATTTCTTTATAGTTATGAGATAAGGTAGTATTTACATTATTTACATTGTTCGAACCGTTGTAGTAATCTTTATTGCTATATTCACGACAGAAGTGGCATGGCTCATGGAATGATAGCAATATACCTTAGTGATCGAACTAAAGGTTTCAGTCCGAAATTTAAATCACCTGAAAAAGGCCGGAGCATAGAAAGGCCGAAATGTCGTGAAGACGGCAGCCCGAATATTATAAATAATGAGATAACCTTTGTTTTAATCTTCCGAGTAGTTTGAAAGCTTGATGTCAGTCTTGAGCATATCGTAACCGTTTTACTGTGGATCAACAGGGTTGTTTCTATAATTAGTCGTAATAATCTTATTAGCAGACCAATTCTTGGGTCTAAAATGTTTGTAAATATATAATCAATTGAACGTTTATTTTGACGATTCTTTCGGAGCTGTATTTTTATTTTAATTGATGTCCCATATTGATATCTGTCTCTTCGTTAGTAGTTTCTGAAGACCGTATGAATTTTTACAAAACAGGTCTTTGTTTGGTGAGTTGTGTAACAATAACTTCTGATTTTGTACGTCATATGATTTGCTAGTAAGCAATTTCAGTGGGTGTTTTGAACTCTCACAATCATGGCAATCAAAAACGCCAGCTAATAACTCAAAGGTCATGTTGTGTCATCTGATTTGTTTGATGGTATTTGGAAAAGAAAAATTATCAGGAAAATAGGGGCAAAACATAATTCGATTCACACGGTTGTTTATGAAATCACTCCGCTTTTTTGTTCTCTCATCATTTATTTCGCTGCAACCTTGCATAACGAAATTTTCATTTTATCCTATTTGAATTTTTCTTTTCGTCTTCATTGAGACACTATTTTATCATTGAAACAGGTTTTGTGCTTTAAATATTTGTAAAATAAAATTTAGAGAAAAAGGTTTTTGAAGTATAACGGACCGAATGTTTGCTTGTTTTTAAATTGTTCGCCATATACGTTCTGCACTAAAAGAGAACCGATTATTTGTGATAGTATGTTAAGTTCATAGTTATGCGTGGTCGAACCTCTAAAAATTTATTATCTAAAAATGACCTTAATTTCTATTAATCAATTCTTGATAGACCGAAATAAGACAGTGCCAAAAGCAATAGAATAGTAGAAAAGATTACTGTTCACTGATTGACTTGCGACAGTTTATTAACCCTCTAGGGCCATTCGTATCATATTTGATACAGTATTTCCCTATAAGGAAACATCTGGTATTTCCCTATGAGGAAACATTTGGTATTCATTGACTGAGCAGTCAGTACTGCTTTCATTTGAAATCTATAAAATATTTCTCTTAAAAAATTTTTCAGGAAAATATTTCTTTCAAGGCTTGTTTTTATACTGTATCAAATATGATACGAATGGCCCTAGAGGGTTAAACTCTGATTTATTTTAACAAAAGCCGCATATACAGTATATCAATACGTCGTAATGGTTAAACAAATAACCTTTTTAAGCATTACTTCACACGGAAAATCCCTATAAAAACTGGTTCGTTTTATGTTAGTTTGGAGTACACATTGCATTTGAACTCAGTACTTAGTTGTAATCGTCAAACATCCGAGATTATTAAATATGACCCCATGTTGTGGTGTTCTAGGGCTCAATGCTAAGATAAACTACGGGTTAACAGGTAAAAATGTGATTTTGCTCCTAATAAATGAAAATAGTGTTCAAGTATAAAGAAATTATGAAGAAAAGCTATATAGGAAATGTTTGCTGAATCCATTGCATTCACTTACGCACAAATACCCTTGGGAAGGTATTAATCTGTCTCTTCCCTCCAGTTATGGGTTAAATAACAGGACATATTGGGCTCTGTAGCCTTGGTCGGCAACCAGTCTACCGCAGAAAGCAATGGCAACCTACTGCGGGATAATCTTCTGCCCAGTCAGTCATGTCTCTTTCGAGACATGATCGCCCAAGCGTTTTTCACGTATGGCACTTAAATGACTGACTGACTGAATGAATGAATATAATAGTTGGAATCATGATTAAGACTTCTAATGGGCATAAAGTGGGGGGTCATTTTTCTATTGTTATGAAGTAATAAACTGATCCCCCACTAATTACTACTTAATAATATAATAAATCTCTTTCCTCTCTAGTTACGAGTCAAATAACAGGACAGATTGGGTTCTATAGCCTTGGCTGGCAACTAGTCTACCGCAGAAAGCAATGGCAACCTACTACGGGATAATCTTCTGCCCAGTCAGTCATGTCTCTTTCGAGACATGATCGCCCAAAGCGTATTTCACATATGGCACTTAACTGACTGACTGACTATTCTAATACGAGAGAGTATTTTGATGGTATCTATCGGTCTTGCAAATTTTCTAAAAACAACTTTAAATATTTGATTTAGATTTTTATCTATTAATACCCACCGTTCTTTTTTAAGGGAATATGTCATAGGCAATTTTAATATCTGATTTTTTAAAATAAATACTTCACTTTAATGTGGGCATTAATAATTTAATTTTGATTTACTTACTTTGCTTTTTGTCAGTTCCCGTTCTGTATTTCAAAAGGTATTCAAGTCGAATTCGTTTCATTTTTTTTTTTACACACAAATACTCTCAGGAAAGGTAATAATCCATTTTTTCTCCCTCCAGCTATGGATTGAGTAGCATGTTAGATTGGGTTCTATAACCTTAGTAACTAGTCTACCGCAGAAAGTAGTGGTAATCTACTGCGGAGAAATATTTTGCGCAGTCAATCATGTCTCTTTCGAGACATGATCGCCCAAGCGTGTATCACGTATGCCACTTAAATGACTGGTTTAAATACCAAATAAAACCCGGAAAAAATCAGCCTTGATTTTTTTTTTTTTTAGTGGAAAATTCGATATTATCATTTTGGTATAGGTCGATTTTGTGTTTTTGCAATTATAAAAGAACAGACGAAAAATAGCATGATATGTGATGGCAAGTTCTCAAAATTTATTTTATGTTAGATGAATCAAGATTTGCGGAAAATAAATACAAATTAAAAAGAATATTTTTGTACAGCTGAGAATAAAACAACTTCAGCTTCAGCCACGTTTAAATAATCATTCATTAATTTATTTAAGGTATTTAATATATTACTTTACTAAAGGGCGCGAAAAAGATTTCACTTTCCAAACTCTAACCAAATGTATAAATATCAAAAACATTTCTGGAATCCCTTCTTTGCCAGGCAAAGATCTTTCAGAAACCCTCGTGAAAGAAGACATGACAAGTAAGGTTTTGTAACTAAAGAAGTCTCGAAATATTTCCTCCCACGTCCCTTTTATTCCTGTCAGATTGTGCTGGTGTATTCTTTGTGAAGAAAGGTGAAAACTGTTCAGTTTGATTTATACAAAGACACGACTTATCGCCCGGCAATGACAGTAGGAACTCTCTCGTTTAGTTAAGACATGGTATAAAATCATCTAGACACATGCCCGTTTGCATCTTTAAATGCAGAAGCAATTCATGGACCCGAGAGTTCATAAGATGTGAGATGTTGATGATGAATTGAGAAATGCCGTTTCATAAGGCTTGACTTTGATGTTGAGATTGTTTTACACGGTGGAAGGAGATCACGCATTCTGTCGTTCGAATACAGCTTTCAACATTTGTCCCCGCGCCCGATCTGTGTTATCGCACGCAAGTTCAAATCGAGTGAACATGCGAGTGGATGCACATTATGGGAAAGCAAAAATCAAACTGTCTTTCTATATATAAAGAAAAAGTTCTGGAAACTTTTACTAAAAAGGTCGTACTCAGAGGTTTGAAGATGTATCAGTTTCTTTCGAATATATCTCGTGTTTCGATTTGAAAATGTTTATTTAATATATAAATTTCAAAATCGAGGTACGCAGATATGACCGCTGATATATTAAAAAGAAATTGGTCTATTTTGCATCTATTCTAACCATACCACAAATTTTAACAGATTTAAAATGGCTAAGACATTTTGGCTGTAATGAAAATTAAAATGAAAGTTCTAAGGACACTGTTTATGTGATTAAGATCTTAACTCGAAAGTGGACTTTGCCTATATACTAACAAGTAATATAATTTTTACTCCACACCTTCTTTTGTCTACTTCGGCGTGGGTTAATGATTAGCAGGCTTTTCTCGCTAGATCAATTGCAAGTGAATAGTGAATTATATCCTTACTGTGAGCCCCATAAATTCTGCCTTCTATCACATTTAAGTTGCGCTTAGAAAATCATTTTTTGGGCACGGCGACGTGGTATAATTGTTAGAAACCTTGTCTCGTAAAAATCATTACAAATGAGAAGTGAATTCGACCCTAACTGGGTGCCCCATACTTTTGGCCTTGTCTAATATCTAAGTTGCACTTAGACAATCACCATATCATCATAATCACGTCCAGTAAAGGTCCACAATGATAGAATACTCAGCGCGACTGTGATTCATGTTTCAAACAAACATTGACCGTAAAACACCTTGCTGGCCCAATCATCTATGTGCCGTGTCTCTTCACGACGTAGCCGATTATAGCCTTTCACATCTCTCTAACCCTTGTAGCTCTTGACATCTATTCTCAAATAGTCATGCGTAGCTTTACACTGTTTCTTTTTCCCTCATAGGTCGCATGAGCATCAGATTCTCCAAGGCCTTCTTCCTCAATACGTGTTCTTCAGCCGTCTCTTCCTGATATTAAGTTTAATTTTCCTTTTCGTTTCCTTCCATTGGAAAATCTAGTCCTTGCTCAAATGTTCTGTCCATGGTATCCCCAATATCATTTTGTAGAACATTTGCCCACAGTAAGTTTACAGAATCAATATTAATATATTATTTGTGAAAAAGTCGCTAAAATAGTTTTGTTACGAGTTTGGTGATATGTTTTTTAGTTACTAGTGTATAAATTATTTTCAAATCTTGTTTTATACAACTAGCTTTTACTTTCCCATTAATCTCTGTTCCAAAACATTTATTTCTGGACAATGTAATGTATCTTATTTCCGTACTTTTGACATTTCTCCTAGGCTTTCAAATATACATTCGCAAAATATTTTAACGCTATTCTTTTTTTTATTTCAATATAAATCAAAACGGTATACATTAGAATTTCTTCCTCAGATGAATGTCTTTAAGAGTTTCTTTTGGGTAATGATCAGTTGACTGATATAATTTTAAAAGCAGAACTTGAAAAGATAAATTCTTTATGTTGATAATCGAAAAATGTTTTTATTGATTAATTTCGAAGAAGTAATTAAAAGATATATAAACCAAAAATATTTAAATTATGAAAATATTTCTTCATGTGAGAAAACTTATTGATTTTTATTTGTGCTTGAAAATAGTTAAATGAGATCAGCAGAGGATCTTGAACTGAGAAAGTTTTGCTTCAGTTACATATTAAATAAATTAAGGTCGATCGATCACTGCTGCGTTTATTATAATCGAATGAAGCATTGAATAGAAATTCATTGTAACACACATACACACACACGTGTGTGAACAAAATATTTGCGTGTGGAAATAATGCTTAACTTAGCAATTTCTCATGTAAGCACATTTGTTTGCTAATAAACGAATGTTCTTTTTTAAAGGTTTTAATGTTTTGTTTTTTCTTCGTTTCGATTTATTTCGATATTTTCCGGAGATTTTGAACAGAAAATTTTGAGTGCTTTCGGAGTTCATAAGCTAATATTTTTGTAGTTTTATAATGTTTTCTATAGACATACTCTTATTTTTTAGGTTTTACGTTTTCGCCCGTGTTAGTTGTATTTTCATGTACCGCATCTTTTCACGTTAATTTATAGCCACTTCTCCTATTAAATAAGAGGAAGTAGATAAACTTACCGTCCAGTTAACATTTCACTTTGCACTTTTGAACAGGAGTTACCGGTTTCTTCTAAAAACTACTTAAACTCTACACTACGCCTGAACGTCTGAAGTTATTTATTATTTTTCTCCTCACTAGGAATTGACACGTTCACCTATTGGCTGATTAGCACTTTTTGATCTTTTGAACAGGAAAAGAAGTTTATCCCTTGTTTCTACAAGTCTATACTTTTAACATCTTATGTATTTTGACATTTCATTTAAAAACTTTTCTTCTCAATAGGGGTGGATAGGTTCGCCTATCCTCGTCTCGTACACCTCCATTATTTTCTAAACAGGAGTAAATGTTTATCTCTTGTTTCCTGTTTAGGATTGGATTTCCGCTTCCTTCTAAAACCATTTTTTTCGTTCACTGCCAGTAGTCCTTTGCGTTTTATTGGCGTTATCATCTTGGTTGGGATGATTTATATATATATATATATATATATATATATATATATATTGAGTATTTAGGCAGCATTTTTTCATTAATGCATGTTTCATTAAATAATATGGACAAGTTTGTCTATTTATTTTATGTAAATATATAGCTATATACATAAAACAGTTGAAACCTAACCTGAACAAAATAAACTATGAAATTTCCACAACTATCTTATAATGCCTAAAATTAATAAAAGAAGCTATTGGTTTATTCCAATGGTTTCCTAGACTTAATATTTTTCATTCTCGCGTGGTCATATGTGACGTCGTGAGCTGTGGTGCGATATTCGTTTTCAGCGTCTTGTATGCACGGGTTTGTCATTGCTTGGAAATCTTCCATGTCAACAAAAACACACTAATTATTGTTTGTCCATGAATTGTTGTAATTTGACATCTTTGAAAATACTTTAGTAATTGAAAGCTTAGATTGGATTTTAAAAAAGTGTGTATCAATATTGTAATTTTCTTTCTTCATTTAATGATAATGCAATTAAGCTTATCAGACAATATGAAAAAAACTACATGAAATAGACATATATATATATATATATATATATATATATATATACACACATAAGGTAATGAGAGAGAATGACGACAATGAATGAAGCCAGTATTAATAAAATTCAATTCAGCTCATAGAAATGTGCACTAAATCTGTTTGTTGCGAAATGCCTAAAAACAGTCTGCTTTTAGTCTTTGAGGTAACGGTTGGGAGAATCATCTTGAGTATAAAGATTTGGAATTGTATCCAGGTGGCGATTTTCACAAAGAATACATATATAAACTACCAATGATAACCCAGACAGATTGGCCAGATTTGTCAGCGGAACATTTAACTTACATCTATATTTTAAGCAAACATCTAAGCACGATAAAACAATCCCGGTTTGCCTTCTAAATTAAAATTTGCAAATAAATTTTGTGCATCAGTTCTATCATAGTTCACAACAGTTGGTAATAATTGTAAAGGAGAATTATTTTTAATAAACGTGAAGACTAAAGCAATCGCAAAAAAATTACTTGGTATAATTATTGTTTTTTTTTTTTTAATGTAATGAACGTGTTATGGTTGTGAGCCTTCTGCTTTTGAAGACGGTATAAATTCCTCTTTACGAAAGTTAACTTATAGTCAAAATTTTCAAGATAGGTTGAAATCTCGGTTATAAACCTATATGCAGTTTTCTAATACTGAACCCTATTTTCAAATCAGCGTAGACTTCACTAACATAAAATACGACTTGTTTTCTAGCGTATTTTCGTTACATTGTGAGTCCGGTAGTTGTTTAGCTGAGTTGCACTGCAGAATATCTGCTCGAAACCAAAATGGCAGCCATTGTGATAAATGGACGACTGCATCTAAACTCAGAACAAATAAACAAATTTTGTGTATTTTGTTTTCAAATGATCCTGCAGAGCCATGCAGAAATGCTAGAACTATACAGCAGTGAATGTTTGAAAATAAGTAATAATTTATCAAACACATCACGGAAGACATTCACGTCATCTAAAGACATTTGGTCATTCTTTCGGCTTACGAAATTAGTAAAATAGCTATCCAGAGTTACAGCCATTATATATTCAATTCATTATAATTTGAGTAGCTGTATCCCCTTCTGCATTCGTTTTCATTTAAGATTTACTTAAGGATATCATAGACTTTGTGTCACAAAACGGTTTAATCTTTCAGAAACCGGTTGTTGTACAATGTTGTTTGTTTTGGGGAACATGAGAAATATTGGAAAAAACCGAGACGTTCCTTTACTTTTGCTCAATAAAATGAGCCGTTTTGAATAATTTGCTACAACTTATCACAGATTCTGACACTATATGATTCTGTCAATCATCTTGATCAGATTCAGCACAAGAATGTTGTGCAAATCAAAACAGTGAAAATGTAAAGAATAACAAATGCTTATTAAATTTGGAAGTACTGCAAAAGTAACAATTCGTTCATCAACAGAGAATATATAACTCTAAAAACTATGGATTTAAATTTAACTTGGAGTTGGATACATAAAGTCAGCAGCAGCTTTTAATGTTACTTATACTATGAGAGTTAAGAACATATATCGGTGAACAAATTGGCACTTTATTTTAAAATCTTATTTAATTTGAATGAGTTTCGTAAAACTATCTTGACGTAACACGCGGGGAAAATAAAATATTTTAAAATAGTAATAAATTACTCAATAAATCCCGGCCCTAACTAATAAAACAACGACTTTTAGGCAAAATTCGGCTTTATTCCCAATCTACTTCTAGGTTGGTGCACCGATTTCAACTCTTCTTTAACAATTCGTTGCCTTTTTGTAAAACGTAAAGTCTCAATTAGAAGTCTTGATTGCAAGATTAGAGCGAGATAACTCGACTTCTAACTGACGTTTTATGCAAGGAATGAGGATGATATACCCCAGTGATTGTAATAAAGAGTTCGGTTCGAAATTCCTAGCATGTGAAGAAGGCCGGAGCGTGCATCGGCCGAAACGTTGTAAAAATGGCAACAAAGATGAGAATAATAGTCCGAATAATGTAAATTCTGTAAGTACTACCTCATCTCAGAAATATAGACAAATACTAAAGATAAGGGCATTTATCCTCGTTCAAACAACCACTATTTGATCGGATATCCATTGACAATCCCACTGCAAACAACATGGTCAAGCATTGCTATACTTAGACCCTGGTGTTGTGAGTGAATGTCATGGAATTCTTTCAATGGTTAATACAGATGTGGATTGCGGGCCCTACATCCAAATGTTTTTATATCCCAGTCACCATTTCAAGGAAGATTTCCAACCAAGGCTCGTTACTTATCTCGGGCCATTAATGGCTCCCAAAGCTATGGTCTACTCAGTTTCACTCAAAACACCATGATATGGTTTTCAGTCAATTTTCAAAATGCCTCAATGCTGGCTATTTCAGACTGATAAAATGAAGAAGTCATCTTTATCGTACAGTTATAATCCCTTTTTTTTACTTTTCAAGTAGTTCACATACAATACCAGTGATAGAATTTCGTAGGCCATATAATATACAGGGAGTGAAATTAATGTGAGTGAACATAAACTGTCACTAAAATTGAAAGTGGTATCTACCGCTCATCAGTGTCTAATGCCAGTATATTGCATGCTAGTTATTAAGTCAAGTTTATCCTTCTCGTTCAGATGACTGACGCAATACAGTCGATTACATACTTTTCACGACATATCTTTGTTCTTTGCTACACTAACCTTAGACAGGATACGGATTTACGAAGTTCGTTAAAAGTGAATGATGTTGTTGGGCCGATCTCATTGGAGAAGGCTTGTGTGCATTTCAGTGTGCAAAATTTTGACTATATATAGTTTAGTAAATACACTTTTCGACTTGATGAAAAATATGCGTTGTTATTAGTAAAGTGACTGTCGGCAGGACCTAAAATAAATCAACTGAATCCTCTGCAAATGATTGAGGCTGCTTCTTAACAACTGGACACTAACGAGGTGTGCAGTCAATCTTTGCTTTCAGGTTTAAAGATGAACTTGAGCAGCATTTACTTAGAGCATCAGTTCAAAAGAAATTTTATTTTAACATTAAATAACCCCAAAAGGCTAGGTATATAGATGAATGAAGCAGCTCAATTCAATGGGACCCTATTAAACAAAAGTAATAAAACAGAAACCTGAACATTAAACAAGTAAAACGTTTTGTCTCGAAAGTATTTTAACAGAAAATGGAAAACATTGCATAGAAATCGTGATGATTTATTCCAAAACAGTTATAATTATTACATGGTTTTTCATTGCACCACTTTTTTTAAAAAGTTTCACCCCAAGCAAGGCATTCCACTGCCACTATTGTGCTTGGGTCTACATAGGGGAAGGTAAATAGAAAGAGTGGTTAGATATAGGAAATGTCAGAAGGGGGTGTCATAGATAGTTGGGAGGATGGGAAGAGTGTTTGAAAGAATGGAAGCGAGTTATTGTGTTAGGTGTCTATTGACCTTACATTTAAACTCCTGGAGATTGTAGCTGTCGGGGAAGCAGTCATGTAGAAGGGAATTCTAGAGTCGGGAAGTACGAGAAAAGAAACTGTTGGAGTAGAAGTTGCGGTTGCATTTTATCGGTTTCACTGTAAAAGGGTGGGATCTAGTTGCTAATCTAGTATCTCGTGCAAATTCGAAATTAGGGGGCACCAGTGATCTCATTTCATCGGAGCAGAAGCCATGGAAGTATTTATAGAAGAGACACGGGGAAGCCACGTCACGCCGGTGAGAGAGAAATACATACTATCTATTTTTTTTTGTAAACTATTTTTGATCTTTTCTGTTAATTTTCTTTTTAATCATATCACTCCGAGCAAGGCGGTAAGGCCACTGGTGTGCAGAGGGCTACGTAAGAATGAATAGATTAGAAAAGAGAAAGCCGGAAACCACATCCTAAAGAGGCAACAAGGGATGAGCCTCTACACCTGTTCAATAGACGTGTGTGGAGTGTGAACCGGGCGATAGTTCAGTCTATCTACTCCAATTGAAAAAAAAATGAACAAAAAAGAAAGTGAAAAACTGGAAAAGAGAAAGCCGGAAACCACATCCTAAACAGGGAACAAGGGAATTTCATGCCAAAATAAAAAAAAAGTTATATTTACTAAAAATCACACGAAATTTTCCTGGAGCAAAACGTTTCCGTTACACTCCTGTTAGGTTGGCCTTTGCAATCGCCTTAATATAGGCGATTTGGGTGCACTAATTATAAATGTTGGGTTCACGTTCGCGCTCACCCCGATAAATAAGCCAAAGGCAGATTCTTTTTTTTCTTAATGATAAAATACTATTTGTAAGCATCCCTACTTAGAAAATGTGAATAACTTACTGATTTTTGGTAATTTAATCATTCTGAGGGTCGGATTTGTTCCGAGGCAAACTAATCAGATTTTGATTTATTTCAAAAGTATGGCTGAAATTAATTAAAAAGAAAAAAATTTGTTTAAATTTTGATTTCATGGCGTGAATTAATATTGGCGATAAATAACTTTACATTATTTGGTGTGAATTAACAGAAGTGATCCAAAACCTTTTTATGAAATATACAGAAGGTAGCTTAAGAGATTGATAAGAAAGGACTAGAAATAAACTGCAACAAAACCGAATGCATGGTCATCAGTAAAAAGTGCAGCCGAATATGCCAAATACAGGTCGGGGATACTAGAATCAGGCAGGTACAAAAGTTTAAATACCTGGGAAGTGTTCTAACAGAAGACGGGAAGTGTGACACAGAGATCGGAAGGCGAATTCGCATCGTGAAGGAAGCATTCCAGAAGTTGAGTAAAGTATTAAGAAACAGGACAATTTCGCTCGAAACAGAGACGAGAGTACTGGATTGCTACGTGTTGTCAGTTCTTCAACATAGCAGTGAATGCTGGACAATCTTATCAGAGATGAAAGGGAGCAACTGAAATGTGGTTCTACAGAAGGATGCTGCGAATAACATGGATCGAGCATGTGAGCAATGATGAGGTCTTAAAAATGATGGAAACAAAATGGAAATTAATACTGAGCATCAGGATGAGACAGCTGAAGTTCCTGGGACATGCAATGTGGAAAGAGGGCTTAGAGTACCTGATACTCACAGGCCAGATAGAGGGATAACATATTTGAAGGACCTAATCAGGTGGATGATGGAACAAGGGTTGCATGGTGTAACAGGAAGTGTGCTAAGAGCCACCAGGGATAAGGAGACGTGGACAGCCATGACCGCCTACGTCCGGAATGGACAGGGCAGATAGAAGAATTGTAGGAAACCAAGCAGTCTTACAGAGGTAACAGATATTTAGTATTCATAAAGAAGTGTTTGAAATTTCCTTGAAAACCGTGAGAAATCGTGGAGAATAGCTGTAATAGCTTGATGAAAGTGATTAGCTTTGATTAATTGTCGATATGCTTTGTAGTTAAAGATGTTATTTAAATAGCCGAAAGCTGAAGGCCAAATATCTTCGCCTGCCATAAATGTGTGTAAGCCCCTGAGAAAATATAAAAGACTCGTTCAATTAAATTAAAGACCTGACAATCTGTAAAATCTTTAAAAGCCTGCTTGAAGTATAATTAACTTGGAAAATGATTAAATTGCATCAGTCACTTTACAGGGGGCCGTCAGCGAGATTCCATTAAAATCTATTTGCAGACGCAAATCCTGCTTCACCTGCTTGAGGAGAAAGTGTTTACCAACGGGCTTACAGATGACATGAATTGATGACATGCAAGGTCATTGCTACATCTGAGATATTTAACATATTAGCAGGAAAGCATTTTCGATATCTAAATGAAAAACGGTTAGAATAATCCACGATATACATTGTGATCAAATCGCCTGCTTACCAATATATAAATACAGGAATTATACAAAAGGAGTCGTAAGACACGGATACGTTTTCTCTCTGAAGTATTTTAAACTTTTGTTGCTTTACGTGTCGTCCCTGTTTTCAGTCACTGAAGACCCCAACGCCACTTCATAGACTATTTCAACGAAAGACGTTTCTTTTTTTATTTGTTTTTTTTTGTACGAGAAGGACAGACATGGTATCATCAATTCAAGGAGGCAGCGGGAACAGGGAAGAACTTCAAAGGAACGCTCATTGGCTTTACGTACGACCTTAACCCGTTTGTGGGATGTGGATGTAGAAAGTGTATTGTCACTTCAAAACTTTTGGACGTCCTATGCTGACTTCGCACCGTTAAGATCTTGGATATAAAAATTAAACAAAGTCAATTAATCACTGAATACAACGTCCATGATGTAATATGGCCAATCGCTAACCAACTTACTCCAGCCTCCGCATTCTATGACTGAAAGGCGATCCTCAGAGAACTACCAAGACTTATTATTTTTGGACCCAATCATAAGAAAATAGTATATATAGATGTCACTGTGCTAATAGAAAACAGAAAGAAAACTACAGGTACGCCTAAATATGTTGGTAAAAAACAATCAGTTGTAAGACTAAATATGTAAGAGTTGGCAAAAACAAACAACCCAGGAGGAAAGTTACGAAACTTGAACATCAACCAAGCAAACATTTTGAACTTTCTCGGAAATATTTTAACAGAAAATGGAAAATATTGCATACAAATAGTAATGGTTTATTCAGAAGCAATTTTAGTTATTAGATGGATTTCCATTAAACCATATAAACATCCTATATTTAGTTAAATAGTTGTTTGAGCAATATTAGATCACAGTAGAATCACTGAAATGTCGTAAAACAAGAAATTATAAAAAAAAAAACTAATAAAATGTATTACGTTTAACTGATGATGGAAAGTGTGACAATGTAATTTGAAGGCGCTTTAGCATAACCAAAGGCGTATTTCCAAAGCTAAGCAGAAAAGTAGGAAGATTTTGTTGAAAACAAAGAAAAGAGTACTGAACTAATACGTGATATCCATCCTCTTATATGGCAGCGAATGCTGGACAAACTCCTTAGACTCGAAGCAACAGAAATCTAGTCCTATAGAAAATAAGCGGAGAATACCATGGACCGAACAAGTGAGCAAGAACAATTTCTTTAAGAGAATATAAACAAAAAAGAAACATGCTTAACATCAAGAAGATGTAGCTGAAGTTTTTGGGACATGCAATGAGGACGGAGGGCTTCGAGAATCTAATACACTTTTGGACGGATAGTGTAAAAGAGAGACTGGAAAGCAGCTCATGATATATGGGCTTGAATGAGTGGATGGCGGAACGGGGTTTGGAAAAGATACCAAGAGGAAGGGAGTTAAGAGTGACAAGGGATATTGGGTAAGCAGATGTCCATGATAGCCTACGCGCTGAAAGAACGTCACATAAAGAGCGACAACAAT
Organism: Ascarosepion bandense; assembly: GCA_037127315.1. Classification (NCBI taxonomy): domain Eukaryota; kingdom Metazoa; phylum Mollusca; class Cephalopoda; order Sepiida; family Sepiidae; genus Ascarosepion; species Ascarosepion bandense. The sequence goes on along the minus strand of JBBBDQ010001317.1, from coordinate 9,483,779 downwards.
ATATTTTATTGCCAGATATAACTAAACAGAAAAGAAATAAAAGACGAGTGACTATATATACGCCGATATGGATATTCCTATTCATGCGTACATATACGCAATGGGTCTGTGGGAATGTGAGATTCACATTTGAAAATAGTCCTTTCTTGGTTTGCCACGATTGTTTGGTATGCTCCTGCGTAATAAGCAATTTTCCTGATGTGAGTTTTGATGGTGTCAAAAACTCTCCTGGGGAAGTAAAAGAGACACGTGCTATGTGTAAGACGTACTTTGATTAAGAAAATGAAACTCTGCTTCTTTTTTATATCCTGTTTTCGTGAACACCATCTAGTGATCGTTAGCATAAGCTATTTTTTGTTATAATCGTATCGCCCCAAATACGGCATTATACTGCCACTGTTGTTCAGGGGTTTACATAGAAGGAAAGTTATAAGAATGAGTGACAGATTACAGAGGGTGTCAGAAAGCGGGTAACAGTGAGATGAGAATACTGCAGAAATGAGATGAGAGCATGAGAGAAAAGATGCAAGTTAGTGAGATAGAAGATGACTATTGACTTTACATTTAAATTCTTGGAGTTTGTAGCTGTTTGGGAAGCAAATAAATGGAAGGAAATTCCACAGGCAAATGCAGTAATCTTGCAATGCCGGTATATTTTGCATCAGTGTAATAAATTAACACGAACAGACGTATTGTTCACAGTTGAAATGTTTAATCTTGATTAATATAATTGTGCATCAACGTCATTTATTGACAAGTGAGAAGTGTTATTCGAAGATCGGTTCAAATTTTATTAAAATATTTTTTCCTTGTCAATAAATGTCCGCGACCCGTAAATATTTGCAATATTGAATAGTGCGAAACCGATTTAAAATTTTTCAAAGATTTTCCTGACAGTTTTGCCTCCTCATATGTCATGAGAAATGTAAAACTGGAATACGGGGCTGATGTTTTTCTGGGTTGGGTAAATATTTTCAGTAGTGGTGATTCTATGGGGAAGCAGAAGGCACTGATCCCTCTCTCCCCAGAATTTTGACTGGACCCTCGATTGCCCCCAACACTTACAAGCCAGTCTCTGATTTTGATAAGGTATTATCTTCAGCCCTTTTCCTTCTTCAGAAGGTATTGGCGTTAGCACTAACCCTTCCATTTTGTTTTGAAATTCACCGCTCTTGAGTTCCAACAGCTTGAGAGGGAAAAAGAGGGCAAGAATTGATTAGAACTCCACTAGTATGAATGAAAATTAGTGAAGTAACAAAATTATACTAAAACTTGATTGTCCGAAGTTGTGTATTTGATAGTGGTGTAGTATGAAAGTGAAGACGCTGTTTGAGTTTATCCCGCTTCTCAGAAAAATTTCGGCTCCCAAGTGTCCTCTCCACATTCAGAGTTCCACAATCCTCACTGATTGTCAGACTGAAATACATACTAAACAAATGGCAGTTATATCATAAACAGAAGTTGAAATTTGCAAGAAACAAAATACGTAACATATTTTAGGGTTTTGACCCTGTAAGAACTTTTTCTGGAAAAAATATCGTAGAAGGCTAAATTCAGTAAATTAAAAAATGTCACACCCGACTTCTAAAATCATATGAGTGCAGTACTATGACTTATTGCAGCCTTTTAGACTTTATTTTTGCTTATATGCTACGCTATAGCGATAAAAAGTTAAACATGCTCTCGAAATAAAAATTTGTTCTTAGATTTTGAACACTATGATAATCCACTATTTACATTGTTCATACTATTGTCCTTATCTTTATTGCTATTATATTTCGGCCGTTTTACGACGTTGGTTAGTTCCAGTGTCTTGACCCAAAGACCTTTTAGTTCAATACTAGGCTACAGCAGTGGTGAAAAAAAAGAACTCAGAGTTAATGGGAAATAACTACACAGCTATCAGAAATAGCATCGCAGATGGAAGAAGAATGATACACTTCAGTGATTGTAATAAAGAGTTCGGTTTAAAACTACTAGCACCTGAAGTTCGGAGAATACAACGGCCGAATTTTTTTTTTAATCATATCACCCCAAGCAAGGCGGTGATGCCACTGAAGCGCAGGGGGCTTCATAAGAATGAAATGATTGGAAAAGAGAAAGCCGGGAACCACATCCTAAACAGGGAACAAGGGATGAGCCTCTTCACCTGTTCAATAGACGTGGGTGGAGTGTGAACCGGGCAATAATAATAATAATAATGGGAATAAACATGAGAACAATAGTCCGAACAATGTAAGCAACGGAGAATCTGTAATGTGATCGATCCCCACTTGGCAGCTCAAATAAAGCCACTTTTTCACTGGCGCAATGTGACTCACCTGTGTCTCTTCTACAAAGACTTTCATGGCTTTTGCTCAGATGAACTTAGCTCACTGCTTCCCACCATAGATGAAATTGCTCAAGCCACAAGATTAGCAACTAGATCCCACCCTTTTACTGTAAAACCAATAAATTGTAAAGGCAAATTCTTCTCCAGCACTTTCCGCCTGTGGAATTCACTTTCGTTCATTTGTTTTCTCGATAGCCACAATATTCAAGAATTCAAACGTAATGTCGATAGTCATCTCCAATCTAACTTGCATCCTCTCTGTCTTTCATGCTCCTTTCTTCGTCCACTCCACTCTCATCAGTATGTCATTCTTCTCCTACCCTCTTCTTGGCGTCCTTTTCCTACCCTGTAACCTGTTTCACTTTCTTAAAACTTACCTCCAATATAACCCCCTGTGGCAGTAAAATGACTTGCTTGGGGCGACACGATTATAAAAAAAAATACTACCTCACCTCAGAAGAATAGACAAACTATGAAAATGAGTGATTTTAACCTAAGGGTGTAAGTGGCATGGCGTGTTTTAGCTAGAAGGGACTGAACTGAAGAATGAAGCTCATTTCAGTGTGTGTTGTGAAAGGCATTCCATTGAGTAACGGTGATGATAGTAAAGACATGATGACAATTGAATATAATGAAAATATGATGACAGTTTAATTTGATAAATACTCAATAAAAACGACAATCTAGTGAAATATTTTGACAATATAATGACGATTTAAATATAGAAAAAGATTTGTATATGACGATAAATGACAGTTGACAATTCAATTGTCTTTGTTCCGGTTGGTGTAGAGTTGAGAAAAATAAAAATAAAAAAAAGATCGATAATAGAGAAACAAGAATCCAGATTTAGAGAAGCGTGATTAAGTAAGGAGAAATATTAAACGAATGAGAGAAACAAAACAGAGTTCTGACTGGGAGGTAATGATGTATGACTATTTTGGCAAGAGATCTAATACTGATACCTTGAATTGCTTTGTAGCTGGTTTTTTTTTTGATGTGGCAGAAGCGAGAGAAATGTTATAAAATGCAATATGTTAAGACATTGCAGACATTCTGGTGTCAGTAACAAAAAGCAGAACACCTTTCCCTTTTTCGTATATATATATATATATATATATATATATATATATATATATATATATATCCCCGCCAATAATTCACTTCATATAACCATATTATAGAAACACAACCATCCAATAAATTAAGTGTTTAATATGGTGTTTTCTTATTTGTTTTGGCCAGGGGATTTTATTTTTCAGTGAGATTTTCTTTAAGCTGTTTTGAGAAAGATTGTGTATTTCTTTTTTGAGGACGAGAAACGTTTTCTGAATTCTTTTACTTTTCGGAAGCGGTCATTTACGCAGAAATGATTTCGCTTTCTTTTATAGTCGTTCATTTTCCATTATTTATTTAATACATGTTCTCTTACGGTGAACATTATTCACTTGGCTTGTTCTATCTTTTAAGGAAACATATTGTCTCAGAATCACGCACACGTATGTTTTAGTAGCCGACACACACATTTCACGGTGTGTGAGGATAATATATACCCCTATCTAGGATGTGCGTTGTGGTGCATTGGATATCGGCTCGGAACGAGAAATCAGGGAGAAGAGTTAAAATTCCATTTGAATTCCTTGCATTCACTTTCGCGCAAATACCTTTAGGAAAGGTATTAATCCGTTTCTTCTCTCCAGTTAGGGGTTAAATAACAGGACAAATTGGGTTCTCTAACCTTGGTTAGCCTTCAGTCTACCGCAGAAAGCATTGGCTAGCTACTGTGGGATAATCTTTTGGCCAGTCAGTCCATGCTTCTTTCGAGACATGACCGCCCAAGCGTATATCACGTATGGCACTTAACTAAATGTATTATATATATATATATATATATATATATAATGCGATAGATAAATTTTCGTCTAAATTACGCAAAAATGAAGTTAACGCTAAAGTCATTTTAATATATATTTTCTAAATTACACAAAAATACATTGGAGCACTACAGAGTAAATTTATTCAGTAAATCGTCATTGGTTTCAAACAAGACTTCCGAATTTGCTGCATTTCTTTTGAACGGTTTTCTTGTTTAAATTGGTGAATGCTGCCGTAATCTTAAACTTCAGTTCATCTTTGGTCTTAAAAGGTACTTTGTAGATTTGTTTGCTCAACTGCAACCCACACATCATATGAACTGGGGTTGCTCTATGGGAAGCTAGGTAGCCAGATGTAACGGGTAATGTGGCCACAGAAATTGTCTAATGCCATGAGTGGGTTCTCTTGCTTAATGAAATGGGGCAAAGGCCTTCCAGAAATAACCGTCTTCCATCACCGCCCCCTTGATCCAGTGCAACACTACTTGCTCAATGCCTTTAATGTAGGCTTCCGTGTTGTGTCTGGGGCTCTGTGGGAAAATAAACTGAGGCACAAAGTCGCCATAACAAGTGATCACTTCAAACAGCAAGATGTTGTCTAATATATACCATCCAAAACTTTTCGAATCCACTGCACTCTAATCCGATTGACACCGTTCATATTAGAGATTTTGACGCTGATGCAAAGCAATATTGCAGGCCGTTTCCATATTTTCTGTTGGGGGCGAATTACATTCAGGGACTTTTTTCTTACAGACGTTGCCCAACTGATCCCACTTTACTCTGCAGTCGACAAAATTGAAAAAAACAAACACGGCTAAAAATAAAAAAGAATATAAAATTTACTCGTCTCAACTTGTATTTATACAATATTTATACATATTTTCTGGATCCCAAAACTGATATTTTAAAAGTATATATAAATATAAAGACACTTGTAAAAAAAGAGAGATCAAGTATAAAATAAAAAAATGAATATTACTCAGTTTATAATAGTGGTTAATAATAAAATAAAATAAAACAAAAAAGTTAAAATAATAGATAAAGAACGCCACTGAAAACTGCATAAACTTAAGGAATCAGCACATGTGCTAGGCTTCAAAAATCTCCTAATCTGACCAAGCATAGAGATGAACACAATATGGGAACCAGTAATACAGCGTGCCAGAGAAAATCATTCGTGTCAAAAATTGCAATATGAGCTCTAGTAACAAAAAAATACTAGAGATAAAAAAAATTAATTAACATAAAAAAATTGCAAAAATTTACTGTGGTAAAAAAGGGTTATTGGACATTAGGTTTATAAGTCCCGAAAATTCAGTTGTTCTTACGGACATGGACCAGTGGATATAGACGTTGGTTAGTTCCTGTGACTTGACCCAAAGAGTTGAGTTCAGTACCTGACCACAAGTGAACAAGTAATTTGCAGGGTTAGAGGGAGATAAATCATGACTTCTAACCGTGGCAAAATATTACGCAATGAATGAGAATATACCCAAGTGATTAAAGGTTTCGGTTCGAAATTCCTAGCACCTGAAGAAGGTCGGCGCGTACAAAAACCGAAACGTCGTACAAATGGCAACAAAGATGAGGACAATAGTCCTGTTAATAATGTTAATAATGTTAATAATGTTAATACTGCAACGAAAGATTTTTAAAGCCTTAAACACTCATCATATATAGGTATATATATATATATATACACACGCACACACACACACACATATATATATATATATATATATATGAATTTGGTTTACAATTATCTTTCAGAAAATGAAATGCCGACAGCCAGCTCACCAATTTAATAACTGAACATGTTTTTTATACAAGGAACGCTATTTTAATTATTACATTCTGTATTTCTGTGAGTTCTTCAAGTTCTAGCACTAGAGGTGTTTTGCGTTAGCAGAAGAGATATTCAATAATATAATGAAATCCAAACGCAGTCATCTATTAATTTGTTGTCACAACAGCTTTAGTCATCAACACGCAATTTTTTCCCGAGTTTCCTTTATTGTTCGTTTTAACGACATTTTCGGTGAGATTAAAAAGTTGAGGAGAAAATAGAAACCGTTGGTATGCCTGAGAATCACAAACCAAATTAAAGGAAGTCTGCATAAATAATGGCCGCATATTCTGCAAGACAAGCTTTTACTGAAAATGCTGCTAAAGACGTGGTTTTGATTGGATAAACATCTATTAGCAGGAAAAGTTTGATTGGGAAAGACATGAACTGATCTTCCCTTCATACACAACAGCTATATGATAAATAGCAGATCAGGTTAGGTTTTAATGCCATCGTCTACAGCCAATATTACTGAAAGTCTATTAAGTTATTGTCTTCTACCATGTTTGAAATTATCTGTACTAGCCTTCCAAACATTTAATGGCATTTCAGTTTTGGAAGAAAATATGTTTTCGTCCATTATTAGAAACGTTGTAACTGACGACTGTCAAACATGACTAATATCGGTTTGATCAGTTTGGAGAAGGGATGTGATGTTCCTATTTCGTCACCCCTAATGATCCACAGTTAAAACCATTAGTGTGCCAGAACATCTAGGAGATGCATTTCCCAAAATCAAATGTGGTAAGACAACATCCTGATGATGAACTTGAAACTTTAGAAGACGAAATTTAAGTTAGGATGTATATTTGATTTATTGATTACACATTGTATATCCAAGAATCGTAGTTTCGGTTATTATTTTTACGCATTCTCCATCCATAAATATGAGATATTTGCGTAGGCTGCAACGAATTTCCGGAAACTTTGTAGTCTGATTTGTGTAGCATAAACTACGATTAAATGATAGAAATTCAAAACAACGTAAAAGCTTTGTTTTCCATCGTGGAATCATGATGTATTAAGTTGAGTTTTAATTTTCATTATAGACTTAATCCTAACTAAATGAAATAAGACTTTATATTCCATTATATATTCATCATTATTTGCAACGCAAGGCAGCTCTTTGATATTTTCTTCAGTAAAATCTCGTAAGTATTTCATCTGAAAATGTTACAGACGAACTCTTGAATTTAGTTTTCCTCAAAATTTTCTCCTCTAATCGTTTTGCAGCGATTCATGTGAATGTCAAATGAAATAGTAGACCAAATTTGTTAAATTTTTCCTGTGTTTTATGTTGTATGCGAACCTTACGTTATCTTGCAGAACAACTTTTTCTCTTTAATAAAATTGTACGCTTCCTTCTGCTATGCAGATTGTAAGATATTTTAGTGAAGTCTATTCTTAATTCACGGATAATTAATGTGTAGGATGATGCATTTTTCATTACAATCTTTTTCTTCAAAACTGAAACTTTTCAAGACTCATGTCTTCCTAGATCTTTTCAGGAAAGGTTGTACTGTGGAGATTTTTACTATTTTTTGTCTAAGTAATCTGCACATTTAATACATGCATAATCATCCGAAGACAGATCTGTTTCGCTGTATCACAGCTCATCAGAACGGTTAGACTCCTCTTTTAACCCAGGATTGAAACCCGACCGAATTGGCGTCAGTCGCCGGTTCTACCTCTGAGCTATGGGCACTCGGTAGAAGAAGGCAGACATTTTAGCGTGTATATTATCATTATACACGCCCAATAGTTGAGTGTTCTAATTAATTTCTGAATGAACGATGCGTGGTTGCTACAGTAGCTAATATAAATATTAACTGTTCAGATTACTTAGACAAAAATAGTAAAAATCTCCACAGTAAAACCAGTCCTATAAAGATCTAGAATGGCATGTAATAAGTCCGCTGTTTTAAGATTTCATTATATCAACACCATTTCAATTTTATTTCTTTAGCCAAACGTAGTGTTACGTCAACTGTCTAATCCTTCCCGAAACTTTCAATCGCGACCTACTTTTCTGTTAATCTCAGAGATACAAACAATAAATGTGTCATTTTCCGTGATAAAAAGATTTATCCATTATATTGTCGACAGAGCTTTATTACAAGACTACGATAAGAGAACAATCCTGTATGGTAAATGCCTTACACGAAGTTTTCTTCGTGCCTGCTATCATCATAATAATCTCATCTGTTGCGCTTAACGGCATGGATTATTGTACCCACTAATAAATCCATGACAGATATCTAGTGAAAGTAAATGTTGAATAAATCATGTGATAAGACACGTCCTTGTCTTACGCCTCTTGTTATTTTTGTGTATTTTTTCAGTTCATTTTCTATCCGCATGCAGACGGCCTGTTCTCATGAAATGTTTCGGATTTCTTTTTAATATGAAAAAAATAGTCGAGCAAAAATAATTATTGTCTGATATGATTCACACTGAAGTTTATTATATCCTGGCTGATTGAAAGGTTCAGTGAGAATTGGAATGGATGAAAATGAAAGAACCCCCTCCTCTAAAAAAATTATAATGGCAATACTTAATGCTTTCTTCGATTTCGTAGATTAAAGCCCTAGGTGTCTCCTATGATGTAGCCTTGGCAAATGTGGATTTTCGTGCTGTTAAAAAATCGGGGGGAAATATCAAAAAGACAGTATTTCTTTGACGTTTCTGTTATTTCAACTACCTTAACTTCTCGGCAATATTTCTTTTTTTTAAAAAAAGCGATGATTAGAATTGTAATAAAACCTAAACATACACTACCGGCCATAATTATTCATCATCATCATTTATCCATCACACCCAATGGTGCATAGAACAGCAACTTTTTTTTTGTTGCTGTTTCTGTAACAAACTGTTTTTTACGGGGTAGAATTGTTAGCCCTGCACCCAACCCCCGAACCTGGAGGACCGGTGGACCATTCTTGGTACTTACGTTTACTGCACCTTGTATTCTCAAATGGTCACCCTGATCGGACGGGAACCGGTGCATTCAACACGATATAGCCGCAGACCCATAATTATGACGCCCAGTTTGTTTTTTTTAAATGATGTATTTCAAACTATTTTTTAGTATTTATTGCCAAATGAATAATTCTAGATGAAAATAGAATGGTCTTTTGTTAATACTGCACAATAACATGTGCATCAATGAACTGTTCTAGTGTCCAGTTTTTGTGCACTCTTCCCCATGTTAGTCTCTTTTTGGCTGACGTATAAAATTTTGTAAAGTAATAATAACAAAAGAACAATTCTATGTAAATGAATTTATACATTTTCCCGATTCTTGATAATTAATTTGCGCGAAAATACAACGAATCCAAATCGAACTCATCCCTCTGAACAATTCCGGGTCACCACCCACACAGGCAAGCTTAAAGCTCGTCCTATTCCCAAGTGATCACTCATCTAATAACTGACCAGGCTCGATGTTGCTTAACTTCGATGATCGTATAAGAATCGGTATTTCAAATGTAGTTAGTCCGTTCAGCATAGTTAATATTCGTGACGTTCAAGTGCATCTGATGGCTTGATATTTTCATAGCATTCTTTAACCTTTACAACAGAAGTACTTATTGTTTTGGTTGATATTCACGGCACAAATAATATTATCTGAGATTTTAAATATCCTCATTACTAATAAGAACATATATTTCAATATAAAAGTTTGCGATCTCTCTATCTGTGTTTAAGCATGTCTACCAGTGGATGCTATCTTATTTTCTAAGTATATCCATACAGGGGGCGCGGGAAAAGAAATTGGCACGTCGAATTTAATTTTCGCTCGATTATGTTTAGTGAACTTTTTGGCATAGCCGGTGCGAAAGCCATCGATCTATCTTACTCCAGCTATGGATTAAATAGCAGAGAAGACTGAGCACGTTAGTGTTGAAAAGTAAAAGAAGTTTAGAAAAAGGTAAAGTCTGAAACTTTAAAAAATCTGAAGAGGGATGGGCTAAGTTAAGTTGGTTTGCCCAAGACAGTTGCGGTTTTTATGGTTGTAGTACGTGTATTGCAGACCGAACAGCCATAGCTATATATCTCTGAAATTTAGATCTGAAGACGACGAATGACAATCATAATTTTTATTGATAAACGACAAATTGTAGATAAAAGGAGGACAAAATTTCGTGCTGACAAAGAAAACGATTAATGCTTTCATTGATGGAAACTTTTGTCATTACAATTCTTAAGCGGATGTCAAAAAATTAATAAGCGTCTTTGGAACGTTTCGATATGAACCGTAACTAGCGTTATTTTGTATTTTTTCTACGTGCAAGGCTATTTTTAGTGCGCCCACGTTACTAATGAATGTGAGAAAAAGTCAAGGTTTTAAGTGGGTTTTGCAGGTGTACGAAATATTTTTATCTTTCAAAAGTATATTTATAAGTTTTGTCGAACAATTTCAATAAATGTTTGTCTGTACAGTTTTTAAGTTTTATAAACATATGAGTCAGTGTTTTAAAAATAGTATTAAAATTCTAAAAGCCGTTGTAATAAAAGACAAGTAGCCAATGTGAAATAGGGTGTATTTCCCTAGATAAAATCATATATTAAAGTGTAAATATAGAAAAGATTTAACGTAAAACTTAGGTTCAAAATTTGTTAAGGACGTCGCATTCATTGACGTAAAACTAGTTACAGAAAATGCTTAAATGCTGGCGTTTGCAAAAAACACTTTCATTAACTGACAACAAAGTCCTTGACAAAGAATGTAGAAAATTCGAAAGTACTCGGAAAAAAAGAATTGTATAAAACAATATATTGAATAACAGTTTTGTCGATACTGTTCAACAAACCATTAAAATAATTCTTGTTGCCTAAAACACCTTATTTTTATATATGGTGGTTATATATAAGAAAAAGCAACGTAAATGTTGCTAGAAGCAACTACAGTAAAATGATTAAATGTAGTTGTTTATTTCTGGTTATTAAAAGCATCTTAATGTTTCTTTTCCTTCAATGGTTCATATATTCTGAAGGTTCCATTTTGATCCTAACAATGCATTCAAATTTAAATCTTTCCCTGAACTCTATCGAATGACTACATGTAATATGACAGAAAATAAATTGTCAATTTTTTTTCTTTCCGTTTACGTTTGCTCGTTATTTTGTAATTGCGAATAGTTAACCACACAATCTGTTATTTGAAAAGAGCCGAAAGAATGAATAAAGTATGAATTTGATTATCTGAACTTTCTGATATGTACTCCATGAAAGACAGACTGTAAGAACTCGGAATTAATTTTTTTTTTCAATAATATCCACTGAAATTTCTGAAAGCACCTCGGATATATTAAATATTTCCCATCTACTTTGTCTAAGTAGTAATAGTTTATCTAAGGTCATTTTTATGACTGAAAATTTCTGCTCAAGAGGGCTGTGTAATTTGAATACTTATTGAAGTTCATATTTTTGTTTCATTTGTGATGACTAGAAATCGATCGATTTGGTTGTTTGCAAGGTTACATTAACTATAGGGTGAGTGCGTATATATATATATATATATATATAATCATCCGCAGACACATCTGTTTCGCTGTATCACAACTCATGAGTACGGTTAGACTCCGATTGCTTTTAATCCAGGATTGAAACCCGACCGAATTTGCGTCGGTCGGCGATTCTACCTCTGGGCTATGGGCGTTCGGTAGAAGAAGGCAGACTTTTTAGCGTGTATATTATCATTATACACGACCAATAGCCAGAGGGCTCTAATTCATTACTGAATGAGCGATGCGCACATGCCTGAGTAGCTACTATTTTTCAAAGTCTACCATTCTTCCAGAGTGCTCAATCAGGGTGTGTTTGAGAGAGAGAGAGAGAGTGTGGTTGGCAGCGAGTTTTCATTCATATAAATTGTTTTGACAACCAACGAAAATCTCTTAATAATTCCCCCGAAAAATTTAGTGTAGTTGCTAATAAATATTTACCAAGTGAAAACTGTACAAATACTTAGAATAATGTATGCAACATTATTAACACGAAAGAAAATAAGATTTATTTGATGTTACGAAGTTATATCAGTTATATATTCCTGAGATGACTGAAAAAAAAGAACCACTCCAGAGACTGATTATTATTTATCTCTCAAGTATTTTGCACATTAAACTGATCTTGCGTCAGTTTCGCCCTGGCGTGTACAGATAAATCAAATACAAGAGTGGAGATAGATCATTTGGTGCTACTGTAGCGTGAGGTCTACCTCAATATATCGTCTACCCAGGTGCAGCGCAGAGGTCTACCGTGCCCATCCTCTCACATGGTCATTATATGGATCCAGCGATAGTGGCACACTATCAAGCAATTGAGCGATCGTAATTAGATGCTAAAACGATGATTCTCAATAAAATGCTAGGTGTTCGTAGTCAGCTGTTGCAGACAGATGTTGATCATTTTTGCTCGAAGAGGAGAAAAAATTCCAATGATCTCTTCATGTCATTTCTAGAAGAAAGACAGTGTTTGTCGATAAAATAAATATGTGTTTTGTATTTGATAACGTGTTTATTTTTACCTCTGTACTTTTTAATATAAATAGTATATAGATATATAAATAATGTCAAGATTAAAAAAATGGTGGAATCTGAGACGGTGCTTACGCTATATTAGCACAGATCATATTTCCCATCCGGCAGCAAGGCCTCTGATTAGAAGGTTGTGAGGAGCATGGAGCCACCTCAAGTCCACCCTGACGTGCAGTGGTAGCAAGTGTTAGGGTTTCAGCTATGGGTAAATATTTAATTAAAAATAGACTTTTATCTAAATCTAATCCAAACTTATTTATAAATAGAACTTTGTGTATGTGTATTCGTTACCTATAGACTCCAAAACGGCTGAACCGATTTTCTTGAAAATTTACACAGTTGTATAATTAGCGTTTGCGAGTGTTCTTAGCTAGGTTTTGTGTCGAGGTACCCCGTTAAATATCGATAATCCAAAGAATCGAGTAATAGGAGTGGTCCAATTTTAATCAAATTTGATACACTCATAGACAAAGACATAAGAAACGATATTCAGAAGTTTCATGGTTGCAGTTCTTAAAATAATGCAGAAAATCAATTATATATATATATATATATATAAAAGGCAAGATGTTTGTGTGTGTGTGTGTCTGTTTATCTGTCTGTATGTCCTTTATACAAATCCACAATTTTTTTTCCGATTCCCACCAAACTTCACACAAATATTCTTTAGGCTGAGTCTGAGCTCCAGGACCATGGATTAGTCTTAAAGCTTTCATTACACCCGAGCAACGCCGGGCTATACTGCTAGTAGGAATATAAGCATAAAAATAGACTTTTATAGAAAAATATTCATTTCTGAAGGAAAAATGATTGCTAGTAATACATTTCTGAATACAAAACTAGAATACATGTTCAGTTTTCTAAAATAAAAAAAAATTAAAGAGTTTTCATCAAAATTTGACTAACTTAACCCTTCTCACTATAAACGAACCAAAATGAAAATCCTAAATTTTTAGCATTAAAAAACCCACAAAGGTTGATATGCTGTTAAACAACTCAAACTTAAATGTTTTTCCCCTCTGTTGAGTTATCGGATGGAACTTGATCAACTTTTTTTTCATGTCAGATGATGGTGGCGGCTTGTACATTTCCACACAGCTCACGAAGCTGTTTAAACAAATCTGTTTACTCATAATGGATTAGTGGCGTACCATTCACTTAACACGTACATGACGCAAGCTTATTTTCTGTATGTATATGATCGTGGTCAAATAATGAATAGAAGGAAATGCTTTCGTACCTCCTATCGTTTCGTATTTCATTTAACATAAAAATACAACACAAGTTCCTTGTGGTGATTATTCAGAAGATAGAAATAAACAAACCTTAAACTAATACATATTAGACTGAGTCACATTTACTTTTCCTTTTTTGGGAACTTTGATGACGCAATAACAGCAGCACAAAATGCCAAATACAGTTGGGAGATACTAAAATCAAGAAGGTACAAAATTTTAAATACCTAGGAAGGCGGAAAAGGCAACACAGAGTTCCGAAGGTGAATTGGCATGGCGAATGACGCGCTCCAGGAGCTGAGTGAAGCATTCAGAGACAGGAAACTTTCACTATAAACGAAGAAGGGAATACTAGATTGCTATGTGATATCAGTTCTTCAATATGGCAGTGAATGCTGAACAATATCATCAAAGGTGAAAGAAAAACTTGAAGCAGTTGAAAGGTGGTTCTACAAAAGGATGCTGTGGATATCGTGAACTGAGCATGTGAGCAATGATGAGGTTTTGGAAAGGCTGGAAACAAACAGGAAATTAATATTGAGCGTCAGGAAAAGAAAACTCAATCCCTGGTACATGCAATAAGGAAGAAGGGCTTGGAGAACCTGATATTAAATAGCCAGATAGAGGGAAAAATGACAAAGGAAAGCAGCGGATAACATATTTGAAAGGCCTGAGCAGATGGGTGACAAAACGGGAGTTGCGCGGTGTCACAGAAGAAAGTGGGTTCAGAGCCGCCACCAGGAATAGAGACGTTGAAGACCATGATCGCGCCTTGAAGGGACAAGGCACATAAAAGAAAACGAACGACGAATGTATCATCTCAGCTAGCCTTTCCTTAAATATATCATAACTTGTAATGGGTTACATACTACAGTTTTTAAAGAAAATGCAGTGTTTTGACAAGGAAAATCTCCAAAGCCGATCAGATTTAAGTGTTCGTCGTAAATGTTTTCATCTCAAAAACTCTGGTATTTTGCTCAAAAGTTATCGAAGGCCCCAACTTATTAAAAATAATGCTGAATAAGTAATTGAATCATCAATAATGGTATTTTCTTTCAGAAGAATGAATAAAAATAAAACGGAAACAGAAATTACTTAAAACTCAAAATTTTAGGTGGTGTTTCTGATGCCGTGTTGCTAGGCACAATTCCCTTTATTTTGACGTGATCTTCAAACATTAATATATTTACAAACGTGACAGGAACAACAACAACAACAAAAATTAAATAAATTATTCTGAAAGGGAAATATTAAAAAACAAAGTATAACATGGTGAAACGAATTTTTTTTTACTTACGAGTCTAACCTATCAAAGGAGACAAGCATCTCATTTCCAGTAAACAGAAGACTGAGAAACTACATTTCAAAGAAAATATCAAAGACAGACCTTCAATTTCATTTGGATAATTCCGGCCAATGCATGTTTCGCCAAGATGAATCAGAGATATAAGTTGAAAAGCACGTGGCTCGGTGGGGAGGGGAAGATGATTTATAACGCTATTAAATATTTTACATTACAAAACTCAGTTACATTTTAAATTAAACATTAAAATATTTACAAACTTGACAGACAATAAGAGAGTACTGAATTGCTATATGTCAGTTCTTCAATATGGCTGTGAATGCTAGACAATATCATCGAAGATGAAGGAAAAACTTGAAGCAACTGAAATGTGGTTCTACAGAAGGATGCCCCGAATATCATGGATCAAGCATGTGAGCAATGATAAGGTTTGGGAAATGATGGAAACGAAAAGGAAATTAATACTGAGCACCAGAAAGAGACAGCTGAAGTTCCTGGGACATGCAATGAGGAAGGAGAGCTTGGAGAATCTGATACTAACAGGCCAGATACAGGGAAAAAGAGACAGGGGAAAGCAGTGGATAACATATTTGAAGGACCTAATCAGGTGGATGACGGAGCGAGGGTTGCATGGTGTTAACAGAAGACGTGCGAAGAGCCACCAGGGATAGGGAGACGTGGAAAGTTATGATCGCCTACGTCCTGAAAAGACACGGTACATAGATCTTCAAACCGAGAAGTGAATGAAAAAATATTTATTTGTATTTGCACATTGTCATTTTTTTTAATGCTCTATTCCCTTCGGGTAACGAGAAGTGGGATCCTTGCTTTTCTCGGTGTGATTTGTGCGAAATTGATGTAAACGCATAAGGACGGAATTTAAACATGGTAAGCCGATTTCGTCTTCCATGCAGATAAACAACGTAACTTCACTCAGCTAGTATATAATCCAGGTGGATGAAGAACATTTTTAAAAATCAAAAATGGATTGGAAAGACGTATGCTGTGAAAACCATTGATTGTGAATGTACAAAAGCTTTAATTAATTAACAAAAAAAGAAATATTTAAATTATAAAAAAAAAATAATTTACAAAACCTTTGACCTTCTGACTGTTCAGTTAAGTAATACATTATTCGTCTGAGATTAAAAAAAATCGCTTGCTGAGAATGAATGAAAGAATTGACCAATAAGCAAAGAATTTTTTTATCGTCTGATTATTTCTTTAAATAATTTAAAGTAGGCAGCAAGATAATGAAATTATAAATATTTTATGAGAGCCGAACATCGAGTAATAGATAATTTGTACCGGCTCTGAACTTAATGCAGACATCCACTTATATGTCTTTTCATCTGGCTAATCTAAACTTGCTAAATTAATTAAAAGTTGCCCTCCGCAAAATGAAGTATATTTAGTGCAAACCAATTCGCAAAAGTATTGAATTTGAATCTGTAGCTAATTTAAACTTTCTGAATAGGCAAAATGATGTCTCGATGCAAACATTTTAGTTTCTTTTATTTATATGATTTAAAATCGGAGTAATATCTTTGATTGTCGTAACACTAACAACGTTTCGACTATGCGGCACTCTTCAGATGTCTGTTGTGGATCCATATTGATTGTAAAGCACATATGGGTGTATTGTAAAAACACAGAACCTATGAGAGTAGAAATTTTTAATAAAATAAATCTAAAAAGAATTTTTAAAGAAGTAGAAACCGAAAAGACTATGAACTTTCTTAAAAAAAACAAATAGCAATATGCAACAAAATATAATGACCCCACCAAAAAAAAAAAAAATAGACAAAATCAAGACATAACCTTATTGATGGATATCTAAACTTATTTATAAATGGAACTTTGTCTGTAGTGCCTGTGTGTGTGTCCGTTACCTATAGACTCCGAAACGGCTGGACCGATTTTCTTGAAAATTTACACAGTTGTACTATAAGCGCCTGCGAGTGTTCTTATCAAGGTCTTGTGTCGATGTACACCCCGATAAATATCGATAATCGAAAAAATCGGCTTATAGAAGGAGTGGTCCGATTTTAATCAAAATTGATACATTCATAGACAAACACATAAGAAACGATATTCAGAAGTTTCAAGGTTGCAGTTCTTACAAAAGTGCAGAAAATCGATTATATATATATATATATATATATATATATATATAAAAGGTAAGATGTTTGTGTGTGTGTCTGTTTATCTGCTTGGATGTTTTTATTTTTTCAGCCCTTTTAGTTTTTACTTCTGGTTTGACTCTAAGTAGGTATAATTGTAGTTCTTAGTCTTAGCCATGATGCCATTTACTCAGAGGACTTATTTAGCCTTCAAAATTCAGTTTATGACGAAAAATACTTCTTTAATATCGATACCAGGAAATCAAAATTTGACTTACATCCATTCATTTTTCTTACAGTCTACGGTTTCGATTTAACTGGAAACAACTATTGCTTTTTAGTCTTTCGTGCCAACGTTCAAAGAGTCTGAGCTCCAGAACCATAGATTAGTTTTAAAGCTTTTATTACATCCGAGAAACGCCGGGCTATACTGCTAGTACCTACTAAAACTACCTGCAATAATCTCATACCCATAAACCCTTTACTGCCATTGAATGACCACCAAGGTTGAAATGCCATTAAACCTAACAATAAAAAAAAAGAAAAAACAGATATCTGTTGATTCTTCAATCACTGAACTGCTATATTTCTTAACTTAAATACTATGCAACGGGATCCATGGAACAATGACAAAGAAGATTAAAGAATTGGCTACAAACTATAGTCACTTAATTATAATTGTGAGTTCAATCTGTCGTCGGATCGTTATGGATATATACATTCTTCTTCATGTGCCGCGTCCCTTCAGGACGTAGGCGATCATGGACTTACACTTAGCCCTGTCTTTTGTCGCTTTCAATAATTTTTCTCTTGGTATCTCTTCCAAGCCCCGCTCCGTCAGCCATTTGCTCGGACCTAACAAATACATCTCGCGCTGCTTTCTCCTGTCTCTTCTTCCATTTAATCGACCTGTGAGTATCAAGTTCTCCGGGTTTTCTTTCCTTATTACATACCGTAGGAACCTCATTTGTCTCTTCCTGATATTTATCAGTTTCCTTCTCGTTTGGATCCTTTCCAACACCTCATCGCTCCACACGGGCTTTGTTCTTGGTATCCTCAGAATCCTTGTGTAAATCCTACACATTAGAAACGGGAAGAGAAATAACCGAAAGATTGGTTTTGACGGGAAGGGCCGTATGAGAACAAACTAAGAATATAGATTGAATAAAAGATACAGTTTGATATTCCCTGAATTTTAACCGAATAGACAGATATCTGAAGAAGACGAGGAAGGAAGCACAATGGCTCAAGCGTTGCGACTGATACAAAAATGAAAACCTCACTCAGACTGTAAATACATGGTCTTCACATTTGAAAAAGAGTAAATTCACAGTCTGACAGAACGTTAAAATCAGCTGGTAATATTAAAGTACCCATTAGCAGTTATCCGTTCATTTACGATGGTGATTAAATTGACAGAAAATCTAGCATAAATCTAGGTTTTCACCAGTTCATTTTAGGAACGAAGACAAAGATATCTACTAAGAATAATAGCATAACTTAGTGAGAATCCAACTCACTTCAGCGCTTATGATGTGCTTTATCAACTGAGTCCTTTGAAATTGACATTTTATTTTTTAAACTTTTGATTTTTGTGAAATTTATTAGACCATGGTAATTAAATTTCAGATGAAAAGTTGTTTTAATAATGTAAGCATTTACTAATGTATTTTATGGCACTAACAGTCAATCAGTTAAGTGCCATACGTGATACATGCTTTGGGCGATTATGTCTCGAAAGAGACATAAATGACTAGGCAGAAGATTTTCACGCAGCAGGTTGCCATTTCCTTCTGTCGTAGACTAGTTGCCAAGCAAAGGCAATAGAAACCAATCTCTCCTGCTATTCATATCATTGCTAGAGGGATAAGAAATAGATTAATACCTATCCCAACGGTATTTGTGTGCAACTTTATGCAAATAATTAAACTGGAATTTGAACTCGGCTCTCCGATTTCTCATTCCGAGACGATAATCTTTGCACCACAAGGCGCAATGACAGTATACTATTCTTTTATTACTAGTTTGACACCATTTTATTGTTAACATGTTAGTTTGTGTTTAAATCGGAACACTGAATATATTATTAATTTTTCCTGTTATTAATCGCTTAGTAAATAAGCACTTCAACGATGCGAAACACTTAGCAAGCTTTTCTCGTAGGTCATAGGGTGCTCCATACTTACGGCCTTGTGTCACAGCTAAAGTACGATGAGAAAATCAAGAGTAAGTAAATGATCCCTGTAGCAATTTATGCTCACATTCATCTTGGATGCGCTGGTGGGAGGATTGCTCAAAAAGTCTATTTTTCTTTCTGATTACATGGAATTATAAAATTAAAACAAAATAACGTGTTCTTATTTTTTCTTGGTTATTTTCTCACTATTCTTTTTTTTCTTTTATATCAATTTTTCATCTACTTTACATGTTTTCTTTTACAATATACAACGTATTTATCAAATTACTAAAAACGTACAATTCTTTAAAGAAAATGTCACGGCATTCACACTATCTAGAATTCAGTAGTAGATTCCAGCAAAAAATATGTCATTCCTCCAAACCGGTGTGAAATTTAGAATAAATGTTCCCCGGACCATTTTTAATCTCACTTCAAGAAGGAGAGGAAAGATAAATCTCATAGCTGGTTACTAAAACATAACAGAAAAAAAACATTTGTTTGATTATCTGTTATTTTCTTGAAACACTGTGGTTAAAATTAGCTTGGATCATTTAGACTGAAAATGTTTAGTGTTTATTTCAGTTTCAGACAATGTCAAATGTTTATCTATAATATTTCGAATTTTCTGCTTTCTTTTATCTTTTTCTGCATTCTTGATTAATTTCAGTCCTTTACATTTCGACCTTCCAAGTTTTCCTCATTGTTCATCTTAGATTTTTATTTTTTCTCTTTGTCTGGAATTTAAAAAAAAATTTTTTTCTCTTTTTGACTCGTACTTCCAGTTTTTCTGCTGTTCCTTCTCCCTCAGTAACTTAATTTAATTTCTTTAACCTTGCTTTCTCCTGTTTTTCTTTCCTTTTATCTGTATTCCTTCTTTTTTTTCCATATCATCTCTTGCTTCTTTTCTTCTTTTATTTTCTACCTCTCTTTATACTATCCTCTCTCTTCTCCGTTTTCTCCTTCTATCCTTATTTCTATATTTTCTTAGGTTTTTTTTTTCGTTTGTTTGTTTTCTTTTTTTCGTTACTTCTTTTCATCGTTTCCGCACTGTCATGGCGGAAGTAAAGAATCGACAGAAAATTGATTGTTACTCAAATATTCCTTCCTTTCTTTTGAAACTTTATCGATACTGATTCTGCGCAACTTCCCTCCCTTCAGAACTAAACGAAAAAGCTAAAAGACTTCAATGAATAGCATCATCAAATATATAAGCTTGACAGCGACAGAGGCGAGAAGTTAGCTAAAAAGTTCATATTTAGTGAAGAATAATGAAGTTAAGGTTCCAATGGAAGAATTGACACCAAGTTTACGAAAAAAGAAAAAAAATAGAAGAAAATGATGCATAACACAACCACAAAAAATCGCTTGTTTTCTTGAAGATTTCCACGCTTTGTATTCGTGTCCTCCCTGAAATAGAATAGCGATGTGTAGGGTTTTTACTCTTGTTGTCGTTTTCATACTTTCTTTTATTTTGGCATTTTTATTATTTATTTTTAAAAAAAGACACGGTTGGAATTATTTTTTTATCAGAAATAGATGAGTTTACTTTTTCCCCTTTTATTAACGTCAGAAATTTTATCAACAACCTAAACAAAAGACATTCCTAGGGGTAAAAACTACATGAAATCTCGGTACAAATACGCAATCAACATAAAATATGACAAACATCATAACACTCCTTCAAGTTTACATATATGCGTAGGCGTATATTAGCGTTACCCACACTACTCCACGAAAAAATGTGTTCGATAAAGTTTCGGGAAATTATAAAAAAGAAAAACCAAACAAATACAAACTTTAGTGCGTTACGCCCTTTTTGAGCAGCATGATTTGGGAACACACCAACAGAAAGGATAAACAAAAAAGTTTTTGCCGTTCAATAATTAAATTAGTTACAATAGATTGGAATAGAATTTCATCTCGACCTATCTAAAATATGACAGAAATTTTATGTTTTTAGTACGTGTGTGCTTATGAAAATAGGCCAGTCATATATTCGTGAATAAATTTACATATGTTTATCGATATTATTGACTGTAAAACATATTAATTTCAAAAAGCATCTATTTGAATCTTTTCATTATTTCGAATTCAACATTACTTGTTAAAAATTTATATTTCCTTTTCTTATATATTCGTTTCCATTCTCTTTTGGGCTTTAGACGATCATGTATTTTCGATACATTTTTTGACTGGGCAAAAGATTATTCCCGCAGTAGGTTCCCATTGCTTTCAGCAGTACACTGGTTGCTAGCCAAGGCTATAGAACCCAATCTATCCCGTTTTTAACCTATAACTGGAGGCAAGTGACGGACTAATACCTTTCCCAAGGGTATTTGCGCGTAAGTGAATGCAACGAATTCAACTGGAAATTGAACTAGGCTACCCGATTTGTCGTTCCAAGTCGATATCCACTGCACAACGTCGCACATCCTCTCTATCTATGAAAATAAGTATCAACTCGTAATGAGGTTTAAAGCCATCCAAATAATGAAACTGATAATTCTTTTGTTGAATCTACAAACGTAGCTTTTTGCAAGGAATCAGTGTCGAAAGTATTAAAGGGATAAAACAAAAATCCAAAGATCTTTCTCGAGAATTATAGATGCAATGAAACTTGACAAACAATGTTTGGAATTTTGTCAATTGAAATAAGATACTATGACAGGAAACGATGTGGATAGAGGTATAAATTTAGAATCTGTCGAAAAAACACAAATATTGGAGTTGATGCACATGATTGAGATGGCCATCTGCAAAAAAGATTTCTGTCTTTGAGGATAAAGTTGATGGTCGTCGGAAAAGAATTGCTCTTTCTTAAAGTAAACAACAGTAACTGAAAACTGACATTAAAAAAATATTTGGCATAAAACAAAAGAAGAAATTTGTAGAAAGCCGAGATCGTTAATTTTGTGTGCAGAATATGGAAAGTAGACTACAGTCAGACTCCATACTGAAAAGCACAACTGTACTTAATCATAGTTAATATAATTATACGAAGATAATAAATGAAAATAACTAACAGACGTATTTATTTATTTTTAGATTTTCAGTAATTTATCGTTTGAAAAATAATATTTGAAAGAATATTTGTTTATTAATTCTGATTTCTTTCTTTCTTTTTTGTTTTTCAGGTAAGTGAACTCTTCATTCATGGTAAGCGACCTGAAAAGAGCGAATCATGTTTGGTAAGAGGAAAAATATCATACATATACTCTTTCATGAGCCGATAATGTATAGTACGCCACCTAAATTTTTAGCTTGAATTTTGACCTTTTGAAAAAATAAAATAAATGCACGTGTATTAAGAAATATGTATATATAATTGACCTCTATTTTTTGCATCAGAAAATGATGAAAACACGCATGATATACGAGTATATACGCTAAATAGTTTATCTAAAACTTTGTATTATTTTAATATCTCTCTCATTTTTCTTTAAAAAATGTTCCTAAAATGTTTAAAATTTGCTTTGTTGTCTCCCATTTATAATGTGGCCAAATACAATATCAGATGTTATAGATATTTCGAAGTTGACAATATTATTAGCTCATACAAATCAGTGACGGATAAGCCTTTAGACGTATTAACCATTGATGATATCTTGTTTTGACTGGTGTCAGATTTTATTATGCCAACAAATGTTCACATATTTTTAAAATTTCTAACGGAATCTAAAAGATAAACATCACGAATCGTCAAATAATATATTCGTGATTAAATTTACATATGTTTATCGATATTATTGACGGTAAAACGTCTATAACCTTAATTTCAAAAAACATCTATTTGAATCTTTCATTATTTTGAATTCAACATTACTTGCTAAAAGTTTATATTTCCTTTACTTATATATTCGTTTCCATTCTCAACTAATTTCTTTTTATGATAAACAAGTCTTTGTCAAGTAAATTAAGATTTGAAGAATCTGAAGATAATTGTCTTAATTTTGTATTTCCTAGAAATTTGTCAGTTAGGTTCACATAAATCAGCCTTGCAGAATGTGAAGGGGTATTGCCTATCATAAACTTTAACTTAAAGTTTCTTTACGAATGTCTACTAATTCAGTGGATTGACCTCAGCATTATCAAATTTGAAGCACCCTATTATTTTAACTGTGTACGACTGGCATAAATCATTATCCACGTTCTAATGTAGTTTTCTAAGTTTTCTGTAGCCAATTTTTTTAATCTTTCGTTTTCACGATGTTTTCATTCACAATAACATTTTTTTCAAACGATTTTTAGTTACGTAATCGTTTTCTAATTTTTCGTCATGGTTTTGAGGTTCTGAACGTCATAATGTTTTTCATGTAAACGCCTTCAACCTTTCATTTGTTTTTACTGTGATCTTTCCAAAAAACTTTTAGCAATTTCAAAACTTGTATTTCCATCAATTAATAACATATAACTTGTTTCCCAGTCGTGTCTTCGACTCAAGAACGGTCTCATGTAAAATAAATAAAACAAATAAGTTGACGTTGTGTGTATGTATATGAAATTTCTTTAGTTAAATAATAAATTATTATTCTATGGGCCATATTCTTTCATAATGTAATCGATCATGGCCTTACTAAATCTTCCAATTCCTTGTAGCTCTTATCAGACAGATGGGGTTCTACAGCCATGGTTGGCAATAAGTCTACCACATAAAGTAATAGAAACCTATTGTGGGATCGGCTCGGAACGAGAAACCGGGGATCCAAGTTCGAATTCCACTTGAATCCATCGTATTCACTTACGCGCAAATACCCTTGGGAAAGTTATTAATCCGTCTCTTCCTTCCAGTTATGGGTTAAATAGCAGGACAGATTAGGTTCTATAGCCTTGGCCGGCAACCAGTCTACCGCAGAAAGCAATGGCAACCTACTGTGGGATAATCTTCTGCCCAGTCAGTTATGTCTCTTTCGAGACATGATCACTCAAGCGTGTATCACGTATGGCACTTAACTAACTGACTGATTGTGGGAAAATCTTTTGCCCGGTCAGTCGTGTCTTTTTCGAGACATGATCGCCCAAGCGTGTATCACATATAGCATTTAAATAACTGAACACATATGCAAATAAGCGATAGTTTTAAAAGAACGAAAACCACGCATGCGCTGTATCAAAGAAACGGGATCATTGTCAATGTCATGTGAACCATGGATTGTAATTTGCTTATCTGTCTGTCTGTCTATATATATATATATATATATATATATATATATATATATATATATATGTATATATATATATATATATAATATGCGTGTGTGTGAAAGGTATTCGTGCATACAAACATCTGCGTACATATCTAGACATAGGCAAGTTATTTTAATTTCTCAGAGATGCCCTCCATTTTTTTTTATTTTATTCAAGTAGTTAGTAAGGAGTCGTTGATATTTCTTAACTTGATTAATTCCAGACTATGATCTTCTTCCGGCCGCTGCAACTTATTATTTATCCTTTCACTCTCTTTCGCATTTCCAAAGAATTTTTTCTATAGCAAACGAGTGCTTGTTTCAGTCGCGAAAGTAAACATTTTACTGGCAGCATCTGAAAAGATTTTAACAACTCTTCAGAGAAAAATGTTTGTACAGGCGCTGGAATTTACAGGTGAACGAAGTATAGAAAGAAAATTATTCATCAATAAACCATCTGGAAGATGGGAATTACGGACACTCGTTCTTTTATAACATCGGGTGATTTTTATTTTTTGTTAATAGCCTTTTTTTCCTTTATTGCGTTGTGCAGTATAAACATGACGACTCTTAAAAAAAGTGTTTTTTTTAATTGTAGCTAAACAATTATATCGTTTATAACAACTGCAGAAACAATCAGATCAGAGAGTCTACTCTAAGGTAGTGAAATATTAAATCAGTGTCAGATCTTAGCAGAGTACTCATCGTGGAAGAGTAAATAAATAGTAATAGCATCGTGTTCTAGGATGTTAACCAATCATATTACAGTCCTACATATTCCTCTGTTTTTTATAAGTTAGTCAACACCTGCCTTGCGTACTGTCATTCAGTCAGTTAAGTGCCATACGTGATACACGCTTCGGCGATCATGTCTCGAAAGAGACATGACTGACTGGGCAGAAGATTATCCCGCAGTAGGTTCCCATTGTTTTCTGCGGCAGACTGGTTGCCAGCCAAGGCTATAGAACCCGATCTGTTCTGTTATTTAATTTATAGCTGGAAGGAAGAGACAGATTAATACCTTTCTCAAGGGTATTTGCGCGTAAGTGAATGCAATGACTTCAACTAGTTCCGAGCCGATATCCACTACACCACAACGCACATCCGCCATTACTGTCATTACTTTAGATAAAACATAGATAATTTTATTTTCGTCGCAACGTAGGGTATTATCGGAGACGCTGCTTAATAAAGGATGAAAAAATATAGCATAGGTGTTGTGGAACTTCGTCGCCTATCTCTTGTGGAGTAGTTGCGAATCTTCGCCGAAAAGTTGTAGTGACCGGTTTGCACCGGAAGTAAGATACAGAACAAGAAATTCGGTTCAAAAAAGTATAATAGTATAACAAGATATTCAAATGAAGTGTTAATAAGTAATATAGAAATAAGTAAGTCCGAAGGTATTATTACGCTGCTTATTGCCTGACTAGTAGCTGTCATTAAGTGCCTTTGTTAACTGCTCTCGTTACCTCCCGTAATAATTACTCTTTACTTTTTTTTTCAGAAAGGCATGAAAGTAATCATAAATAAGAGGAAGAGTCGATTCCTCGTAGGAGGGCATTATAACAATAGGTAATATAAAGAAATTGAGAAAGTTTTCTTTAAGATCGATTTAACTTTAATCTTTTTTTACGTCTAATTATTAACCTTCTGCTCATGAAGGTTTTAAACTAAAATATTTTACGACGTTTTAGTGGTATTTTTACAGTTATTTTATACTCATTAAACAAGGATCTTATTAAATCATCATATTAGTTACACTAGTCAAAAAAAAAAAAAAAATTGAAATGGTGTCCAAGCATTTTTGTTAGCTAATTTGAGGGCGCTGAATCTGAAAATGACATTATTTTTTTTTGTTTTTGTTTTTGGCTAACCGTTTTTATTGTACAGAAATATTTCATTTTTAGAAAAAAAATAATTTAATTTCAATATATATGATATTGACCGATGGCAATATTTCTCAAAGTAAAATGGTAGAAACCTCACAATTCGTATTTAAACCAACCAATATGAGTCTGCTTATTAAAAATACTATATTTTCAATAACAATCATACCCTAAGTCTTTGAAAAACCATGTTTTAATATACCAAGAAGATCAAGTATTTTCATCAAATTATGTAATAAACTAACAGTAGAAATAAAACCTTCGTGAACATGAGAACTATGGTAATATTTTTTCTCATTCTTAATTTTTCTGTTATATTTTATATTATTATAGTTTCTTTTGATACTCCAGCAGTAGTCAGTTATCGTTTGCTTGTCCCATCGGCCCTATTGCATTGTTTTGAACCTACCTACTATGTTACCTGTCTTATTTTCGGTCAAACTACAACTTTACGTAAAAATTTCGCTACAACAACTCCGCAATAAATTGGCGACGAAGACTTGCGTTAAGATTTGCCAGAAAAAATTGGCGTCGAAGATCCACAATACTTAATTGTCCGACAGAAAAACTCTTAAAGCTATCAATAACGGAAAGTAGAAAAGTCTTTATACAGATTTTTTTCGTATCTTTGTCGTAATTATTTTAAAGTGGTGACTAACACTATTTTTGTGATACATTGGAAAAATTCAATACTTCTATTTCTTATATTTATGCTCAAAAACAATTTTATAATAACAAATAATTGTTGAGGTGGCTGACATAAATTGCACCGCTTATCTGGAAATTGACGGATTTCTACGACCTTTATTAGCAAATATCGTAAATGAATCCTTTATTTTAAAAAAGTGAGCAATTTCAGTACAGCAAAAGCGGTAGCTGACCATAAAAATCTAAGGTTATTTTTGGAATCAACACCAGCAAATTAGCTAAAAACCAGGTATTGTTTCTTGACCCCGACAAAAAATCATGTTAATCAGTGTTATGACTAATGAACAATCTAAAATACAATGAAAAAACACGAAATCTTCGCTGTTTCTGTTATTTCTCAACATTGACAAAAATCGTTCCGCGATTTCCTGTGTGACGTTCATTGAATAAATTTTTAGTCTTACCGTTGAAGTCTGCATCTGAGGTCTCTTTTTGGGTTAAAGCTGACATCGATGCTTTCATTACAGCCAGGAAGTTACGACTTAAACCCCATTCGTCCTCCAGCTTCTCCCCTTACTCGGCTGCTACTGCCCATAGGAATCACTTCTTCCGTCTTTATCGTAGCCATGCGTCTGACCTTAATAGGTGCTTTTTAGCCTCTGCTCGGACTGAATGCAAGAGAGTCGTAAATGATGCTAAGCTGTTGTTTTCTGACAGAATGAAGAAGCGTATAGTATCCCGGACGTTAGGTTCCAAGAATGACTGGCAGCTCTGTAAAAATGTGTTAAACAACAGCATGCACTCAGTCTCCAAATTTAACCAGTTATTTTGTGGTCCTCAAATCTTCAGCGGATAAGGCCGAGTGCTTTGATCGCAGATTCTTCACCAGCTCAACATTTGATTTGTCTTTAATATCCACACCCGATTCTTACCTAGAGCTGAGGCTCAACTGAGTGACATTTACATTACCCCATCGCTGGTCTCTAGCATAATTTCAAAGCTTGGCCCCCATAAGCGGATTGGGATTCCGTTACCTTCGCTCATGAATTTTAATGCTTTCAAAACGAAGCTGCTATCCTTTAACAACTATAAACAATCGCTCCTACCTCCCATCAGCATGGATCAGGTAGTCTCCATGAAATCAAAAGACTGCCTCCTTGGACAAATTCTCTCAGACAACCTCAATGATACGTTGATCCCATAGCTATGTCTGCTGCTAAGAAAGATTTTCCCGTTTGAATCCGTCTTGCACGTATATAAATCTAGCATCCGCACGTGCATTGAACACTGCTGTCACATCTGGTCGGATGCCGGTTATTCATCTCGGGGTTCTTGACAAAATCCAATGTAGGATTGACTATGTAATCGATCCCGACCTGGTAGCTCAACTCGAGTCATTTTCTCACCGACGCAATGTGGCTTCCCTCTGTCTATTCTACAAATACTTTCACAGTTTTTGCTCCGATGAGCTTGGCTTCCTGGTGCATCCTCTGTATGAACTTACTCAAACTACTAGACTAGCAACTACGTTTCACCCTTTTACAATGAAACCAATCGAATGTAACCGCAACTTCTACTCCACAGCTTCTTTTCTCGCACTTCCCGCCTGTAGAGTTCCCTTCATTATTCTTGCTTCCATGTAGGCTACAATCGCTAAGAATTTAAATGCAATGTCAATTGCTATCTCTTATCTTATTCACTCGCATCCATTCCCTGACAATCTTTGTATTATGTTCTTTTCCTTTTCCTCTCTACTCTCATGCAGCTCTCTTCACACCAGTGTTTCCATTCTTCTCTTACCCATTCTCTGACACACACACACACTGTAATTTTCTTATCACTATCCTCTTATGTAACCCTCTGCGCACCAGTGGCAGTGATGCCTTGCTCGAGGTACAATGATTAAAAAAACTAATCAATTACCAATTATGTGACTTAGAGAAGAGGCAAAATACCAGAAGTGCCGTCGAAAACAGGTTTATGAACAACATCTATATATATTCTAAATACTTCCCCTTTCGTTCTTTGTCTCTTTTATTAACGAAGCAGCCAGTTGTTAATTCATTTTTCTAAAGGAATATTTATTTTAAAAAAATACGAACTCTGTGAATGTTGCTTTTTATGGATACATCTCTGCGTGTAAGGAAGTGGTATAGATGTTTAAAACATTGTATTCAAAAATAAGAAACTACTAGTGTCACTAACAAAATAACACTGACATGCACGCGCTTCTTTCATTAAGCACCGTCTGCCATAATGGTATTTAATAATTTTGACATTTCCAACTTATTTCCTCAGGACATATCAAGTGCCTTTCCAAGCATTTTCGAGTAACGCTTATCTAGCTGTTGATTCTCAGATTTAACCATCATCCGCATCTTCGCTCTAGGAAGCAAGAAAACGGATTTTGTAGAGTAAACAATGTTTTCCTCAGATCAGATATTTAACATCATTATGCATTAGAAAGAAGCATTATCTCGTTCTGCAAAAGAAATTCTACGAATTATAATATGGCTAAGGGAATGATCTCAAATTCTTATTATTCATGAGTTGTAAAGAATTACTTTCTCGCGATTATCATATTTTAGTTTTATTCCGGATTTTAAAAAAAGATTTAGCCACATTTCAACACAGCATCAGTTTGTTTTTCACTTCACAATTCTTCCAAAACAAGGCTCAAAGGGCTACTGAAGCTAGTGCGTTACTGTAGGGCCGGTGCAAGGGTCCCATGCTGCGTCGAATGTATGATAGCCCACCCTACTCGACGACATCTCAGTTTTCACAAGGTACTATTTCATATAAAATACAAATGTTATTTCAAAAAAATATTATGTACAATAATGAATCATACACAACAGTTTAATAATAAACCTAGAAAAATGGAAAATGCATCATTAGACATGCTATAAGTCATTCTATTTTAAGTAAATAAACAATGTAAATATGAACTTCAGATATTTTTGTTTTAAAAGTTGATTAATTTGAAGACGTTAACCCTCTAGGGCCATTCGTATCATATTTGATACAGTATGAAAACAAGCCTTGAAAGAAATATTTTCCTGAAAAATTTTTTAAGAGAAATATTTTATAGATTTCAAATGAAAGCAGTACTAACTGCTCAGTCAATGAATACCAAATGTTTCCTTATAGGGAAATACCAAACGTTTCCTTATAGGGAAATACTGTATCAAATATGATACGAATGGCCCTAGAGGGTTAAAACATTATATATTTTTTTCGCAACTTAGAATGAGAAATAAATTCACGGATTTAGACAAAAAGAGATCCGAGGATGACGTTAAAATCTGCAAAAATATTAAATTCTTAAATAGCCAGTTGTTCGTAGTTTAATTTGTAATGTATATAAATGTAGGTACAAAAATTGTTAAGATGGCAAAAGTCATACACGCAGCTAAAGGGGGAAGCGGTGGATTTATATGTGTATCTGTGTGTAAGTGAATAAAACGAACACAATTCGATTTGGAGCAAGTTAGAATAAATGGCAACAGAAAGGACAAAAATAGGTAACATATGAAAGAGACAGTATAAATTTCGAAAGGCCACAAGAGAAAGTCTGGAAAAGACATTCACAGGATATGTTCAAGGCAAGAAGGAAAACGAAAAGTAACAAACAAGCAAACTTGTTAAAATGTTTGAGAGAACAAGTCGGGGATAATTAATGAGAAAAGGTCCTTCGAGCTCCAAAGGCTTGTAATTTTTTGTTTTTAGATTATTTCATCCATCAGTACTGCCACTGGCGCTCAGGGGACTACATTAATGGCAAGTGAAGGGTTACATAAGAGGAGAGCAAAGAGAAAGAGACATCAGTTACAGGCGGTGCCAAAGAATGGGCAAGAGAAGGATGAGAATACTGGTGTGAAAAAAGTTGAGTGAGAGTAGAGTAAAAAAAGGAGAATAACAGGATTCAGGGAGGGGTTGTCGAAAGGATAAGAGAAGTATGGGAGTCAAGAAGATAATCGATAATTGACGTTGAAATTAGAATCTTGGAGATTGTAGCTATAATGGAAGCAAGTATACGGAATGGAGTTATACAAGTGGGAAGTGCGAGAAAAGAAGCTGAAGGAGTAGAAATAGTGGCTGCATTGTGAGACGCCAGGTAATGAAGAGGCACAGAGTTCAGTAAATCTTATTGGGTGCCTCGCCATGGGAATGTAATTAGAAAGCTATTCTTTAGAGTATTTCTATTGAAGTGAGACTGATGATCATTGACAGCCTCAGTTTTATGACTATGTTCTGTTTTTAAGACAAATATATGAAGGAATAAATTCCATATAAACAAACCAGAAAATAATAATCCTAGAGATGATTAAAGATAGAAAAATAATGTTATAAAATTGAGTCTCTACAATAAAGAAAAACAAGGAGAAATGTAAACACTCAGTTAGTAAGTAAACATTAAAAAGTAGTCAGGCAAAGTATCGACTGCTAAATGAGTGTGTGAGAGAGTGAGTGAGAGAGTGTGTGAGTGAGTGAGAGAGACAGTGTGTGAGTGAGTGGTGATTCCCTGAGATAAAAATCTAACAATTTATATTAGAAAAAAAATCGTGAATAAGTAATTTAAAAAAATAACCTATATCTTCTCTGTCGATAGCTTTCTTCCTTTCTAACAAAATGGACAATTGGTTCTTATTCCTTTAGAAATCCTGGCAAAATAACTATTTGCTTCTCCTTCGGTTCAAGTCATTTTCATCAGATAAACTAAGGGACATTTTGTCAATTGTTTCGGACGTGTTTAAGTTTGAATTTCACTGCCAATAGCTTCTGTCGAAAGTAATTTTTCGATGTATTCACTCTCCCGTGATAAGTTTCAGAATTCTCTTTTTTGGATGCAGTTTCTTTTCTCTTCCGTCTGCTGTCGCAGAAAATTCGGAATCCTATTCGTAAAGACAACATATTTTTTTCTTTCTTCGTTCACTGGAGCAGATAGTATTTCGTTTGCACTTAAATTATCGTGAATCGCAAAAGGGAAAGGTTTGGTCTGGCCCACAAGCGTATTTTTTTTTAAATTCACCCAAATCAGTTTAAAAAAAAAGAATATTATTTATTATGGATTTTTGTTGTTAACATGTTTGTTTGCTTTTTTTTTTTTTTACTCCCGTCTTAGTTTTTTCTTTCGATTTTAAGTTTGTTCTATAGAATTTTTAAAAAAAAATTCTATTCATCAATATTTAACTGTCCTTTTTTTCCCTTCGTTTCGTTAATTTTGCTCTTTTTAGTGTTTTTTTTCTTCTGATATTTTTATTCATTTTTTGTTGTGGATACTTGTCAGGTTTTCTGTTCTATTTTTAAGATGTATTGGCCTTTATCTTTCAATTAAGATTTTCCTTTTTTTGATTTTTTCTCAATTTCTTTTCCTACTTTTGTATCTGATACGCTTACATTCTGCCTATTCTTTAAAAAACGCAGCTTTTTCGCTGATTTCCTTCAGTCGCTTGCAATGTCTTTCTTCTCCATTTTTTCTATCATTTCTCCATTTAAGATATTTTATATATTCCAATTTTTCTACGTCATATTTTTCTGTCATTCCGTCTACTTCACATATGTCTTTCGAATCTCTCTCCACTGATTCAACATGCTGCCTGCTTACAGGATCTCATTGCTATGCTTCTCCATCCAGATTTTCTTTCTCCAGCGCACTTTTTCGTTTCTCTTTTCATCAAAACGTCTATCCATTCACTTCTGGCAAAATAAAGGCACTTAAAGCAGGCCTTCTACTCAGATCTTGTGTCCATTATGGTTTAGTACTAAGTTTTCACAATATTTAACTTGTCACATTTATTTTACATTAGAAAATCATCGAGTGTAAAAACAGAGAAAAAACGTAAGAAATAAAATAGATTACAAAAGAAACGTGTCTAATGAATTTATGATTACATTAATAATTGTAACAAGCGTTGTGCGAGCCAATCTCTTTCCTTTCCGTCATTTTTTTTTAAGATTTGCCTATGCCGGAAAAATAGTATTAGACAGATTTTCATTTGGGAATCAATTTCATATATTTAAACATTTTGTATGAATTTATTACATGTTATAATATATACTGCTTTAAAAAAAACTATTGCTATGAAATCTCTCTCTCGAGGTACAAAATTTAATAATTAATATAAAATACTAAGAATGAGATATCAAAGGAAAGAAATGAGAAACTCGAAAATCTAAGAACAAATTTAGAATTGATCAAAAAGAAGTGGGGAAAAATGACAAGTAGTCAATTTTTTCTTGACAGCTCGATCTTAACATGTTCACAATGTTTTGTACGCTCCTGCATTCGAACTAATTAATGCTCATATCCACTGTGTTCTTGAAAAATCTTTTAAAAAGACCCTCTTTTACAAATACCCCACTAAAAATCATTCTAATTGCAATATGACGAGCTGTAATCAAAAGCTTTCTTCTTTCCCGGAAAAGAGTACTTTTCAATTATTAAACTTGCAAGAGGTAGGGAATAAACGATTTGTCTATTAGAAACAAGATTAAATGCTGACATCAATGTGGACTTTTAAGATAGCTTTGGCGAAAAGTTAACTAAACCCCGGCTCTAAACTAAAGGGCCTTCTTGCCAATCTAAGTAAACAACATTGATAATTTCGAACAAATCATTTTAAATTCCTCAATTCACCTCATAATAATTCTAAACCTCGATTAAACTCTGATTCTTGCGATAGATGTCCAGTGCCGGTCGAAAGACCGATTTGTGACGAAATTCTAGTTAAGTCTGAAAATTGAGTTATTCACATAAGAATCTCTGTGAAACTTCAGTTGTGTTTTTCAGATCATAAACTTTGCGGGACCCGTATTCTAATTGCTCAAGTTTTCTACATAAGAAAATTATATAGAGGACGATCAGCTTTATATTTGGGCCTAATAAATCGTAAAAGAGAGACCTATCGATGTAAGTTAACTAGGACAATTATTAAAACTTTTGAATATAGCATACAATAATATATTAAGTAACTTGTGAGAATTACCTTAACTTGTCTGCCAGGACGTGTAAAAAATGAAGTTCATTCATAAGTATTAAATAAAGGAAATATACACACCTTTTTGTACTCGTTAGATCTGGGAAAGTTCACAGCTCTCCAGATAAAATCAGAGGCGCTGCTCTCCAAATTGGAGTTTTTTCTTGGTTACGTACATGTCGCCGTTGATTCCATCTGAGGAAACTTCCGTCCTGCACACTGACGTAATTTCATATCACCGAACTGACCGCAAACATAGCTTTTGGGGCTCCCAGTCGTTCAGTAGTTATCTGACTGCCTAGTTATGCAGAATGTGGCAGAAGTTCATTTTATTGTTAGATCTCTAAACTCTTAAACTAGGGATAATGATGTCCCTAGACCCTGAAAAATGTACGGCCAGGGCTGCTGTCGATTTCCTCCAAACCTGGCTCAACCATTCGGCACAGATCCGTCTGGGATCTTCCTGTCCGTAGGCAGAGTGGAAGACAGATAACAACCAGTCTGAACTGAGACTCTATTGCTGTGCTAGATAGCCATTGTCCATACATACTGGTTCATCCTTCTTTGGACAGGTTTTTAATTTTGCTGGTTGTCTTAAAGTCATTCTCTCAAGAAAAGACTGGTGGAAGTAATAGATTAACTGATGACTCGACACAGTGGCAGGTAATACTCTACTACATAGTACGAATAGCAAACTCATCACATAAGTATGACATGAGTTTATATGATAATAAAACTAAAATAAAGAGTTCACACATTACTTACTGCAGGATTTGAAAGTATCGCTAATCTTACGGTTTACATAACATGGTTACTGTTATCTCTTTTTTTCAACTGTAGACCTTTGCTCATTTGTACAATGAAATTATCTTTATCATAGCAGATATGGATACAGGCATTCATGTATTCATCAATTATGTAAACTAATCTGTATTCAATTCTCAAATCGAGCAGATAATTGTATGAAATTGGTGTTCGACACTTGATATTCTCTTTACATAAGCGGGCAAGGGAGGAATTCCATTTGCAAAACCATGTTCAGAGAAGGAGAAATGACCAGAGAGAGAGCGATTTATATTTCAGATTTTTAATAGCAATACACAAAATATTTTTACACATGTTCTTATATATATATGTGTGTGTGTGTTAGTACAGAAATATGTTTTTATATGCGTGTGTAGGTGTGTAAAAGCATAAATGGAGTTTTAATCTGAGATAATTTTTATTCAGTAGATACTCGTATTAGAATAGACGTCCGTTTTGTAACCAGTGCTTTGTTTATTTTACTAACCTACACAATCGTTTAAAAAACAGCGTTTATTCAAATACAGCTATCCAGTAAAAACAATGTTTGAGTTAATGTATGTTCGAGAGAGGGAGAATTACGTATACAATACATCTCTATTTATAGCCGGGAAAAAAGTATTCTTCTGTTGTGAGAAATAATATGAAAGCCGACATTTGACCAGGAATTCTAGGGTGGTTATTTAAGTTTTCTTTTTATATTTCAAAAAATATTTTAATTTCATTTTGTAAACTTAGTTTTTGAATTTTTTTTTGTTTGTTTTGTAAATGAAAACCTTTTTCGAAACAAACTAAGTATGTTATCCGCAAAGCAAACAGAATGTAGTTTTTATCTGTTTTTTCTTCTTTGAATTTATTCGCAGGATGAAAAGGTTCAACGTTTTAAAAAAAATCAGTTCTAAGCGATATCCTTAAACGATCACTGTGTTTACTTAGTCTCGCTCCGGAGAACAAAACGCTATGAGTCCTGCAAGTGAGATTCTCTTAATTCCTCAGTAATGTTTGACGAATCGATTTTGCCGCTGATATTATGATTTGCCAAGTGGAGTTCTACATTTAGATGTGTTGCAATAGCTTCATGTTCTTCTGACGTCGTTTACTGGTATTCAAATCATCACAGTCGGCTTTCCTCGTTTCATGGGTTGCAATTCACTTTCCTTGACATTCAAGGGTTTCGCTTAGAACGATATATTTCCGATAATCGACACCGAGCACAAAATGACAGCCAATCAGAGACATATATGAATATTCATCTTGTATGTATCCATATATACATACATATACAAAGACACTCACACAAGAGGAAAGCATTTTCTTTGTGTGTGTATATATATATATATATATATATATATATATATATATTATACTAAGAAGCAATGATCTTAATGATCTGCAAGGCTAGTTTACCCACCGCAATTCATTGGCAGGCGCCATTTTTACAACACATCTGACGAATGCGCACCAATGCAGGGAATAACTGAATATCTAACTCAAGACACGAGACAAAATACCTAATCACTGCGGTAATATCGGCGCCCATTTATCCAGTGTGTGCGTGTTTAGCTATAGTTGTTTTAAATGGTTCTGTTTGTACTTCAATTAAAACGAAAGGACACACACATACTTACACACACACAAACGTGTAAGTGAAGAAATAGAGAGGGATAAGAGATCTATGTTTGCCAGATGGCAAAATGTAATAGTTGCTGAAATCCGGCTGTTACATTTTAGCACGCAGATATCTCAAGGCAAGCAGTTATTTTCATTTCTCAGATGGCCAAACGGATTATTTTCTTGATCTTTCTTCATGATTGTTTTTTTTTCTCTTTATAACTCGGTAAACAAACAAAAAACAAGTCGGCTTGCTTTTGTCTTCTTTTTTTTTTAATTAAGGAAATATTTATTTTTAGATAATCTAAAATTTCCAACCATAACATAACTGTATAAATCAGGAAAAAGGCAATGATTACAGCAATGTAACTATTATTACTATTAGCATTAATGGTATTAATAATGATTATTAGTAGTAACAGCAATAGTAAGGATTTCGAAACTCAGACCGACAGGCCATATTTAGCCAAAAGACCTCATATCGTTAGAATGAACATAGAAAATGATTTTGTCTGATTTTAGACACCGATATTCTGACAGGCCATAGCGTGAACGCAAAGAAGAATGATAATATCAGGACCTTGCTTATAAAGATAGATATTTGTAGAACATGCGATATAACTCTTGTTCGTAATAAATAGCCAACGTGAAACCCAGACAAAATCCGAGAAAGCGAATAATTGAACATATTACTGGAAAAAATAAATAAATGAATAATCATCTAGATAAGGCTAGAACTCGAATGTTCCTGTATACACAAGATTGTCGCTATATACTCACGAGTAATTATCAGTAACAGTGTTTTTTTTAATTAGGAAAAGCGTTCAATTTATTGATAAAAATGGACATTATTCCTAATTTGAAAAGGTTATATTGATTGATTCACTCTTTTTCTACAGTTTATCAACCCATTGCCGGTTATTTAAAGAAAGAATATGATTTAAGATTTGAATAATATATATATATATATATATATATATATATATAGTCATCCGCAGACAGATCTGTTTCGCTGTATCACAGCTCATCAGTAAGGTTAGACTCAGATTCCTTTTAACCCAGGATTGAAACCCGACCGAACTGACGTCAGTCGGCGATTCTACCTCTAGGCTATGGGCGCTCGGTAGAAGAAGGCAGACTTTATAGCGTGTATATTATCATTATACACGCCCAATAGCCAGAGTGCTCTAATTCGTTACTGAATGAGCGATGCGTACATACCAGAATAGATACTTTTTTCAAAGACTACCAATTTTCCAGAGTGCTCATATATATGACAAGAGCTTTCTTAAAAAGAAAAAAGGTAAAAGGTAAAATCATTTAATAAAAGTCGCCTGAAGACATCACTCATGGTAAAAACCAAGGTAGCGAAATAACTCGTTTAAAACTGAATATATATATATATATATCACTTCATCATTATCTCTCTAAAAGTCAATCACGACATCATTATCTCTCTATCTATCTCTCCCCCTCTCTCTCTCTCTCTCTCTCTCTCTCATATATATATATATATATATATATATTTCGAGAGATAATGATGTAGTGATAAGTCTTAATTATAAATCAATAATTGGGTGAGAAGGGGTAATTACGCGCAAGTGAATACAACAAACCCAACTGGATTTAGAACTCGGCCCTTTGATGAATAATTCCGAACCATTATTTATCACACCAGTCGTATATCTAAACTCACAGCAATTGATATGCCAGACAGGTCATCTATTTAGGTATCTACTAGGTTATACGTTGCTTATGTTTGCTGATCGAATGGACGCCGTTGTTTCAACATGATATAACCGCAAGCCAGTTGATATTGAATAGAACAAACAAATTTTAGGTGTTTTCAAAGCAAGAACGAAAGATCATTCCTTCAAAATGACTCTGCTCAAAAGTGCACAGATATAATGTTTAATGCTACTAAGCTAATACTTCTGAACATATTAAATTCACCAGAAGACTAAAACGATAGTCTTTTTATTTTTATTTATTTATTTTGTACAGACAAACACAAGTGTTTGATACCAAATAACCGGCAAACGATATAAAAACGGATCATCTGGAAACCATAGAAATTTTTAAAAGAATTTAATTTTAAGTGTTGTCTTTGCGCTAGTTTGTGAGAAGTTTTAAGCAAAATTTTTTCTTTCAAATACATTCCCGTTAAGTCACGCAGATTCTTGCAAGCTTTCTATAAACACTATAATGTTGCTTGTTGTTTTGATGAATTTTGCTCTGTGGTATCTAAGCTTTATGAATTCAAACGCACAACTAAAGTGGCAGCAAGGTCTCAAAATATTAGAGTTGACATGGCTAGATATAACCGTAAGTTTTATGCTAACAATTTCTTCTCTCACATTTCTTGGCTTGTAAAATACTCTTACGGTTTCTTTGATCCTCACAAGTTTGTAATGCAATATATATATATATATATATATATATATTGGTATTTCCTATCATAATTTGTTATTTAAAAGTACAGCTTGCAACTGTTCTTTTTTGTATGTAAATATTTTTTACGCACGTTACAAACTATGCGTTGTGTTGCAGTGAATATCGGCTTGGAATGCGAAATCGGGGAGCCGAGTTCAAATTCTAGTTGAGTTCCCTGCATTACACTTACGCTTAAATACCTTTGGGAAAGGTATTAATCCGTCTCTTCCCTCCAGTTATGGATTAAATAACAAGACAGATTGGGTTCTATAGCCTTGGCTGGCAATCAGTCTACCGTAGAAAATAATGGCAACATTCTGCGGGAGAATGATCTTTGGAGACATGATCGCCCAAGCGTGTATCACGTATGACACTTAACTTACTATAATCGGAGTATGAGAAGAAACGGCGGGAAATATCATAGGAAGTCGAATGCAACTGAGTGTACAATAAAACATTAGATTATCCTTCAGATTGTTATGATGTATCTGGTATAATTGAAAAGAAAAACAGGAGGGAGTGAGGATGAAAATAGTAAGGATATTGGATAACGTTTTCCTATTGATCTAAAGTTGTTAAGAATTAATCATTCCGAGAAAACTATACCACGAAGGAGCATTTCTTGATTAAAAAAAAATATCTCACTGGATTTGTGTTTTTTTGTTTTTTTTTTTAGTTTTGAAGTACTGAGGGCAATTTAACTCCGTACTTTGCTCTAGCGTTAAATGTCTACGATAAAAAATACAACTCATGCCATGGAAATGGTGACAAACTGGTGGGAAGTTCGCTGTGCTGTGTCTGTGTGTAAACGGATGCACAGTGAATCTTATCCCACAGGAATGCGCAGGTGTTTACTCGTGCAACCAGACAGGCAACTGGGTCCCACCCATTCACAGTCAGGTTAGCCAAATGCAGACGATAATTCTACTCCTGCAGCTTCTTCTCTCGCACTTCCCGCCTGTGGAACTCGCTCCCGGATTCTTGCTTTCCTGACGGCTACAACCCCCAGAAATTTAAATGAAAAGTCAATACTCATCTACTAACCACTGGACTCTAGCTCTCTCCCGACCCCTGTATAACCTTCCCTTTCTCTCCACCTATGTATCTGTCATCGCACCTGCTTTCTATTGTTCTTTTCTAACTAGTTTGTGCTCCTCACTCTTTTCCAATTAATCTTTTTACATTTATATAACACCCTGCACATCAGTGGCGTTTCCGCCTTGCTCGGGGTGAAATGATTAAAAAAAAAATGAGTAAACTTTATCAAAACCGAAAAGGGA
This sequence comes from Ascarosepion bandense, assembly GCA_037127315.1. Classification (NCBI taxonomy): domain Eukaryota; kingdom Metazoa; phylum Mollusca; class Cephalopoda; order Sepiida; family Sepiidae; genus Ascarosepion; species Ascarosepion bandense. Next base: position 9,443,520 of record JBBBDQ010001317.1, on the reverse strand, counting down.
GAAATGTGCAACTTCCGCCTAGATACGAAAGCATTTTCTCTTTTTCTTATGAAATAATATTTGTTAGTCTTCATTTGATGACATTTTGCAGTGTAGAAAATCTCCAAGGGATTTACAGCAACTTTTAGGGCACCATCTATTGGCAAATAGTGAACTCTCAAGCAAGAAAAGATAAAACACCATGAAAGTATAAAAGATATTTCTATCGTAAAATTACTGGCAATACATACACTCATGATCAAAATTTTAAGACCACTTAAAAATCTTTAAAAAGAAACATTTTTTACGGGTAGATTTTAAACTCCTTCCACTTCAGGTTACCAATACTACAATCTAAAAGGTTATGGAAACAAAAGGCTATATTCCAAACATTTTATTTAGAAATTTACATTTTTATAAAATGAGGCGATTCACACATGATCAAAATTATAAGACCAGAGAAAAAATTCTACGAAATTGTACAAAAAGTGTATGAAAACATTCAACAACCAAATTTAATAATGAGTTCTACCTCCACTGCTTTTGATGACTTCAAAAATTCTGTCGGGCATGCTAGAAATAAGCGTTTCCATTAAGGTGCGGGGGATGTTGCTCCAGCTTCTGAAGATGGTTTCACGAAGTTCATTTTTTGTTGAATATTGTTTGCCATTTCGATAAACATCTCTTGTCATCCATCCTCAAACATGTTCTATTGGGTTCAAGTCTGGTGAGCATGCAGGATGTCCCAAGAGATGGATCCCATTTTCTTGTAGAAAGGTCAAGATCCGTCTTGCAGCGTGGATTGCAGCATTATTCTGTTGGAATAACCATCCATCTACACACAAACGATAGCCCTCCATCATTAATGATGCTTTTTGTAGCAAGTTAACATAACCAGCCGCTGTTTGACAATCCTGCACCACCTGGAGCTCTATCGTCCCTCTGTAAGAAAAGGCACCCCATACCATTAGGGACCCTCCACCACAATGACGTGTGGAGAAAATTTCAGGAGGCATGTTTTTGTTATGCCAATATCGCTGGAAGCCATCAGGACCATCTAAATTGAATTTTTTCTCATCAGAAAACAGGACATTCTCCCACTTGTCAACGTCCCATGTTTGGTATTCACAACCAAACTTTAAGCGGTCCACCTTGTGACGTGGAAGTAGCCGAGGAATTTGTTTACGCTTTTTATTTACCATGCCTTTTTGTCGTAAGTGTCGTCTGATGGTCACAGGACTGCAATCAGCATCTGTGACTGCCTTAATTTGACGAGAAAAAAGTCCCCACTCTTTCATAACAACCCGTCTTATTCTCTTACTCAATGCAGGAGAAATTTTTTCGGGCCTACCAGAGGATTTTGCTTTTCCATAATTCTCACTGTTCTTTAGAAAGTTGCAAATCAGTTTTACTGCGATTTACCTTAGCTGCGGTTGCCCGCTGTGACAAACCTTACTTATGGAATTCTAGAATTCGAGAACGCTCAACTTTGGTAAATTTGTTTGCTTTAGGCATGGTAACACATTTACGCAGTGATTGCTAATCTCTAACTGAACTAAAAACATTGGAATTCCCATAGATCTAACAATTTATACCCCTGGTCTTATAATTCTGATCATGCGTAAATTGCCTTATTTTATAAAAATGTAAATTTCTAAATAAAATCTTTGGAATGTAGCTTTTTGTTTCCATAACCTTTTAGATTGTAATATTGGTAACCTTAAGTGGTAGGGGTTTAAAATCTCTCTGTAAAAAAAAATTCTTTTGGTCCTGGAGCTCAGATTCCGCCAAAAAAATATTTGTTAAGTTTGGTGAGAATCGGTTAAAAATTGTGGATTTGGATAAAGACATACAGACAGATAAACAGACACACACACACAAACATTTATATATATATATATATATATATATATATATATTATCGACAAAGTTCCATTTGTAAATAAGTCTAGATAATGTTTTTTGTCAAATGGTCAACTTTACAATACATATTTATATTATAAAATAATATTTTTATATTAAAGTGACAAACGAAACTTATAGTAACATTGTGTAGTTTAAGGCATACAATTACATAAAAAATAGTAAATTTCAGTATCAAATAACCCATAGAGATTGATATGCCGTTAAACAAAATCAACCAAAAATCCAACCGAGAGACAAGGCCAGAAAATGATACGCAAATACACCAATGATTCTTTAGTCATAAAAAGTTATGTTTTCTAGTGCGAAAATCTAGAATGGATTTATTCATATACCAAATCTAAATCTAAACTTATGTATAAATGGAACTTTGTCTGCGTGTAGACTGCGAAACGGCTGAACCGTTTTTCTTGAAAATTTACACAGTTGTACTATAAGCGTCTGTGAGTGTTCTTAGCTAGGTTTTGTGTTGAGGTACCCCCGAAAAATATCGAAAATCGATAATCGAAAAAATCAGGTTATAGAAGGGGTGGTCAGATTTTAATCAAATTTGATACTCATAGACAAAGACATAAATGATATTCAGAAGTTTTAAGGTTGCAGTTCTTACAATAGTGCAGAAAATATCTATATCTATATATATATATATATATATATATATATATATAAGTCAAGATGTTTGTGTGTGTGTCTGTTTATCTGTCTGTATGTCCTTTGTACAAATCTACAATTTTTATCCGATTCTCACCAAACTTCATACAAATATTCTTTGGGCTGAGTCCTGAGCTCCAGGACCATGGATTAGTTTTAAAGCTTTCATTACACCTGAGCAACGTCGGGCTATACTGCTAGTAAACCAATAAATTATTTTTTGTGAAATTCCGCACATCGAGACGCCACGCTGACTCGTTCATAGAACTTATTTCTACTGATTACGAAAACGAAAAACCTAAAAATCACTAATGAGAGATAGATATAAATGATTTACAGTCGATAGTCTGTATTTCTGACTGTGGAGCCAAGATGTACTCTTGGCATACTTTAATCTGAATGAAGGAAGATACTTGTAATCATTTAGAAGTCGAACAGCCAAAAAATCAACGAAAATCAAGATTGCCTTCCACGGTATGCATCGTCAAATTTCTTGCGATAAGAGAGATCAGGATGATATCTCTATGCATACGCATAAAAAAAATTTAAGCCTTAATTTGGAAAACAAATCATAAATTTATGCATAAACATTTCTTGGATTTCTTCGAAATAGCACTCCAGATTATTGGAGCTACGTACTTGTATATTTAAGGTTATATTAGGAAGTTTTAGAAAGATATGAAATGAATTACTTTTACCAAGATACAAAAACTTGACGAGTTTGGACAATGATATTGTCGACAGTAAAAACAAAATGGATGGTATTACCCAAAATGACAATTTACTGCAACGAAACGAGACTGCCATTGTACTTGAACGTTTGATTTTTGCCTTTTTTTCTGATGTTGGCTGATAATATGAGAAACATGTAAAAGTAGAAAACTTTGTAAACTATCTCCCCCCCATATATATATATATATATATATAAGTAAATTGACTTAGTGAGCCAACAAACCTACCAAGGCTTCACCTAAAGGGATCTTCAGGGAGGGTTGTTCAACCTTCCTTAGAGATCCGTTTTGGTGAAACCTTGGTAGGTTTGTTGGCTCACTAGGTTAATTTATTTATTCCGCTCTGCTTGCGTATTGAGCGCTTTTTTGTTATTGATTACTCGTCTCGGTTTTTTCTTTTGGCTACGTACTGGCTCGATACAAATCGCTTTGGCTAATGTTCATGTGCTTAGCTCTTTCTTTTTTTTTTTTTTTTCTTCCGCGTATAAGCGCGGAGAGTTTTTCGAAACGAATATAGTGATAAGTTTGTATTTAAATATATATATATATTTTCCAGGCACGTGCAGCCAGCAATCACTCGAGGTCACCTTGTGACCTTTATGTCGTAAATTTACATTTTTGATATTTTGCATTTTATAAATAACAATCAGAGTAATGTTGCAAATTGTGTCACAGGAGGAATATGTTGCTGCTGATCGACTTTATTTAGACACTGCCTTTTATTTTAGACACGGCCTTCCTAGATGGCCTGTCCCTGATATAGACAGTGTGGAGATAGATATCGACATTGCAAGGTGACTATCAGTGATAATTTGATAAAATATAATTACCCATGCAAAATATAAGTGACTGGCGGATTAATAACATGGTAAATAAGAACATTATCAGCTTGCAGCCACAGCTCAAAACCATTGCATTTGATTAGATAAAAAAGAGACATAATATACACAAAATTCGGAAGATTATTCCAATTGTAAAAATAAATATAAAATCTCTCAGCACTGAAAGCACTTGAAAAGCAAAAATAAATTTAAAAATACATTTTTGTACACATACACACACGCATCTTACGAAATGATATGTAAATTTACGAAACGGGCATTGACGTTATATTGAAGTTTTATTTGTTTAGCATTATTATTTTTTAACGGATACTCGTATTTGAATGGAAAGTCTGTTATATATATATATATATATATATAGTTAAACAGGACATCATTATAATTTCTACTGTAATTAAACGTTTGAGAAATGGTTTTAAAAATATCTAGCTTCCGCTAAGTATCCTACCTTTCTTGTGTGTGTGTATATATATATATATATATATATATATATAGATATATTGAAAAGATTTATTTATTTATTACAGTTACAATGGGCAATACATATTTCACCGCATCATAATGTTATTATTGCGGCTCTTCAGACACAAATGGTACAACAGTTGATCTTCAAAATATCCCCACCAACATTCTTTTACACAGACGCTCACATCTCTATATTTAGAATATAAGAAGTATATATATATATATATACAAAATAATGATAATATTAACTATAGCAACTACAATACCAATAGTACCCGAACTAACTCTGCCGAAGCTAGTATTAATTATGGTATAATTTAAATCGTTTTTAAGAGCCAATTTCCCTGTCGAGCCGTTGGGCGAAACCGTGGTAGGTTGTTGGCTCTTGCTCAGATTTTCTGTGTATATATATATATATATATATATATATATATATGATACTGCTTTTGTACTGAGCAAACCTATGATGAAACTATTCCATTGCTCTAATGGTCGTAATGTTTAAACTAAATTTTGACAAACTTGAACTCTGAAAGCCAGATGCCAAATATTTAAAATTATTCTTATTCCCGTACTGAAACGTAAAATTTTGAAATTTCACAAGACTTAATCAAATTTTCTGTTCATGTATTTAAGTTATGGGAAATAGGATTTTATAAGTCAAACGTAATAAATTTTTTACAACCTAGTTAACCAAAATAGTCAACCCGAATCTAACCTGAAGTAAATGTGATACCCAAATAAAGCAGGATGTGCAGAAAGTTTAAAGATTTAGATTTACCAGGTGATTATTTTGAAGTAAAAATCAATCGAAAAAAAACGTAAGAAAAAAGTATTGATAGGAAGCAAATATTTATAAAAAAAAATAAAATTTTATGATCGTTATTTGCATAAAATAAGCCTAGTAGAGCTGTCTGTTTGAAAGATATTTGTCTAAGTAAAGGAAGTGTGAAGAAATACAGGGTTTATGAAATTATCGAACAGTAAACAAGGTTTCAAACGATTTCAACAGCCAAAGCAATTTATGTACGTTTTGTGTAAGAGAACCCCATAAAATTTAAGTGGATGTTAATTAAAAACAACTGGTGATTTGACCTTGTTGATGAACAGGATAATACGTAAATCAGTTCACATATCAATGGGAAACTACATGTTCAAAAAGACGGGAATATTACGCGATAGTGTTCATGAAAGCCGATTTTATTCATTGACCGTATTGAGTTCCGGAATGAAAAAAATAAATGTTCTTTTTACTAGAAATGTGCATTCTTTTACTCGAATTCGCAATCCGTGAACAAAATCTTACAGAAACGTAATAAAATATATACGTTTGCATCAACATCTTTGAGACCCTTTTTCTCTTCACGTATGGATTGTCAAATCCTTTTGCAACGATAAAGATTCTCTGCGTCATATTATTGCCAGGAGAATCTTGAGGAAACATAAAAAATAGCTTAGGGGCACATTGGGAATCTTGCCATCAAAACATAATGAGCTGTTCTGATGGTGTGATTGTATAATGAATTTAAACGTAACCAAATTATAACCCATGTAGACGACACATTATAATTACTCACCCATTCAAAATACGACTTATGGATAGATTAAAAGTATAAAAAGTCCCACTGACCATAAGAAAATAAAAGGAAATATGAAGACATTGCGGTATTTGGAGTGACAAATTGACATGTGACATGGAATAGGAACGTTTTAGTATTTGTCTGTATTTCTGAGATTAGGTAGTATTTACAGTATTTACATTATTCGAAATATTGTCCTTATCTTTGTTACCATTTGTATGACTATCTCGGCTATTTTAAGTTCCGGCCTTCTTCAGGTGCTAGGAATTTCGAACCGAACCCTTTATTACAATCAATGGGATATATTATTTTTATTTCTTGACTAGAAGCTCTTCTGGTAGTCATAAGTTATCTTCCTTTCACCATGTAAGTTACATGTTCACCACTGCTGTAGCCTGGTATTGAACTCAGATATCTTTGGGTCAAATCTCATGAACTAGCCAACATCTATATCCAGTGATTGTAATAAAGAGTTCTGTTTGTAATTCGTAGCACCTGAAGAAGGCCAGAGCGTACAACGGCCGAACCGTCGTACAAATGGCAACAATGAGAAGTACAATAGTCCGAATAATGAAGATACGTTTTAGTTTGCCAATACGGATATTTTCTGCATTTCATTTTGCCTGTTTCTCGCTTATAGTTTCACTATCTACCCTTTTACACCTGTCTGTGTACAGGATATTTTGAAATATGACTGTTACCACCCATCATATATAAGTCAAGATAATACAATAGATGTACCACTGATCATCATATATATAAATAGCCGACCTAAAGTACAACACATCTGCAATGAAGCATGAACCATTTACTCGGTGTTGACCTCATATTTACATCTGCTCTATCTCTTATATTGTGTAATTTTATTCATAAATATAGGATAAATTAAAATTATATTTTCATCAGACACTAAATACACACTCTCTCACCTGGAATAGACGTACGGGACCTATTTGTTTAAGTTTTGAGATTTTTTTAAAATATCTTAATCACTATTTTTCCAAACGCTATATTGTTGTAATTGTCCCTTTTTCCCAATTAGTCCGTTTATTCGAATCTGTGCATTTCTCTTTAACGTTTGATTTTAAAACAAATTAATTTTGAATTAATTTTCCAACCTCTTCAAGTCAAGTGTCAATCGTTACCCGTCCTCTTTCGCCTCATAACCTTCACTTTTTAGCACCTCTGTTTCGTTTATATCGAGAGTCTTGGAGTGACTGAACTTCAGTTTAAAAACAAAAGAAAGAAAAAAAATCTCAGCAATCTTCCCTTTGATTCAAGTTTCTTTCTCCTCGGGACTTATGAGGAGGAGTGAAAACTGTTTAAAAATGTCGATTGTTTAATTTTTAAATGTCAGTATCTTGTTTTATTTTCTGTCATTAAATACTGACATTTTATGAATTATTTGCATAATATCTGATCGTTTTTTTACGAACATTGCCTTTCACGCGTTGCGCACCATGGCTTTTTCTTAATGTCAAGTTAAATTCGATGAACACCATGGTTTCTACACCACAGCAAATTATGAATTCAACTTCTTAAAGCGACTTCAATTCAGAATTGTTTCTTTTCTTCTATGTGACACATCCCTTCAGGACATTGGCGATTGTAGTTCTCCTCAATTTCCTGTCCTTTGCAGCGGTTAATAAATTTAATAATTCTTTACTGTATATTTTAAATCGTATTCTCTCACCCATTACCTTTTTTTATTCCTTGACTAGAGCCTCTACTGATAGTCATAAGTTATCTTCCTCTAACCCTGTATGTTACTTGTTCACTACTTGATGCGCTGGCTACGTTATGCTCTGGTTTTCTCTGTCCCTCTTTCCATGAGTATGTCCTGTGGGTGTCCAATTTTCTAAGCTTTTTTTCCTCATTATCTGCCCTAAAACTTCAATTTTCTTCTTTCGAATGTAACATAAATGTACTATTTGTTTGCATATTTTCTAAAATTTCTTCGTTAATCACATGTTCAGTCCATGGTATTCCCAGCATTCTTCTGTAAACACATTTTTCTATCGCGTGAATTGTATTCATCTGTGTGGAAACAGTCTAGCATACACGGAGACTGATATTATGTAACAGATGGCCCAATGGATATGTGGGTTGGTTAGTTCATGTGACTTAGAGAGTTCAGTTAAAAGGAGATAATTACAAGGCATCCAGAAGTATTATCTTATATGGAATGAGAATTATATAACCGAGTGATAGAAATAAATGACTAACACCTGAAGAAGGATGGAGCGTACAACGGCTGAAATGTCGTAAACATGGCAATAAACCTGCAGACATTCGGTTCGATTAGTGTAAATAATGTAAATATTACTTAATTTTAGAAGTACAGACAATGACTCCTTTCTTTGTTTCTGATTACGTTACATAGTTTGAAATGCACTTTCCGCTATGTTAATGTGTCTTCGGGTCCTGGTGTCGAAATTTCCATCACCGGTTCAAACTCCTCTAAATATTTAAATTGTTGTCGTTCTTGATTTTTTTTTTTAATCTCCGATTTATAATTTGCAGGTAGGGCTGTACTTTCTGTTGACAAACATGTTTCTATCGTTATGTAATTGAAATTTAGTCGTTTCTTTTTCCTTTCTTTCACTACATTCTGTAGGGGTTTTTGTAGTTTCATTTCTGCGTTTGATACCAATACTTTGCCATCTGCATATTTTAGGTTTTTAACATTTGGCCACCAGTAATAAATTCTGGTCATCTTTTTCAGAACGGCCTTATTGTACAAGTTAAATATATGCGGTAAGAAGACACATTCTTGTCTTAAACCCCTATATATTTTTGTGCACTTACTGAATTCATTTTCCTTCAATTTTTTCTTGAGAGCGTTCTTATATAGTTTTCAAAAATATTATTCAAGACAATAAATTCTGTGATAAACCCAACCCTTTCAATAAAGAGCATCTCAATGATTACATTCTTCTGTCCCTCGGCCTATTGATGTATGCCATAATTATCGATTTACACAAGCACACACTTAAGATTTCCGAATGTGAAGCTTGCACGAAGCTCTCATTGTTTTTACTTTCTCACCCTAACTCCTCCTCGTGTAAAATTTGAATGTTTCATTCTAGACCGTCCTTATTTGTAACTAAAAACAGAGTTCAATGGGTTTCGTTTTTAAGAAAAGAAATGCTAGAAATGAAAATCATGAAGAAACAATAAAAGTCGTACGCGTAACTTCGAAAAATGTTAAAGGTTACTGCTAAATTTGAAAAGTCTCGAACTCTAGTAATTTCCTTCAATAAAATTAAAAATTGTCCTCTTTTAAAAAGAATGAAATTTTCTTTACATTATTTGGAAAAGTGAAAAAGGAAAAAAATATTCAAAGTAATCCTTTAGGTTTTTTATTTTCTATAGTTTTATTAAATGTGCCTTCAAAACCGACACAGACATGGTCTTTCAATTACTATTTTTTTATGTATTTTTGTTTTGATTGAAGCGAATCTAATTAGAAAAAAAATTAAATGTTTCTCTAGTGATGTAGCCTCCATTGATTACTAGTAAATGCCACACCAATCGTGCTCGGCATATGCTAATTATCAGCTTAACTCTACATTTCATGAAGTAGATAGACCAAACTATTGCCCGGTTCACACTCCACCCTCATCTATTGAACAGGTGAAGAGGCTCATCCCTTGTTCCCTGTTTAGGGTGTGGTTTCCGGCTTTCTCTTCTCTTTTCTAATCTTTTCACACTTTTTTTTTTTTCAATTGGAGTAGATAGACTAAACTATCGCCCGGTTCACACTCCACCCTCATCTATTGAACAGGTGAAGAGGCTCATCCCTTGTTCACTGCTTAGGATGTGGTTTCCAGCTTTCTCTTTTCCAATCTTTTCACTCTTACGTAGCCCCCTGCACATCAGTGGCGTTACCGCCTTGCTCGGGGTGATATGATTAAAAAAAATAGTTAAAGTTAAAAATTCAAAAGGTTGATTTTAATTTTCTTCGATCAATTTATTTCCCAAACTATACTTATTTATCTGTCTCAATTTGCGGGATTTCCTCATGTGATATTGGCTATGAGTATATGTATGTCAATACTGAAACATATAATGTGCTGGTTCATGTTAATATTTAATCGTAAAAATAAAACAATATAACATTATAATTCTAAGGATATACTAATGATTAACAGTGAACATTGACGCAAGGAAATTATTGTACAGCTATTTAGAAACGACTTGTGGAAATAGCTTTCTAAAAAGTAACGATGTTTTCGGGCACTGTAATATTTGTTTCTTTAAAACGTTAAAACGAGCCCATTCTCTTTGGAAACCAAGTAATCAGGGTTCTCTACCACATATTTTCCATGTGAGAGAATAATATAAAAAAGACAATAATATTTAGGAAAGAGAGCAGTAAAAGAATAGGAATTAAGATGAAATCAGATAATGATTGATATTGTATATATATTTTTGAAGATCAAATTTGACTGGAAAGAAAGAAATGCAATTGAAGGTATTGTTAGCGTAGAACGTACGAATGAATCTTTTTCAATACTAAAATCAGAACTTGCCCTCAATTTTGTATTACACTTAAATTCATACACTTAAAGTGCCAAAAGGAGGAAAGCTCATTAGAACAATCATCGTGAAAATATTTATAGACACTGCTTTCAATATGTTTATGTGTCCTTCTGAGTGCTGTTTTTCCCTCCATGTTCTTTATTAATTCCTTCTTCCCCACTTATTTTGTCCATAGTATTTTCAGCTTTTTTTGTAAAAACCACATCTCTTTTATGTTATTACTAGCAGTATAGACCGGTGTTGCTCGGGTGTAATGAAAGCTTTAAAACTAATCTATGGACCTGGAGATCACTCTTTAGACGTTGGCACGAAAGATTAAAAAGCAATAGTTGTTTGCAGTCAAAGCGAAACCGTAGACTGAAAGAAAAATGAATGGATGTCAGTCAAATTTTGATTTTCTGGTATCGATATCAAGCTTTTTCGCCGTAAACTGAATTTTGAATGCTAAATAAGTTCTCTGAGTAAATGGTATCATGGCTGAGACTAAGAACTACAATTATATCTACTTGGAGCCAAACCCAAAGCAAAAACTAAAATAAAAATTTAGATATATTATCGATTTTCTGCACTATTGTAAGACCTGAAACCTTGAAACTTTGGAATATCGTTTCTTATGTCTTTGTCTATGAGTGTATAAAATTTGTTAAAAATAGAACTACTCCTTCTATAACCTGATTTTTTCGATTATCGATTTTTGATATTTATCGGGGGTACCTCGACACAAAACCGAGCGAAGAACACTCGCAGACGCTTATAGTACAACTGTGTAAATTTTCAAGAAAATCGGTTCAGCTGTTTCGGAGTCTGTAGGTAACGGACACACACATACACACAGACTCTCACACACACACACAAAGTTCTATTTACAAATAAATTTAGATTTCCTTCTGCTTTTCTTGCATTCAGTATATCTTGTAAGTGTCTAATTTTTCAAACACCCTTACTTCATCTCCGTAGGGACTGTCCAGCATTCACTGCCACATAGGGCTATTCATATTACATAACATTGGAGAAAACGTTTATTTGTTTCTGACGAAGTTTTGTTGTAATTACACGATTTATATTTTAATCATTATCCAATTTTCAGTATTGTAGATAATAACTCATCATCCAAGAAATTCAGGCAAAAGTTATCAAATTGTTACTGTTTTGAATCATACATAAAGTGGGTATATCTTCTAATTAATTCTTCTGTGAAGAACTTACAAAATATCCGCGACGTGTCTAGTAAGTTACATTTTGTCGCTTCTTGGATTTTCATATCGCCAAAGAATAATTCGCATCATGAACTATCCGTTTTTACTGATTACCTTCAAATTTTTCTTTTTAAGTTTAGTGGTTTATCCTTGCTTGCTCTTATCAACTACATTAGTAGCTTTTTTTTCAATTTTTTTTCTGAATCTGCTATAGTATCGTCTCATTTGCGTAAGTGGGGATGTTACTTTCATATTCGCCGGTATTTGGCAGTATTTCTCTTTGGTTCATCATGCGGCATTTGATAAAAGAATCATCCGGGAAAAGTCAACTTTCTATTTTAATGTATTCACTAAACTTATCTGTCCGGAGGCAAAATGATTGTTCCCAGTAAAGGTTTCGCATCACCCGAATATCATTTCCATATAAATACGCATTTCCCAAAATCTGGGGTGCCTCTCTCAGATGCTTTGTGCTATTTATGAAACCCAAACATGAACATTACTTTAATTGTATTTCGCCCTCTGAGAGCCTTCTAATCAAGAAAAGTACATTTCTTTTTTTTTTTTTTTCAATGCCTTAAATAATCCATACTTTTCTTTAATTACATACCAATTCTACTAAGATCTGTATTTCTTAGAATGTTAATGATTACTAATGTTGCTGTTCAGTTTTACTGTGCGACGGATGTCTTATTTTTAGCAGCACTATGAAGATAGATATACTGAGATCTTTCTCTGCTTTCGTATATTTAACCATCACATAGTTTGGGCATTTATTAAATCTGGAACTATTTAATTCTAATGCCGTCTCGTTTTACTTTGTTTCTAATCATGGCCAATGCTGACCTGATATAGATTTTGATGCTGCAAATCTTTCCATGTTTTTTTGTATAATAGTTTTTTGTTTCGATCGCAAAACAAAGACTCTTTCACTTAAAAACTTTACCTGCATCATACTTTTTTTTCTTTCAGTTATGAATTTACCTTTTGAAGGTTTTAATTGTCATGCTCAAGAGCATAATTTCTCTCTGGTTATTTTTAACTGAAGAGAAAACATAAAAGTATTTTATCACTTTATGCATACAGACTGCATCTATGGTCTTCAGGTTGAGACTTCATCATTCACTTTTTAAGAGAGGATTTTTCTGGAAATATTGTAAACACATTCTTTTCTTATCTGATGAGAAAATTAAATTCCCATATAAACGAGATATGTGTAATTATCTGGTCTGATACAAGACTGATATACAACGCCATTTTTAACGATTGACTTTCTCCAGTGGCTTTGAGTTTGGATATTTGTATCAATTCTGTGAAGTCCCTAATTAAAATAAAAAAATACAAACGATAACTGCAATAAACCCTTTCCTTCAATTGTCGGTTCATTTTTAATTACTTTCTGGCTGCCTACGACATAGGGGTCAGCCTAAATCGGAATGTAGTAATATTGCATTATACTCTGTGGAATAAACATGTAGAGTATGTTTGTGTTATTTGTGGCTGGAGCTACCGGATTGATTTAAGTTGAAATCTTAATATTTTACGTTCTCTGTCCCTTCAGGAGGTAGATGGTCATTAATATCAACAATTTTTGTCCTTTAATCAATAGATGTATATTCAGTATTTCTCCCAGTTTCGTTCCGGCCATCCATTTATACAAATTCATGAAGCAGTTTACTCATTGTTTCTTGAGTCTTCAATGTCCGATGAGTGTCAAAGTCATAAAGACCTCTTTTCTTATTTTTATATTCCGGAGATCTCAACTTACTCTGATTTTAAGTACAAATATTCTTTTGTTTCCATTTTCCTTAAACCATCAACTTTGCTTCCACACCCTGATCATGATATTCTAATTACTCTTCTGTAGAACCAGGTCTTTGTTGTCAGAAATTTCATAACTACCTGTAAGGAAATTGTCTACAAATATAGAACGATTTGCATGAGACGCAGTTTAGCATATTTTCCATTATTTTAAATAAAATGCTCCTGTTAATCTTGTTTTTTCGAAGGTATCATTTGCTATTCTCAAGCTCCTTTTACGTAAAAAATATAACGCTGTTAATTAAATTTTGGTAGTTAAAAAATATACAAAATTGGCTGAAAGCTAGAGTCGATGTTAAAATCTTAAGAAAAGTGTTTGTTTACATAATGGATTTCATATTCACAATAACCCTCGACCAGAATGATACAGAGAACGAATATCTTTCATAGATGAGGGCTCATTACTCATTTCTAGGCTTTTCTTTTTGCTTAAGTGGTTGCAGAGACTGGCGTTTTTGTGGCATATTTGTCTTTCTGGAACTTTCAGAGAGCAAGGTGTGGCAGATACTCATTACGAATTCTGAATTTAAACCTAAAGTGATTTCTTTAGTGAACGAAAATCTGATTTGCCTTCGTCAACAGATATTGCCTCACCCCCAAGTAGACAACCATAATCTGATACGATCAACTTATAATAATATATAATGGAAATATAATTATGTGATCCTATACCGTAAAATCATTTTTGTTTTGCTTGTTTGTATCGTATCTTTCTATATGTATGTTCACAATCCGTTTCCCACGGTTTGTAGTGTATATATCACTACATTTATCGATCTATATTTTAGAATACTGTGTTGATTTCCCTGCTTATATCTGAGTTCCTCACCTATCTATCAATTCAAAAATAATTTTCATATATAAACAAGGAAAATTACAAATTGTTGACTCTCTACAGCAAAGAAAAAAAGAACTGATTGGTAAAGGCATATTTTCTTTCATTTTAAGTTTAAATAAACGAATCTTTTTTATTGAGGCGAATATAACATGGCTTTTTCGGTCTATATCTCAAAACAAAATTTCAATTCTGCAAAGTTTCTTTGCAACAAAGGCGTGTACCCTCTTCTCTTTTGCAGACTGATATTTTAACTTTTTGGAATTGGCTGCCGTAATACATGAACAGGTCGCACGTATTAGACATTTTCCACTTCAGGAAACAATGCTCTCTCTCAAGCATTCACACATCGATTTTTTTTTCCGTGGGAACCCAATCGAAGACGTATCCGATAAAATCCGTTAGGGTTAGTCTTAGGCTCATTTTCTTTTACCTCAGCAATTTCATTGATGTAGGTTAATAATAGGAGAAAAGAAAGGTTTACGAGCAGCTCCCGGAATTCTTCCGGCTGATTATCCAGCATTACCGACTAGTCAAAAGCAAAGACAAAGCTGTATTCAATCCGATATATTTTATTTATTTTGATTTCCCTCTAACCTGGTTGCGTATCGTCCAGAACTGTTCGAAAAGAATTACAAGGCTCACAAATGTTTGCTTTTCAAATGGAAATAAACTTTGTTCACATTGAAATGATCCGCTTTTGGTTCCGATTGATGGGTAATCGAGTTGTTTATTTCCCAAAGTTCAAGTTCAGAGAAAAAATCTTGGATTTTCTCTGATAAATAGGAAAGGAGAAAAAATTTTTCTTACTTTTATTTGACAATCTACTCAAATTTATTTGAATGTATTTTAATTTTAATTTTTTTTATAAAATTAAATATAATATCTAAACTTACTTATAAATGGAACTTTGTCTATGTATGTGTGTCTCTGTCCGTTACCTATAGACTCCGAAACGGCTGAACCGAATTTCTTGAAATTTTACACAGTTGTACAATAAGCGTCTGCGAGTGCTCCTAGCTAGGTTTTGTGTCGAGGTATCACCAATAAATATCAAAAATCGATAATCGAAAAATTCGGGTTATAGAAGGAGTGGTCCAATTTTAATCAAATTTGATACACTCTTAGATAAAGACATAAGAAACGGTATTCAGAAGTTTCAAGGTTGCAGTTCTTACAATAGTGCAGAAAATCGATAATATATATATAGCAAGATGTTTGTGTGTGTGTGTCTGTTTATCTGTCTGTATGTCCTTTATATAAATTCACAATTTTTATCCGATTCTCACCAAACATCAAACAAATATTCTTTAGTCTGAGCTCCAGGACCATGGATTAGTTTTAAAGCTTTCATTCCACCCAAGCAACGCCGGGCTATACTGCTACTATTGATCTAAGTATGGGGCGTATTTGGTAAACTTTTTTTCTTTTTTTTTTTTTTTTTTTTAGATACTTGTGGTGGGAAAGCTTGATGAAAGATAAGAATGGAGGCAAATGTTAACGAAGAGAGAAAGATAAAAAAATTGGTTAAAAAAAAGTCATAGATGTAGACTGCGAGTAATGGCCAGAACTTGTAAAATATCCCTATAAGAAAAATGGGCTATAATTTGGGTAGCTGAAAATTAAATATTGAAAAAGAGTAGAAAAGTATTACTGTATTTGACAGTATATACAGCGCACTTATATTCTAAAGCAATGGCTGAAAATATCTCTTATTTTATATGCAAACTCTAAATCTTTCCTAGTTTAGATTTACCTTAACGCTCACTACCCTAGAAAACAATTTTACTTCAGAAGACGCATTTTTCTTTCTCTTTCATACAGTCTATTATGAAATGAAGCTCTGCAGTATTAAATATGTTAATTAACGTATTCACCGCCGATTGAAACTACATCACTAGCAATAACTTAACCTTTTACACGCAAAGTGCAACATTCTAGTACGTCATATAAAATGAGTAAAGTATACGTTATGCTGGTGAGGTGTGTTGTGCTGCAGTGTATATTGGGTCAGAGCGAAAAATCGGAGAGCCGATTTCAAATACCAGTTCATTTCGTTGCATTCACTTATGCGCAAATACCCTTGGGAAAGGTATCCATCTATCTTATCTCCAGAACAGATTGAGCTTGTGTAGCCTTGCTTGGCAACCAGTCTACCGCAGAAATTAATGGTAACTTACTGCAGGAATAATAATTTTCCCAGTTAGTCATGTCTACTTCTCTATATGATCACTTATCGCACTTAAGTGCTGCTCTATGCTAACGCTACTTAATATTTTCTCAATGTTCAAATTTAATTGCAGTAAAGTTACCGAATTGATTATCTTCAGTTTGTGTGCCGTTGTCAATATTTAAAATATGGATTCGTTTAGACTTTTTTGTGACAACACAAGGTGATCTTTACTTTTACTGCAAGCATTCTAGCATTCCAGTTATTGTACAAATTACAGTTATTATTTTATTAACGTTTTTTATCAAGTCATATGTTAATTACTTATTTTGCTGGGATTTCGATATGTTCGTTAAATCCGATTCATGTGCCAACCGATTTATCAGCTTCGTGTCTGTTTCACAATTTTCTGCTTTCATACTTAATAATCGGACATTTAAAATATCTCGAATCGCAGCCTGGACAAGGAGAACTGCAGACTGAAACGATTTATCTTTGGGGGACGTTGATTGTGAACCAGACCAAATAATCAAATTGTTCTCTGACACTGTCCTTGCTGGACGGCATCCAAGTCTGTCGCACTAATCACAATTGACCTAACGACTTTCTGGCTTATTAATAGACTGACATTAAATTCCCGATTAATATCTGAAATAACTTTTTGTTGAGCCACTTTTTGTAAGTGCTTCTCGATTCAGACCCGTAAAAAGAAAACATCTTAACGGTATATTATGCTTCTACTTGTGTAATATTAAAACTGTTTCAACATTTCATCTATTAGTTATTGTCAGAGTCGACGCAAAGCCTATTATATGATCGTTGACTTAACAAAGATCACGTGGAAAACGTCAATATTTCATTAGTACAATCATATGATAGACTGCTGCCTTGTTCGTCTTCTGGTCCTCAAGTTGTTAAAACCCGTTATGTTAACATTTCCAGTTATAGGGATGGAAAATTGGGGCAAACGTCTGGAAACCGAAGGTGGTTGAAGAACATGTAAGTAATAAGTTTATCTTAAAAGCAATAAAGAGGGAGGAATAATATATGGAATAACGAAAATGATGTTAGAAATTAAGAAAATTTGTGATGGGAGTATCTTCTAAATATCAGTGTTGGTGAATAACGTCATATCGGTGAAATATCATGTTATCCTCTCCAAGAAAATGATTGTTTTTGTTAATTTCGTTACCATTTCTGAATTGTTTGGATCTACTCTCTGATTCATTAGAAGACGAACAAGAACCCGAATTTCCAAAATCTTTACAGAGAATACAGCCTGAATAAAAACCATCCTTTCTAAATCCCAATATATTGTTTATTCATAGTCATGTCATGCTATCTTGTAAAAATATATATAGTTTTTTTTAGTCATATCACCCGAAGAAAGACAGTAAAGCTACTTAGACATAAATGTTCAGTCAGTTGAGTGCTATACGTGATATACGCTTGGGCGATCATGTCTCCAAAGAGACATGACTGACTGGGCAATAGGTTGCCATTGCTTTCTGCGGTAGACTGGTTGCCAGCCAAGGTTATATAACCCCATCTGTCTTGCTATTTAACCCATAACTAGAAGGAAGAGACGGATTAATACCTTTTCCAAGGGTATTTGTGCGTAAGTAAATGCAAGGAATTCAACTAGAATTCGAACTCGGCTCCCCGATTTCTCATGTATAAAAGAATAAAACAAAAAATGAGACATTATTAAGGAGCGAGAACAATATAAGAATAACCAAAAAGAGAGTAGTTAACGACTGACATTACATTTATATCTTTGAAGTTAAAAAATTACGGAGCCACAAGTGATTTCCACACACGAGATGTGTGAGAAAAAACAGTTTACATTGAAATAACGGTTACATTTAGCTATTTTAACTGCAAGTAAATGTTCATTGTGGTGCAGTGAATATCGGCTAGGAACGAGAAATCTGGTAGCAGAGTTTCAATACCAGGTGAATTTATTGCTTTTACTTACGCGCAAATACCCTTGGAAAAGCAATTAATCCGTCTCTTCCCTTCACTTATGGGTTAAATATCATGACAAATTTGGTTCTATAGCTTTAGCTGGTAACCAGTCTACCGCAGAAATTAATGGCAGCCAACTGCGGGATAATCTTCTGCTCAGTCAGTCATGTCATTTTAGAGACAGAAACAAGCGTGTTTCGCTTATGGCACTTAACTGATTGAGATGAGATCTTGTCGCTAATTTTGTACTGCACGTAAATTCATAAAGTCTAGTTACCATAAAGAAGAGTTAATAAGAACAATTGCCATGTAAGTATTTAAAAAGTAGAGAGTATCCACCTTAGAGTAGTGTGAATGTGATTGAAGGCGAGACTCCAGATCAGGACTATTAATATTGCTGTTTCTTCTTTGAATTTTATCAATCAACAGCAGGATTACCGGGCCATGGGAGATAACAATATGCTAAGCATTTACTATTAGGAGACTTAAAAATAAATAACATAAATTAAGGGGAGTTCAACTTTCTAGAACAGAACAGTGACTCAACTTTCTTAATATCAGACCGACCTTTGGATTCAGTATAAACTTTGCACTTGATATTAGCGTAGACAAAGTTCAGCCAATCACTCTCCTGGATTAGCATCAGCCACTCTGACTGGAGGAAAGAACGTATCGTTCAAGTGATTGATAGACAAGTTTTGCTCTGGAGACGTTAAAATTAACAAGCTATTACATACTCTAGTTAAGAACAGACTGTAAATCATTTTTAGATCAGCTTCCAAATTGACCATTTGCTATTGAGTCAGGGATAAATGCTTGTCATCAGTATAGATATCTGTTTTTGTATCTGATGTCTTCAGAAAGGTCATTGATGAAAATAAAGAACAAAGTAGATTCAAGGAAACATTCCTGTACATACTTGCACTTGTACAAAAATTATCGAGAAGATTAGCCGTTCAACCAGCTTTAACTTCGAGAATTTTTTTTAACCATCTCACCCCAAGCAAAGAATTCTGCTGCCACTGTTGCGCAGGGGGTTACATAGGGGAAAGTGATGAGAAAGAGGGGTTAGGGGTTTACATAGAGGAAAGTGATGAGAAAGAGGGGTTAGGGGGTTACATAGGGTAAAGTGATGAGAAAGAGGGGTTAGGGGGTTACATAGGGTAAAGTGATGAGAAAGAGGGGTTGAGGGTAAAAGACGGATGAGGATACCGAGGATATGGGTGGAGTAGATGGAAAAAGAGCTTGTAAGAATGGATGCGAGTTAATGTGAAAGGAGATGTCTATTGACCCTACATTTAAATTCCTGTCGGGGAAGCAAGTATATGGAAATGAATTCCGCAGGTGGGAAGTGCGTGAAAAGAAGCTGTTAGAGTAGAAATTGCGATTACACTTTATCGGTTTCACTGTAAAAGGGTGGGATCTAGTTGCTGATCTAGAAGCTCGTGCAAATTCATACCTAGGCGGCACAATTGACGTTGCATTTAAACTCTTGGAATTGTAGCTGTCAGGGAAGCAAGTTAATGGAATGGAATTCCACGGGGGGGTGCGAGAAAAGTGACTGTGGAGTAGATGTGATGGATGCATTTGGCCCTTTTCACTGTAAAAGGGTCGGGAATTGTTGCCTGTCTGTTCTAGTACATTTGTGTAGAGAGGGGAAACCGGTAGTTAAGCTCGCTGGAGCAGAAACCATGAAAATATTTGTAGAAGAGAAAAAGGGAAGCCTACTAGAGTCGAGCTGCTTCTCCACTCAATCCTGTTAAAAGCCCCGAGATGAATAGCAGGGGCGTCCGACTAAATATGACAACAGTATTCAATGCACGAGCCAAAAATGAATTTTGAATTTGTTCTCTTTTAACTGGTTACGGGAAAAATGCTTTTTTATGGAAATGGATCTCCAATACGACAATAAATTTATCTTGTTTGCTTTTTCATAGTTTCTATTTATAAATCAATATATTTAACAGATGAAAAATTTTAAGGATTAATTTGTGATTGCCCGCAGTAAAACTTGATATTACAAAAAGTGTCTGCTTGTAAGTATATATTTTAGAAATAATCTGGCATTTAATTATAAAATATCTGGCAATATTTATAGATTTCTAAGAACACGCTATTGATTAAAGTGTTCTTCCTATAACCACTAAATTCACAGTCCCAAAATTAAACAGTAGGCATTGATAGGTTATGAACACAGCTATATAATCTATTAATGCCTTCTGTTTAATTTTGGGATTGTGAATTTGGGGATTAGAGGAAGAATACTTTAATCAATGGCGTGTTTTTATAAATGTAAAACACTTACCTAGATGTGCGGTGTGGTGCAGCGTATATCGACTCTAAATAAAAAATCGGGGTGCCGAGTTAGAAGTTCTGTTAAATTCCTTGCATTCACTTACGCGAAAATACCCTTGAGAAAAGCATTAATTTGTCTCTTTCGAGACATGATCGAGTCATGAACGCACTACTGGGGATTGAAACTACATTGTTTGCTCTAAATTTATTTTCATACTATAATTGTTACCCAGCATATCTTTTCAAATAAGAATGACATACAGTATGTTGGCGCTACCTAATCGTTTCTCAAAATTTTACAATTGATTCATCAAAAAGCAGTGATGTTACATAATTGATTAGCATGAGCTTTATTGTGATGTGTTCAGTGCTCACAATGGGGACTCGTTGAGACTAATTACGGTGTGACAACCCCCAGTGGTCTTTTTTTTCTATAAGCATTCTAGCATTTCGTTAATTGTACTAATTACAGCCTGACAAGTCATTTGCTAATTATCACCCAACGGATTCTTTTCCTAATTACTTTTCGACTCATATTCGCATATCAAACAGCAGCATAAAATATATATCAAGGTCTTCATTGATAGGCTCAAACGGGAAAGTAAAATATTCCAAAGAAAACGATTCGTGAGTGAACATAAATTATCAGCAATTGCAACTTGAAAAAAAAACTGTACTTGTTCTAATTTAAGGCATCTTTTGCCACCTTTTAAAACTATTCTTCTCATTCGGTAGTATCTTAAATAGAAGTAGAATTAGTTTATTTCTCTAAGCGCATTTTCTTAGATGTGGTACAAGGCCAAAAGTATGGGATGCCCAGTAATGATCTAATTTACTACTCAGTTGTAATAGGTTCTAGCTAGAGAGACTTGCTAACCATTACCCCATGTCGAAGTGCCGAATTTAAGGGAAAATAGAGAGTGATCCCTACCCACTTCATATCAGTTTTTCTCAATTTAGTTTCTGCTCTCAGTGTTCAAACTCAGAAAATAGATTTTCCTAAGACTTCTTAAAGTGCAAGTCCGGCTACTTCATATACACACAAGAGAATAGACAAATGGTTTATTTAAAGGGATCAAACTATTAAGTTCTAGGCGTAATTCTTCATCTTTTATGTGGTGAGCAAATGTCGCCCACGTCCTGAAGAGACATAGCGCATAGAAATTGAAAAAGAATGAATTCAAGAAAGTCATATTTTGTCATTTAAAGTAAACGTTTTACTACTTTTCTCCGATATGTATGTAGTTACCAGAATTATGATTACACTTGAGATATGTGCGATAATGACTCATCATAATTTCCTCTTCCTTATCGTTCTAAGAAATATTTTTCCCTTACTATCTATCTCCGTCCAAATCCGCAATGCTTGTTGAATAGATTACCCAATTTCACTCTGTTCTAGGCTACAACTCTTGTGAGTTGAAATATTTAAGGCTAATTTTTTAATAACGCAGCCAAGAAGTTTCATTTGTCTCTTTTGAAGTATAATTAGCCGTTTTGTTCCTCATTTTACTTAAAGCTTTTTTTCATTTTTTACGTGTTCCGTTTATGACATTCGCAACAACTTTTTGTCAAACACTTTTTTTTTGCAGTATTTGATAATTTACTTTAGGATTGAAATTTGATAGGAGTTAATCACTTTTCTTTGTTTCTAACGGAAATTGTCTCCCTTATTACTTGCATTAAGATGACACTTAACTAAATTTCTGTGCGCCTTCAGATCTTGATCTCAGATTTTCCACCTCTTTTTTGAAACATTTCCCAGATACTTAAATTTCTGTATTTGTTTGTTTGATTTTGATGTTTCCAATTCGGAAGCTGACATCTTCATTTGTCTCTTTACTGATTATATATCCTTTTTTTTCGTTTTTTTTTCTTTGGTTTTATTTAATTTCATAAAGACAGTTGACTGGAACAGCTGACTGCTAACACCGTGCATTTTCTTGAAAATCATCGTTTTAGCATCTAATCACGATCTCTCAATTGCTTGCACTGATGGCCTCAAGAGAAGAGGAGCACGATAGACCTCCGCGATACACTTAGGTAGACGATTTACTGAGGTAGACCTCACGCTATAGTAGCACCCCTCTTCCTGTATTTGTTTAGCATTTTGCCGATAATACAACCGCAATTTCTTAATATTCTCCTTTGAGAAAAGAAGTGTTTTTTTACATTCAATTTGCATCCTTAACAAGTTTTCAAAGACAAATGTGTGTCATTCTGTTTATTATTTTTGTACTATATTGAGATTCTTCATTCATCGAGAGTAAATATTTCCAAGTATCAATGAAGACCAATTATATTTTTCTAACGAGATATCTTGTTCGTGAGTATCTGTTTCTGAGAAAAAAACTGCCATTTGGGCTGAAAGATGTTGTTTCAGTGGGAACGCTTTGAATTTTGTAACAACACATTGAGAATAATACATTTTGTTTCATTTAGTCCAGACGTAAATATGTGTGGGTCCTCATGTTGAAAAAATATTTTGCGACGCGTCTTAGTGTTCGTTGGAAAACAAATCGACACAAACATTATTTACATTATTCGGACTATTATATTAGTGGATATAGACGTTGGTTAGTTCCTGTGACTTGACCCAAAATGTGAGTTCAATACCAGGCTACAGCAGTGGTGAACAAATAACTTACAGGGTTAGAGGGAGATAACTAATGACTTTCGAACGTGGCATTATTCAGGAATGAGGATGATATACACCAGTGATTGCAATTAAAGGTTCGGTTCGAAATTCCTTACGGAGAAGACTGGAGCATACAACGGCCGAAACGTCGTACAAATGGCAACAAAGATGAGGACAATAGTCCGAATAATGTAAATACTACATCGTCTAAAATATAGATAGATACGAAATCGATACAAAGATTGAGTGAGACAGAGAATGAGGGTTACTGAGATAATTGTATATTTCATGCCAGTCCAAATTTCGAACTAAGGTAGAAGTCATTCGGACTAGTGCTGATAAGCTAGGTCTTAATCGGTATGAAATTGACGAATATCTAACACAGTTTGCAACTCATTATTATCAGCCGTTTAAACATACATGGTTGTAAGTAAAAGGGTCATGCGAAAATGCAAATTACACATTGGAGATACTAAAATCAAACAAGTAAAAACATTTAAATATCTGGGACGTGTTTTAATATTAAAAAATACGAATAACTGACGTTAGAATAGCCGAAAAGGGCATTCCAATAAGTCTAGTAGATTATAAAAAACAGAAAAATTGAGTTAGAAACGAAAAAAAAATCACTGATATCAGTACCTCTATATGACTATGAAGTTGGAAAATTCCTCAAAAATGAAGAGACAAAAAAAAAACGAAGGATATAAACACACATATGTAGGCCTGTATCAGAATCTATATTAGAAATATGAATGCATAAAAGTTCAGTTTTAAAACTGAACAGCTAGACTACACGAGCACATCATTTGGTTATGATCCTAAAGATTTGTGTAGATCCAATCACGTGTTTTCGAAAAGTTTGATAGAAGAGCGAACTGTTAGCAGGAGATATTCCAAAAAAAAAAAACTTTGTTTGAATTTAGATTTTCTTTCTCCTTGTCTTCTTGATAAAAATGACGAAATTGTCTAAGCTGTTCTACTATTTAGTCCATAGTTAGAGAAAGTAGAGTTTGATTCATTCCCTTACCTACTGTATTAATTAACAAAAAATATCCTTCTGACTGGAATCTATATTAAATTTTTACTCTGCGAAACAAACTTCAAAGAAAAGATGCATTTGATAAGATACTAAAAGACATTACCACAGAAATATGGTTCTACAAAATGATGATAAGAATATCATGGACATGTGAGCAACGACGAAATGTTAGAGAAAACAGAAGCCCAAATTAAACTTATAATTAACATCAGGAAGAAACAATTTAAAGTTGCAGAGCACGTAATGAGAAAATGCTTGGTAAATCTGATACGGAGAGGTCGGTTGGAGATCAAGAGGGACAGAGAAAACAACGGTATATCATACTTAATGAGCTTTGGAAAATAGATAGCGAAAGAGGGTTTAGAAGAACTAAGAAGAAAACGACATTTATTAAGAGCTACAAAGGAGAGGAATTTGTGGAATGTCATTGTCACCAATGTCTAAAGTTTATTTGTTTATATAATATACGAGTGTGCATATATATATATGTGTGTGTGTGTGTTATATAGTATATAATATGGGTCGGTGTACACACACACGCACACATATAGTAATGAACCTAATCACAGTAAGGCGACACTAATAATAACAGACTAAACTTCTGAAAATAGTGCTAACTTAACAGTAATTTAAACTGTTTTGTAACCCGGCGAGAACTACCTCGTGGGTTAAATAATGGGAGGAGAAAAAAAAAAGAAACAAACAGCGTGCAAGAACAATACGTCTAGTGCCCGTTAGAAATAAAAAATCCCCAAGACGAAACTTTGACAATAAAGTGCTCGATACGAAAGTACGAATGTAAGAAAGTAGAGCGAGAATACAAGAAATCTAGAAGCGAGCCACCACCTACCATGGTTTCACACTACGGTTCTTCAGGGTTCTCATGGGGAAGGAACTTTTGTGGTCTTTAATGGTGAGAGCCTCTTAACGTGAAGAAAACGCGGTAGGTGGTGGGTCGCTTCTAGATTTCTTATATATATATATATATATATATATATATATATATATATATAAATGTGTATGTATGGTTGCGTGTGTATGAGTTTGTGCATATTTATAATTTTGTGTGCGCGTATATATAATACGCGTGCATATTCATACATAATCTGAGTTCCTGCGTATGCAGGTGTATTATGGGTAGTCCGAGAAAACTGGTTTCTGTGTGTGAGTGTTATATAGTAGATAATATGGGTTGGTGCGGACACACACACACAAACCGTACTGATGAGATGTGATACAGCAAAACAGGACTGTCTGTGGATGATTTTGTGTGTGTGTCTATATATATATATATATATATATATATATATATATATATATAATGATGGCCTGTGTGTGGGTGCGTGCATATTCATATATAATCTGACTTCCAACGTATACAGGTGTATTATAGACAGTCCGAAAGAACTGGTTTCTACCTATTCTGTCTAACAATAAATACAGAATGCTTTCTTTTCTGTCATTATCTGATTGATGTCGTATGTAGGTTGAATGCAAAATGAAGTTACTCTCCACTTAAGAATCTTGTCAACGCCAATTTTGCGATAAACCATAAAATACAAAATAGCATTACCGGAGCTCTTTTTTTTTCTTCTAAGAATAAAATAGTTTAGAAATATATGCAGTCTGCTGCAGCTTTCTCCAATGTGTCAACCGTCACTTATATCTCTTTTCGCTCATTTCTGGAACAGACTTCCGCATAAACGATTCCCTGATCACTCCAGTCTTAATCTCTTCAAATCAAGTCTTTCTTTACCTGTCTTCTCTGTGTTTGTAATCATCACTTCTTGTCATCTTATCTTTCATTCATATCCCACACCGCATTCGTCATTACTATTTTGAAATTAACCGTTTACCTTGAGTGGCACTAAAGTATTGTATCTTAGTTCTGAAAATCATTCAAAATGCACAGTTCTCAGTTTCGATTCACATGTTGCTAGTCGAAATAGAGAATAACGGTATTAGAAATTTTCATCGTGCCTATATTTCATTGAGATCATTTATTGGAATACAAGCATTTCTAACCCTACCACTTAAAATGTGCTTTTAGCGGAGGCGGAAATAGGTAAACTTGAAGACAGAACCTTGTTGTTACTCCTGCGGAAATAAATACTTTCTCTGCCTTTGCAAACGTAAATCCAAATAAAAAGACATCAAATATGAGTAAATAAGTGCAAATTTATTTGCATATACAAATCTAGTTATTCTCTCCCTGTTGCTAAAGCAACAGGGAGAGAATATGGTGAAATTAGAAATGAAATAAACAGGCTCTGGCTTTCGTTGTCGGTGGTGTTTCTCTTTCAGGGCATCGGTGTTGGCATGACCACTAGTCGGTGTGAAATCTCTCAACTTGCCAGTGTTGACATCAAACGCAGTTGTTTTTCAATTTGAGAATGTATAGCAGTTAATCGGTTCCATATTACGGTTTTGTTTTTTGTAGCCACACTGGATCTGAATGATCAATATCTGATTTTGGTAAAAGCAGATTTATGCGTGAAGCCTTTTCACAGAAAACGCATTTACGAACTCGGCCTTGGGTGTTTAAGTGGTCAACATCTGGTTTGTATGGGAAATGAATAAAACGCACAGAAACGACCAACCGCAGAAATTAGAAATAGGCTTTTATTTTTGTCATTTGCTGAACAGCGGAGTTAACTTTGATAAAAAATCAATTTCTTTAAAATTCTCTAACTTAATATCAGAGAAAATGTATTTTTACATCTATACCAATATTGTGATTATATTTCCTATGCAATGCACAAATGAATAATACTTTATCTACATTTATACAAAATTTTTTATTATTTTGCCGGGAGGATTGTTTTGAAAATATTGGCCGGAAAACTGACACAGAAGTTTCATCTTCTCTCCCAGCTGAAAGATATCCGAACTTGCGTTAGGGAACCAGCATTTAAAACTGTCAACATCACGAATGTTTTCTTTGACGATAAGTATTTCTTTTCTATATTCTTCGAAAGAATAGTATTCCGATATTCATTGCAATCGGACGCTAATCTCTAACGAAGCGTGCCTGAGGTTCTGCTAAATGTCATTACTGTATGAGGAGCTATTAAAAAAAGGTATAAAAGGTTCTGACCTTTTGGAAGATATAAAATAATTCGTGGAGTGCATGAACTAACTGCTCTCTTTATAGAAATTGGAAGACATAATCCAAATGCTTACTCATCTGATGTTCATGCAGAAAAAAGATGAGAACAAAATTGCTTGGAAGAACTAGTACTTCAGACGAGTATTTAACCTTTAAAAGAAACTTAATCGTTATTCTACATAAATACAAATATTTATACACACACACACTCATTATCCTACGTTTAAGGCACAACTCGGAGTTTTGTGCATTACGCAATCATCAGGTGTATATTTTAAACTGACTGTTTTTATTTGAAGCACAAGCATTACTTAAGGTCGTTATAAATTATAAATCTGGGATGCCATTTTTTTCATTTTGTATATAATAATTTTCGGTTTGTATATAGTTTTAAATATATATTAAAATTTTTATATATTTTTTGTTTTTGTACATTTGACATTAGTACTTTTAAAAGACCACAAGCCGGAATTCTATCGAAAATGACCCACTAGAATTATAAACCCCAAAAATCAGAGATAAGTAAAACCAGTAAGGTAATACTAGAAAGAGTTGACCAACAAATAAAGAAATAACTACAACTCATACAATGGAGGGGTACACTGGATGTAATCGACTGGTTCGAGAACTTTGAAGAAAAAATAGTGCTATTTTCCTACAATTCGACATCGTGAACTTTTACCGATCGGTATCTGAGAGCCTCTTCAATCTTGACCTGGAATTCTCTGAATTTTACTCGCACATCTCAAAGGATGAAATCAAAATAATCTTGAACTGCAGAAAATCAGTTCTCATCCACAACAACAAGAAGTGGACAAAAAACTCAAAAGAAATTTTGATTGATCTATGAGAGCTCTGGATTCTGCAGAATCTTCGTTTCTTGTCGGATTATTTCTCCTGTATAACCCCACAGCTTATAAAAAATCGATATTAAAAATATAGGATTTATAGAGATGACGGACTCCTGGTAGTAAATAAATCCACTGGAGGTAAGGTTTATAGACTTAGAAAATTAATTTATAGAGTTCTTAAATCTTTTGGTCTTAGTGTGGTAATTAATCCTAATATAAAACAAGTTGACTTCTTAGACATAATATTAGACTTAATCTCTAACACTTTTCAACCTTACATAAAAAATAATGCTAACTTAATCTATATAAACCCCAAATTTAATCACCCGCCATCCATTATCAAACATATTCCATCATCAGTTGAACGCCGCATCAATATACATTCCTCAAATAAAGAAATATTCGATCAGTACAAAACAATTAACGATAAAATTCTTAGAGACAGCGGCTATCAATCCTTCACGATTAACTTTGTCGAAAAATTTACAAGCCCAAAAAGACAAAATAGAAACAGGAAAATCATATGGTCTAACCCTCCATTTAATCAGTTAGTCAATTTTAAACTGGGACATTAATTTCTTAAGCTAATAGATAAACGTTTCCCCCAAAATAACCCTCAAAGCCAAATGTTCAATACGAATACAATAAAACTCAGTTATAGCTGCTCCAACAATTTAGAAAAAAATAATTAAATTACATAATAAAATATTGAAAGCATACAACAGAAATAAGTCTACAACTCATGCCAGTCTGCGCCATAATAGTAACTTTTGTAATTGTAGAAACCCGAACCAATGCCCACTACCTAATAAATGCTTAACAAAGTCCCTGGTATATATGTGTTCGATTTCATCCATGGATAATCCTAAGGATGCTAAATTTTTTTTATCGGAAACAGAGTAATCATTTTTAAAAAACGCTTTTACAATCATCTCAAACCCTTGAATAACAAGGACAAACAAAATATGACATCAATTTCTAAGTATTTTCGGAAGTTAAAAAACGAAAATAAAACAAATAAATTAAATGAAAAATCCTCAAACGGGCTAGAACATCTAAATCGGTAAAGGAACTGTTTCCTTTGACTTCAAGAAAAAATGGAAATCATTAAATACATGAAGCGCAACGTACTATTAAACCAGATGCATGAAACCACAGTAAACTGCAAACACATTAAAGAAATAAACTTACAATGATGCTAAAAGTATAAAAGCCAAAGTTAGGATCCCTTGAAACAATAAACCTTTATAGTATTAACAATCTTACCTCAAATTTTACCTTTATTTCATACTACAAACTGTGACATAATTTAAAGTTTTATATATAAAGAGATTTCCTAAATTTTAAATTAAGGTTAAATATAAAGAAGTAGATTAATTATAAAAACTAAGTTTAAATACAAAAAATATTTTTAGTCGTATAATTCACGAATAAAGATATGTTTACCAAATAACAATTCTTATTCCCACTTTATCGCATTTTTTCTACTCCTCCCCATCCCATATACATTTCCTTATTTTTCCCTTTTGTTAAACCCAAAGAACTGACCATAAAAGCTGTAAAGGGCCATACCTTATCTTCTAATTGTTAAATCTGTCTATAAAATTTTCAACACGTCCATTAATCACCTATGTCTCCTACCTCTTCCCTCTATTCTTTCAAATTCTAACTGACAACTTAAACCCTTATTTCCCACCCTATCTACCTCTCTCACATATAAGAAAATTAATTTCCATGTTCTTTTCGCACTATCTGATGAGACATTGTCTTTTAAATGTCGAAACAAAGTGTACACTTTGTAGCAGATGATAATTTGTACATGTTCTAAACTATAATTTATAATAAATATTCACAGCTCTATTTTATATCGAGCATTTTTTAAATTAATGTTTTGAACGTTGTCAATTTTTTCTTCGTTCATTATTCACTTGGATATATATATATATATATTAAAATTCAACAAGATAAAAATGCGTAAAGAACAGGTAGGAACAGTGTTTTAATCTCACATGTTTCGCTTTCTGTTTCTTCAGAGATTTACTAATAAGTCAGTCATCAGTTAAGTGCCATACGTGATACACGCTTGACCAATCATGTCTCGAAAGAGACATGACTAACTGGGAATAAGATTATCCAGAAGTGGGTTGCCATTACTTTCTGCGGTAGACTGGTTGCCAGTCAAGGCTATAAAATCAAATTTGTCTTGATATTTAACGCATAACTGGAGGGAAAAGACGGATTAATACTTTTTTCCAAGGGTATTTGTGCGTAAGTGAATGCAAAGAATTCAACTAGAATTTGAAAACGGCCCCTAATTTTTTGTCAGGGGCATATCCACCGCACCACAACGCACATCTCCATTAATAAAACATGGATTTAAAAATGTTAAGTTAAAAATGTTATATATAGAATGCAATACGTACTATTATATACACATTCATAGATATGAATTGATGCATTGATGTGCATAGGTGAGAATGTATGTATAGGGTGCGTCAAATGTAGCTCTCTTTTTCCGAGCTGAAGTTGAGAGATACTCTCCACTGGTGGAAATGATTTTGAAAAGCATTGAAAAATAGATTACGTAGATATTCTCAAGAAAGCGCTACAAAGAAAATGGCGTTGTGGAGAGCCATGATCTTTTACGTTACGAAGAGAGACTGTATTAAAAAATACTGCTTCTAAAATCAGTAGGATGAACCAGATAATTTAGCTAGAGTAAATAGAAACAAAGTAAAACATAATAATAAAAAAACTGTTCGCTTTATTCTATCAATATGACCTTTCGGTAAAATAAATATTCTGAAAAAAATATAGAAAAGAAAACAATAGACAAATCAATAAACCACTCTGTGGGTTTACAATTACGGAAATGCTACATATGGATTTAAAGCATTGTGGGCAGAAAGAATTAAACGTATTAAGACAGCGAAAAGTACAGAAGGCTAAGGTGACAGTGTGCATAGCCAAAATATAAAAAAAAAACGACGATTGTAATAATAATAATAGTTATTATTCTGATGAGATGATGATGACGACGACGGTGGAAAGGAAAAAAATCAAATAAAAAATTAGAAGGAAATAGAATTAAATTTAATTCCATAAAAGCATGTGACGTCATGCTGATATTTGAATTAATCAGATAAGTTGTTGTCTGTCTTCTCGCGAAGATAACACTGTGACATTGTGTATCAGAGATTGTACAGAGGAGTGTTCTGCAAAGTTGGGATTTGCGAACGACTACTTCTACTGAAGCTTCTTAAAGCTGCGCATCTTTTTGAAAGTTCAGTGTGCTGCGTTCTTAGAATAGATTAAAACACCTGCACGCACTTAACACTCTCGTCTCCTATATATATATATATATATATATATATATATATATATATATATATATATTCCCCCTCCTTCGTCCATCTCACTTTTTCTCTCTGCTTTTTTCACGGAATTGTTCTCACAGTTTTTTTTTCCTTTCCATTTGTTAAATTTATCCTTATGACTTGTGAAAAGTTTTGGAAACAGAAAGCGCAAAGCGGTTTCTTTTGATAAAAAAGAAAAAGACATGAATGAAAATTCTTTTTATTTCCTAATGTGGTGGCATGAAAGATGTTTGAAATATCCGCAGAGTTGTAGAAAATTCAAAGTCACTTTACTTAGATGAATCCCTTCACCTATCTATCTACATAAATAGATAAGCATATTTTTTAAAACAATGAGGTTTGAATTATTTTAGGCTGAGACGCAAATATTATGAAAATTCTTCAAAATATTTGGTCTTTTGAAATAAAGGTTTATTTGAAACAAGACCTTATTTGACATCATTTAATAAAGTTTTAATTTTGCAACATGATAGATTTAGTGTATATATGTTGCCTTGTGGGGAAGTGGATATCAGAAATTTAGATATCGGAGAGCCGATTTCGAATTCCACTTCCGCGAAAATACTCTTGGGAAATATATCAATCCCTCTCTTCTCCCTCCAGTTAGGAGTTAAATAGCAGGAAAGATTTTGTTCTATAGCGTTTGTTGTGGTCATGTGTCTTTCGAGACATGATTGACTTACCGTGTCTCACGTATGGCACTTAACTGACTGATTGCTAGTTACGTAAGACCATAAGTAATATAAATCTAAGCAAAAATTAAAAAAATTAAAAATGAGATATCATTTTCTATCTAAGATCGCTTAGGCACTTTTGTGAAAAAAGGTGAAGCATCAAATGCCATCAAATACAGTAAGCGATTTCTCCTTCTCTGTTCACATATTACTCTGTAATATGGCAAGAAAACTACATAAGATAGTGAAGAAAATTGAAAATAAATAAATATGAACTACAAGAAGGCACTATGCAGGATTGTCAGTAAACGCAACACCCAAGGATCTAAATTACAAACTAATGATACCAAAATCAAGCAGACGCAATCATTTAAATAACTGAAAATTTTTTAGCACAAGGCGGAAAGTGCAATCCCGAAATCCGGATGCAAATTGAGAAAGTGAAAAATGCCTTCCAGAAGCTAAGCCAATTATAAAGTATCAGAGAAATTTTATTAAAAACGAAGGAAAGAGAAATGGATTGTTGTATAGTATCAGTCCTTCAATACGCCAATGAGTGCAGAACAATCTCAGAGATGAAAAAAAAAGTTGAGGCTACAGAAATCTGGTTCTGCAGAAAGTTGTAGTGAATATTCTGAAATGGTTGGCTGTTTTGTTTTTATGGCATATCAATCTCGGCGGGTCATTTATTGCCAACTAAATTTTATTTCTTTATTGCTGGTTATGCCTTTTTCTTTCAACAATTTATTGTTGTTTTTTTATATAAGTTTTGTGTCTAGTAATACTTTTTTCTCTTCGAGTGTCAAAATTAATTGGGATTTGTTTTTAAGAGCAGGGTCTCCAAGTTCTACCCTTGTTATTTAACCCTTAACTGGAAGGAAAGGGGCGTATTAATACCTTTTCCAAGGGTATCAATGCTTAAGTGAATGCAGGGTATTTAACTGGAATTCGAACTCGGCTCACTGATTTCTCTTTCCGAGCCGATATCCACTGCACCATAACGCATATCCGTCACTAAACGCTTATAACCTGGTATTCCCAAGCGGTCACCCATCTTAGTACTGACCAGGCTCGACGTTGCTTAACTTCGGTGATCGAGCGAGAACCGGTGACTTCAACGTGATATGGCCGTACGCCTCCTGAAATGGACATGTGAACAATGACAAAGTCTTAGAAAAAAGAATCAAAACGAAAATGACTTTTATATTTAACATCATAAATCGAGATGAATGTTCTTGGACACATAATAGAGAAAGAGAGCTTGGACAATTGGATACTTATCAGACATGCTGAAGCCAAGATGGCCTGGAATAAACAGCGCCTAACCTATGTGACGAGCTTCTGTAAATACACAACAGAAAATTGTTAAGAAGAGAGAGAGATGGAGTGGGGAGAGAGAAAGAGAGCAAAACAAAAAGATATTTATTGATAGATGCAGATAATCGTAGAAAGCCATTATCACCAACGTCCTGAAGGAGGATAGAAGTAATATTATAATGGAGCAAATGAGTAAACTAATGAAGTCTTTTACAAGAATCTGTTTTTAATCATTTCACCCGAACCAAGGTTATAAATGTCAGTAAGACGCGAGGGGTTACTGAATATAAGAGAAATAATGAATAGTAAAAAAACAAAACAAAAACAAATTTCACAAAGCTGAAGACGACGATTTACATCCTATTAAGTTTTCTCAGGTCGTCATTAAAAGAAAAGCCGAAAGAGATGACACGTGAGAAAAAAACTATTGGCAGTAAACTTAAGTTTATGGTAGTTAATAATCGACTAAACAGCGACCCGTTAAATGACACTTCTAGAGGAAGGTTATTGCAAAAATATTAGATAAAATTTATTTTAACATCCTTGTAGATATTTATGGGATGAGCTAATTTTCACTATTTATATTGTTAGGACTGTTGTCATCAACTTTGTTGCCATATTTACGACGTTTCGACCCCTGTACGCTGCGACTTTCTAGAAATCGGTCGAAACTAGAACAATGTACTCCAGTGAACGAAATAATGGGTTAGGTTCGAAATACCATTTTTCTTTAATCATCTCACCCCAAACAAGGCATTCCACTGCCACTATTGCGCATGGGGCTACATAGGGGAAGGTAAAGAGAAGGAGTGGTTAGACATAGGGAATGTCAGGAAGAAGGTGACAGATGAGTAAGGATAGCGAGGATGAAGGTTAGGCAGATGGGAAGTGTGCTTGATAGAATTGGAGCAGGTTAGTGTGTTAGGTGTCTATTGACCTTACATTTAAACTCCTGTAGATTTTAGCCGTCGGGGAAGCAATCGTTTGGAAGAGAATTCCACAGTCGGGAAGTGCGAGGAAAGAAACTGTTGGAGTAGAAGTTACGGCTGCATTTTATCGGTTTCACTGTAAAAGGGTGGGATCTAGTTGCTAATCTAGTATCTCGTGCAAATTCGTATTTAGGGGGCACCAGTGATCTAAGTTCATCGGAGCAGAAGCCGTGAAAGTATTTATAGAAGAGACACAGGGAAGCCACGTCGCGCCGGTGGGAGAGAGTCTGCAGGCGGTCTGCCAAGTCGGTATCTATCACATTACAGACCCTCCTCTGAACCTTATCGAGAAGCCCGAGGAGAACAGCAGGGGCACCCGACCAGATATGGCAGCAGTATTCAATGCACGGGCGGATGGTAGATTTTTTAAATGTGCAGGATAGATTTAGACGGAAAAAACTTCCGGGCCCTACACAGAGAAGCGACTTTCATAGCAGCGGATTTAGCAATGGATTCGATATAGTCATTCCATTTGAGGTCCGCTGAAAGTGTGAGACCAAGGAGGCGTAGTGTTTTACTCTCTGGGAGGCAAGCCTGAAGAAAAGAGTTTACAACGGTCAAAACGTCGTGAATGTGGCAAGAAAGATGAGAACAATAGTCCGAACAATGTAAATAGAGTAAATTATTTTAATATATTCCACAAATAGATAAATTAATATGTAAAGGTAAGTATAAGGTTATTAGCATTTTATGTTTATCTCCGTTGAAAACGTTTAATTTAGGCGCGAATACAGACCCTACAACATTCCTTTTGCCTCCTTATGTGCCAAAGACATTTCGATGGCTCTTTTATTTCAAACACAATCGTTCATATTGTTTTTACTTTTTTTTAAAGCTTCCTCGTTGTTCGATCTTCCGTCAATGGTTTTCCGTAAGTTTTCATTGCTATGTAGGACTATTGATATTACAAAACAGTGTAACACACTAAAAATAAAGCAATCTTAGTCTTGTGTAAATTAATTGAAAGAATACCTTTCGTTTGCTTTCTTTTACCATACGGTCAGTTTAAGACCTACTGGGAGTGACAGGGTGCAATCAGTTTCTATTTTTTCTGAAGATTACATCATTTATAGGGGCGTGTATTTATATGAATCTATTTTCGGCGTATATGATGAAATTTTTATGGTCTTGAAAAATATTGCATCATCCGTGATTGCACCAATTTTTTATTACGCCCCCAGATGCTGTTGTCTTGACTGTCGATTAATTGTCCTACGGCTATTGCCTGCAATGAACATTACTCCAAGGAAATGTACAAAAGTTGTGACACTGCACAAACACACATGTAAGCCTTACAGAGAGATGGCGAATATTGTTGGTGTCAACCTTTTAACTCTCCGTCGTGTCATCAAGACGAAGAAGCAAACTAGATCTATCAGTCAAAAAACGTAAAGAAAAATGCTGTTGGAAGAGAATAACAGGAAGAGACGACGTATACGTTAATTCACTTGCTGACATAATTTCAAAAAACAATATACTTGATTTTTAAATAGCCAGAAACCTATAAAAAAAGTAATTATTTTACAATAGAGGATCATTAAGCTGTCACCGTATGTCAAATATCTAAAATGGGTAGGCTTGATACTAAAACGGGAGTAGTCGTTGATAGAAAATAAATTAGAGTGCTTTTTGACGTGGGCCCAGACGAATGTTTCCTTCACTCAGCGGTATAAATATCAAGATGAACGAATAAAAATACCGCATATCATAAAATTATTTGTATTTTATATTTTTTGGACTGTATTCAGATTTTACATAAAAAGTAATTTGGAAAGTTAAAATCATTATTTTAGAAGTTAAAAAATTAGTCTTTATAACGCATTCCTAAAGCTAAGCAGAGCATTGAGGAAAAGTTTCGCTGGAAACAATGAAAAGAGTACTTAATTGTTGTGTGACATCTGTCCTCCAGTATGGCATCAAATGCTGAACAATCTCGTCAAAGATGAATGGGAAACTCGAAGTAACAGTAATGTGGTTCCATAAACGAATGATGAAGCTTCGATGGATCGAGCATGTGAGCAACAACAATGTTTTGAAGAAAATGGACAAAAATGAAACTTAACATCAGGAACAGATATTTGAAGTTTCTGGGACACGTATTGAGGAAGAAGGGTTTGGATAATTTGATATTTCCCTGTCTATCTTTTTATCTTCAGATAGAGGGAAAGATGGACAGGGGTGAAAAGCACAATATAAACTTGATGGAGTTGGGCAAATAGATGGCAGGCTAGGGTGTGAGAGAAATAAAAAAACAAAATTCATAAAGAATTATAAAGAAGACGTGGCTGGTAATGATCTCCTACGTCCTAAACGAACCATAGCACATAAAAGAAGATTTCGTATCTTTAAAGTTATTTTTTGTACTAATCATTTCTCTAAACAAGTCCCCAAAGTCACTCAAGGTAGAGCGTTTCTGAAATAATTTGTTGCGTGAGGGTAAGAGTATGAGGTAAGGTGCGCATATTATGAGGGCATTTGGGAAAGATAACTGTTAAGGTTAGAACTGAACTGGTTTCGATTTTTGGATGTGTATTGCGGTGTAGTGTATCTCAGCTCGGAACGTGAAATCGAGGAGCAGAGTTTGAATTTCAGTTTAATTCGTTGCATTCACTTACTTCGCAAATACCTTTTGGGAAAGGTATTAATCCGTCTCTCTCCTCCAGTTATGG
Source organism: Ascarosepion bandense (assembly GCA_037127315.1). NCBI lineage: Eukaryota > Metazoa > Mollusca > Cephalopoda > Sepiida > Sepiidae > Ascarosepion > Ascarosepion bandense. The sequence continues at coordinate 9,405,853 of JBBBDQ010001317.1, read as the reverse complement.
ACTAAATAACAGGACAGATTGGGTTCTATAGCCTTGATCGGCAGACAGTCTACCTCAGATTAGTAATGGCAACCTGCTTCAGGATAATCTTCTGCCCAGTCAGTTATGTCTCTTTCGAGACATGATTACCTAAGCGTGTATCACGTACGGCACTTAAGTGGCTGACAATCGTAGTGGTCTGGAAAGAATTCTTTTGGTCCCAAAAAGAAGCGATCCGTAAAAATAATTTGTTTGAGTAAAATATGAAAAGAACGATGCATGCATTTTGCTGACAGATTCATAAAATTAAATGCAAGCTGTACATTATATGCAATTCGACTAATATCTTTATTTTTACTATTATACCCTCCAATCTTTATATGTCTAAACTATTTATTTTCTTTCCCTCGATGGGGATTTGTTGATCTCATTCAATTGTTCTTGCCTCGTAATATATTTTTGGTAACCGTTCATTTATTGCCTGTTCTGATTCTACTGTGTCTCCGTATAACTATACTCTTAATACAAGGATTGAACTTGAAGGAGTTACGTAATCACATTCACCAAGCAACGTGGGGTCAGTTCGAAATTACTCCATGAAATAGCTGGACATGACCTAACAAGGGCCGGTCTGCAGAATGATTTAAATGTTTTGATCAAAACAATCAAGAGAATGACATTATTCAGATCGTAAATAAAGTTAATAATGACAATGCCCCATTCCAAAAATGTCGGCTGTTTCATAGCAGATTGTAGAAACGTGAATAGACAAATAGGAGTATTATCTTTTTGCTGATGCTTGTGTGGACATTCGTACATTGATAAATAAACTGTTTCTAAAGAGAATAGCAAAGAGTCAAGCACAATTAGCGTAACTTTTATGATTAATTAAATTAAAATTGTTGAGAGGTATGATCGCCCACACCCTGAAGTGACACAGCATTTTTGATAATTATAAAATAAAATTACCGGGAAAAATGCAAAGCGAAAGAATTAATCGAGAATTTAAATTTCTTATATTCAAATAATGTCTTCGTTTATCTTCATATATATATATATATATATATAACGGAATGTTCCGGAGATTCACGAACTGGAATTAACAACCGATTCTCTGGAACTTTCCGTAACATTGTCTGTTTACATTTCTTTAAATAACGATACATTTCATAGCAGAGATGATTGTTTACGAAAAATCGAAAGTTGTGTATATAAAGCTTGATTTATCTTTGATTAAACCGTCAAATCATTCGTGGCCGTGTAGTCTAAGATGCACCAGATCAATTGGTGAGTTCCCCTATGTTTTTAGGGGTCGCACCTTCGAATCTGGTGGGAAAAAAATTTCTCGTAAATAATCAGGCCGGTAGGAACATACTGTTTCATGAAAAACGGAATATCTACCCAAATATGAGTATCGATTAAAAATAATATTAAAACAAAATTATCTACACAAACACAGACTTATCATTGTGTACCGTTGCGACCATCGATTTTACTCAGGTGTCTATCGATCTGGCTATATTTCAGGAAATTTCGAGCTGAAGCCTTTATTCTACTATCCATGTGTAAGGAAATCTCGAATTTGCAAAGTTTCTTTAGTACTACTCAGTTATTGCTAGTCTTATTTTCATCGAGTACATCCACATTACCCAGCATGACTGTATGATTACGTTGCCAAAATGTCCATAATCAGCGCAACGCATGTTCCCTGAAATAATTCTGAACCTAAACTTTTTAACCACAAACTTAACATTAAATTTGCTACATAATCACGAAGCTTCCACTTTCATTACAATGCTTCTTTCACTGAAATATGTAATGTCTTCATGCCGATCATCTCATTCACTAATCTAAATATCTCTTTGAAAATTTCAAATAAGTTCCGAGTTATTAAAATAGTTGTTTTATCTACTATTATTTATTTGCATTACCGTTCCGATTGTTTGTCCAATGTTTCACAAGTCTGTGCTAATCAAAAATTGTTATCTGCTTTCTTTTGTCTGTAATAAGCTTTGTTTGAAATGATAGCAGTTATAGGTATTTTATCGTTTCGAAATAAGGGATTTTAGAAATCCCCTACTTGATGAAATAAGTATATTTCTTTCGTAATATACATTATTGCATTGACGATGGATATATTTCAACTTCTAACTTATTCCCTCCCTTCAATACAAATTTCATGAATATGCAGCATCAACCATATATCACTCAAGTGGCTGATAATTTAAATCATAATGACCAAAATTATTGCATCAAGGACGTTATTACTCGACAAACAAATATAGATTGTAAGTACTTCGTTTAGGCAATTTGGAAAACCATCAAGTCTTTGCGTGATAAAAATAATTCAACTATCCACGAGGAAAACAGTGTTCCCAGGAAATAGAACGGTAAATTCAGAAAGACATTTATTTAGTTACCATGATTCATGCACATACTGAACAATATTCGTAAAACTTAAAAATGCTTGCCTGAATGTTTAACACAAAGTAGTCAGCATGGTAACCAGGAGGCTGTAGCCCTATTCAAGGTCATGTATACTCAAGAGGTTTATTCATGTAGGAAGAAAGTGTCGATACCGATTCGTGTGGTCGAATACGGATCTCCAGATAACAAACGTAATCGTTGGATGAATTGTGCTACTAAGAAGACGTGGCTATAAAGATTTAGTATATAAAGCACTCGAACAAAAATCTAAGTGCGTTCTGCCTCGCGCAGAATTCTTATTGTCAGAATCTCTGCCTTCAGGCGGAGAGTAATAATCTAATCGAGGCTCCGCCGATTGGTAAAATCTTGTCTGGGGAAAATTAGACAATAAATTTGTGCCCGAGCTATATGGCCTGGATACCTTACATTAAAAAGGCCTTGTGCCACATTTTTTCAAGTGTGGAGGTCACTAAATATTGTTCTGCGTTGCGCAGAATATTTACTGTCGGACTCTCAGCCTTTAGGGCCTAGATACCCTACATTAAAAAAGGCTTGTACCACATTCCGCACCGGTGGGATGGCAGATAAATATCGTTCTGTGTAGTGCGTCATTGAAAAGATAGTTTCTGAGTGAATTGCTCAAGATGATTATTCCGAGATTATTGTGTATCATTCGAAGAATTTGTTTTGTACGTCGAATTTACGCAAGGATAGCGATATATTATAACTCGAGTCACCAAAACTTCCCTTCAGTTATGTAAAAATGTCACATTACGATAAAGTAACGTTATATAAAAGGTTAATTATTCTTGAAAGTTAAAAGGAATAAATTTGCTGCTTTTTCATTGGGTGCCCTTTATAATGAATCTACCATCGTAGTCAAGTAACTATCACCTGCCAATAACTGTGTACTGATGCCGTTTTTAGAAAATATTGTTTTCACTGTACCAAGAAAACTAGGAAATCATTCTGACCCTTGACGTTTTTCTCCTGTTTTCATAAAGAAATAGTGGTTGAATTTCAATGTTTAAATATCAGGTAATAAGAAAATCTTTTTGTGACTGAATGAGAAACAAAATACCATGAGGTGCTGACAAGTATTTACAGATTCACAAAATTGAAGTTATCTGCAAGTATAAACGTTCATTTTGTTTTAAGTAAATTATATAAATACAATTGCAAACCTGTACTTACTGCTGCATTTTCACTTTTTAATTAATGATTTGTATCATTTCCTTTTACTGATTAGCCACGAAAGATATAATTAATATCATTATCTTCGTAATTGTTTTGTTGAGTTACTTTAAAGGAGAAAGTGTTACTGATAACATTTGAATGCAATAAAATCTAAATGTTTTTGGATAGAGATTTTGTGTGACAAATAAATTACAAAGAAAATGACAAAATATGATTGTCTGAGTAATTCTTTCTATCACAATAAAAACTGTTGTGTGTGCGTAATAAATAATATAATGCGTAATAAATAATATAATGTATTTAGTGTATCATTTTCTAAACATATACTGTTAAATATAAGAGACAATGAATGTCTATTATGTTTAATCATGAGCCGTTTTAAACGTCGTATTTTTGTTTTAATTTTAGTTGAAAATAAAGACAAAAATTCTCCAATCGTCATAATAACCTTTCTGAAGATGGCTCATGTAAGCCGAAAGTTTAAAACCAAATTAATAAAAAATTATCCAAAGGTTTTGAGAATTTTTATCTTTATTTTCAACTGAAATTAAAGCCAAAATACGACGTTTGGAACGGCTTATGATTAAACATAATAGATATTCATTGTCTCTTATATTTAACTATAGATGTTTAGAATATATATATATATATATATATATATATATATATATATTCCTCCTGTGACTCCCGTGGGGGAGCTGTGGCTAATAAACTTCCGGCGTTTGAAGGCCGTGTTCTATCATTAACTTTTCGTTAATTGAGAGAGAAATATAGAAATATATATCTTGGTTTTAGAGGTAAACATGTGCTTAATTTTATTATATATACATTTGTTTTTTATCTGTCTTCGCCATAATTGAACCTAAAGAAAATGTTTGAACTACATTTACGAAGAATCTTTCAATCCTTGTTTAATCAAAACGACTGAAGGGTGGGTTAAACCATTTTATGTAACTTAGGCAGTTTTTGCGTACTTCTGCCTACTTTGTTTTTTACCAGAGTATTCTAGTTGAATCCATTGTATTCACTTACGCGCAAATACCCTTGGGAAAGGTATTAATCCGTCTCTTCCTTCCAGTTATGGGTTAAATAACAGGACAGATTGGGTTCTATAGCCTTGGTCGGCAACCAGTCTACCGCAGAAAGCAATGGCAACCTACTGCGGAATAATCTTCTGCCCAGTCAGTCATGTCTCTTTCGAGACATGATCGCCCAAGCGTGTATCGCGCATGGCACTTAACTGACTGACTGATTCTAAACGGGATTTGGGTTGTGGTGCAGTGGATATCGACTCGGAACGAGAAATCGGGGTTCCGATTTCGAATTCCAGTTGAATTCCTTGCATTCGCTTACGCACAAATACTCTTGGGAAAAGTATTAATCCGTCTCTCTCCTCCATTTATGGATTAAATAATAGGACAGACTAGGTTTTATGGCCTTGGATAGCAATCAGTCTACCACAGAAAGCAATTACAACGTAGTACTGGATAATCTTCTGCACAGTCAGTCATGTCTCTTTCATTACATGATCGCCCAAAGCGTGTATCACGTATGGCACTTATCTGACTGATTTAAACGAGTAAGGAATTTACTTTAATCTAATGCTTTAATGCATTTAATTTTGGAGTTATGAAAAACATTTTTATTACTAAAATTAGTACATAAACGAAATTGGATTGATTTTGCAGGTTAATAATTATAATATGGCGGTGTATATGATTATTTGTTGAAGTATTTGTAATAGTTCTAGACGGCATATCGACATAATTATTTTGCTGTTATTTTCGACGGCAGGGGCCCACTATATTTAAAATATTTTAAATAAAATAACAATTGTTGTACAAACAACATTTCACTGATCTTAACACTGTTTATTTTTGTAATGGTTTTAGATGTGTCAAGTTGGTAAATAATTACTTGGTTATGTTCATACACTTACATAAGTCTACAATCTTCATGAAATACAAATAAGAACCTGTTATGTTATTCGTCTTGATTTGACATGCCGACTTCTGTCATATTCCCACCACAGTAACCTATTTTATGTGCTTTTTTAATAAATAATTTTCATAATAATGTTTCTGGTGAACTTTTCTTTTTAGTACCATACTGAAAGAATACAAGTGCAGTACTAGATTAGCAATATGTCATCATTTCACAAATGAAATAAGACATAACCGTAAGTTCTATGCTAACAGTTTCTTCTCTTTCGAACTTGCTTAGTCATCAACTTTGATCTTCAAAAATTTAAACACAATGTCAACCGTTTTTGTCTGTGTTAATTCATATTTTTGACTGCTCTTTCTCATATACTCTTACACTCAGTAATCTTTTTTTTATAATCATTTAACACCATGCAAGACAGCTTTACTGCCACTGATGCGCAGGGGGTTACATAGGGGAAAGTGATAAGAAAGAGGGGTTAGTTATAGGGGATGTCAGGAGAAGCATGTATATAGAAGGGAATTCCACAGGCTGGAAGTGCGAGAAAAGAAGCTCTTAAAGTAGAAATCGCGGTTACATTTTATCGGTTTCACTGTGAAAGGGTGGGACATAATTGCTAATCTAGTAGCTCGTGTAAATTCATACTTAGTTCGTTGGAGCAGAAGCCGTGAAAATATTTGTAGAAGAGGCACAGGGAAGCTATGTCACGCTGGTCAGAGAGCGACTGCAGCCGAGCTGACAAGTCGGTATCGATCACATGACAAATTCTCCGTTGGAATTTGTCAAGAACCACGAGGTGCATAGCAGCGGCACCCGGCCAGATGTGACAGCAGTATTCAATATACGGGCGAATGGTAGATTTATATACGTGCAGGATGAATTATGACGGGAAAAACTTCCTGGTCCTGTACAGTGAATCGACCTTCTTAGCAGCGAATTTAGCTATGGATTTAATATAGTCATTCACTCGTGTCTTATGGTTTTATGGCCTTATCTTGAGTGAAATGAGAAAAAAATGTCTCTTGTATTCTATATACCAAAGTAAATTCTCCAAAACATTTTTACTTAAGTGTCAAAATTTTCTCTCTCAGAATTAAGAGCAGTTTGTACCTTCTAATTTTTGGAGGCTTCTTCATTTCTGACATAATTTATGAAAATTTTCTAAGCGCAGATTAGATGTGACACAAGGCCAAAAGTATGGGACATCCAGTGAGGATCGAACTCGCTACTCAATTGTAATGGTTCTAGCAAGACAAGCTTGCTAACCATTACTCCATCTCGAGGTGCCCTTTCTGACATAGCCTATGTATTGTATTCGTGACCTTTCTCGGTAGAATCACGTGTTTTATATCTGGTTCATCTGTGATAATATTTTTCCAGCATTCATTATCAGATAGAAATTTACATATGACATATTGTTATTATTATGGTAGTGATTTTTTTAAAAAATGACGGAAATTTTCTACTATAACTAGAAATATAAAAGTCTTTTCGGAATCACGTTTATTGCATCTCTATTTCAGACGAGACCAAATTGGTCACTGCCAATAGTGACAATACGTGTTGATATTACTCATGCTTGAACAAGTGAGTTGGTTATGAAAGTGTTTTTCAAAGAGTTCGTAGTTACGCAAATATTTTTCTATCAAGTATTGTGGCATGCCCAAGACTAGATTTCTTATTAGTTTATCAGTCAATCGTAACAGTGAAGCAAGAATCCAATTTTTTGGTATCTCAAATATGTTCCAACAAACAACAGGACTCTAATTGATTCACTTATTTTGTCTGATATTTTGAGATCCGATTCTCTCGGCATTAGTCATCAATAAAGACACACACGCACACCTTTATGATGAACTCTAACATCGATTTCGAAAGCTGATTTCTTTATAATGGAGAAGGATTATGTAAAAGTAATTACATTTTGGATAGAACTGATAATAGAAAAATAATGCACAGTCTGAAACTAAATCACTGACCTACACACCTCGTCATTTATTATCAAAGAATTACATCGCTTTGTAATAATGCCAAACACACACACACACACACACACACACATATATATATATATATATATATGTATGAAAAATGACGACTTAAATTCAGAGCTTTCCTCCTCCTACACTGGCTTTTACCCAAAGTAAGTACCCCATAGCCGGAGTAAGTGGATTCATGCCGTTTGCCAAAGGATTAGCACAGTGTACAAAATCGAATAAACTAGAATTTAAATTCGAATTGCCATAATTTAAAAATACGTAAAAGAAAATGACAAATTACGAATATAATAATATTCGTAGCTTTCTTCTGAAAACACCAGTTTAATATAATTGTATATTTCATTGTATCCATTAAGATATTCTCCTGTGCAGAGACAAAAGTTCTCTTTTTAAAAATAATATTCGCGATTTGTTAAGCACGCTTGTATCAGATAAAACTTGGTACCTCCCACAGGTAGATTGCTTGTAGATTATAAGCCCACCGCTCTGGGACATAGAATTAAAACACAACTAGGGCAGCTATTTGTTGGTTGGTTAAAATAGTTTATTTTTCCAATCATCGTTAGTTTGGGATATTCGAAGATAGAAACAAATGTTAGTCAATTTTCAAACTAGATGTGATATTGAAAGTGAATCCCATGCATTGATATAGATAGATCTTCAGGCATAAAATAAATTGAAAAAGAGAGTATGAAGGAGTAACAATGACATCGTTGAAAATTCAAATCTTTTCCAGGTAAAAGGATAAATTTGTTTACCCTATAACATCAATTACTCAAATACCATACCACTAACATTATAGACTGAGATTAAAGAAAATCAAACCCACAATCAATTTTGAGTGCAGATCATTGACAAAGGATATGATAAGGTATCAGGTAGTAGAATAATTGGCAGAGCTAGAAGGGGCTATTGCTTTCAAAGAGCATTCGTATTCATAAAATTCATTGTGACATTAATGCCCTGTCAAATACACAATAAAAGTTTAACCCATTGATAGATATAATAATTCCTTAACCAATGCTTAGATTGACTCCAACTAAACGATATCCTTTGACTTACCCTTCCCCGAGACTGTTTCTTGCTATGGAAAGGAACTGGAGCAGCTTCCGGTCTTATGACAAAAAGTCCTATACCAACCATCTTTGAACATGCTGCCTTTAAATCCGCTTTCCCAATCTCTGAATGGATCTTTTCAGTAATGTAGTGTTTTATACACTCAAAACATTTTCGGCAAAGTGAACAATAGCTCATTAGAACCATTACTTAAAAATTTGTTGCAAGGACCGGTGTTTGTCCTTTAATTCTGTAATAACCGCACACAACCATCGTAACAGATTTCTGGAAACGTAAAGTGCAGTTTTACGCAAGCAGTCAAGGTAAAGGTGGAAAAGAAAGAAATTGGATCTCTCGATTTTTGGAAGATCGCCAACCAAATTATGAACATAAGCAAAGCGACTGTACCCACGATTATACATGGCCCCGAGGTCATATTTCCTGACAGACATATCCTCATCAATCTTTACCGCAAACTCAGCGTTAGATGACAAATGCAATCCCATATACAAAATGCTGCCTTACACTGAGAACAATCTCAGTAATATACTCATTGCTGGGAAAGAAATTTCTGGACGTATAAAAAACATCGACCCCCGAAAACTAAAAAGAAACTGGCACGGATAAAATTTTAGTAGTCTTCCACATGAATGTCCACCAACAATTATCCCTAATTCTAGCAAAATTATAAAATTTCTACTTGAATTAATCTTTGCCAATCATGTAGAAGGTCGTAAGTATTTGTACAGACTTAAAAAAGCGGGCAATCGATCCTTTCACTTTCAGTGCTGACTCATCAGTTAGTTTTCTGAGGCATTAATCAATGTGGTTCGTCGAGTACCTGAATAGAAAAAAAAACTCTCGTACGATGCGCCGTCGGGGTTTCGTTCAGCCCTATTTCCTACTGACATTCTAACTATCATTATAGACAGAATTAATGAGGTCTTTGACAACACACATAAAACAAGGACCAAAGCATTAGATGTCACAAAGGTCTTTTACACGGTATGGAACAAGTTTATCGCACAAGGTCTCCTGTTATGGAATCACTGGAAGGAACTTTTCTATAAAATCCTTCCTAACAGGTACATTCCCGATGGAAGTTATTAACGGCCAATTCTCCGAGGTCCTGGCAGACAACGCAGGCGTCCTCATGAGGTCACTTCTCGGACAATCTTCTTTCTGATTTAAATAAATGATCGATCTACAAATATACTTCGATCATTTGGAAAAATCTGCATCTATAATACGACGATATACAGAAGCAACGCTGAAAGTCTAGACGCTCAGAGATTGGCAGATGATGTCTATTTCGATCTAAAACAAACATCCCAGTATTGGAAAAACTGGCTAGTTACATTCAATGCCTCCAAAATCAAACTGGTTACATTCTATCACTGCCTATCTGATACAAAACTACTACCAGTTAGGATAAATGGATACTCCCTTGATGACGTCATGTGTCTTGAGAGGATATTCGGTCTCGGATTCACATTAGACCTCAAGTAGAATTCTAAATAAACGGCCAGTCGCCAATGATTCAAATGAAATGGTTGACTTCCTCTGCCACTTGAGTACGTAACTGACTCTTCATGCTATCAGTCAGTTAAGTGCCATACTTGAAACACGCTTGGGTGATCATGTCTCGACAGAGACATGACTGACTGGGCAGAAGATTATCCCGCAGTAGGTTGCCATTGATTTCTGCAGTAGACTGGTTGCCAGCCAAGGCTATAGAACCCAATCTGTCCTGCTATTTAACCCATAACTGGAGGGAAGAGACAGATTAATACCTTTCCCAAGGGTATTTGTGCGTAAGTGAATGCAATTGATTCAACTGGAATATCGAACTCGGCTCCCCGATTTCGCGTTCCGAGCCGATATCCACTGTACCACAACGCACATCATGCTATCACCTAACTTTAAGAGCCAAACCAAGACAAAAAACAGGGTATTGGTGCAATATGTGTGAAGCAGCTGACCAGACATCACTTTCCAGGCTTGATAGATTTCAAAAGCGTCTGTGAGTCCATTTTGAAGAACAATTATTTTCTTAACGCCAATTTCATTTTTACAGGCAGGATGTCCCCCTGCTCAATAGCTAATACCATGGGAAGTGTTCGGGCGAACTTTTTCCACGTGGTATAGAGGTCTAACCTTCAAAGCTATGATCCGTCGTGTCACTTACATAGAAGCACACCACTCATACTCTTTCCATCGGCGAGACGTTACTACTACACAAAAAGCTTTTTCCAGCTAACCATGTCCTATGGAACCAACTCGCAAGATGTTTCCCCGATCACAACGATCAATCTTGACCTGTTCAAGCCTAGACTGAACCGTTATCTTTTCATACTATCCATATTAACAACTATTTAGCGTATGCCTCTACCTCAAGTAGATCATGGACATTGTACTTAGTGAACCATGCTGTAAAAAATATTATTTCTACGTTGACAAACGCAATATGATTGCATCTACATATATACCACGAGGACGTTTTACATGTTTATCAACAAGCCATTGTAAAACAAACAGAATTTCATTCACCCCAACCATGTAACAATAATTATTCTCTTTTGTTTACTAAGTGTTGGATACCTATTTGTACACCAAAATAAGATGTTCCTAACCAGTTAAATACGGGGACATTATTGGAGTAAAGCATAGTTAGTAGCAGAGGAGAGTAATTATACTGACTAGAACTTCAATCAGCGTGCGAGTCTTGTACTTGTTGGTAAATTATTATTTCCAATCCCCGTTTTGTTGTTAACCTTTTAAGTTCACAACAGTAAGTTTAGTTATGTACATTATGATTATTACTACACACAAACCCATACATATACACATAGCTCCTGCTATCCACCTAGGTGTACTTGACAAAATCCAACGGAGAATCTGTAATGTAATAGATCCCAACATGGCAGCTCAGATACAGTCACTTTCTCATCGGCGCAATGTGGCTTCCTTGTGTCTCTTCTACAAATACTTGCTTCTACTCCGATGAACTTAAGTCACTGGTGCCTTTTATATATAAATTTACTCGAGCCACAAGATTAGCATCTAGGTCTCACCATTTTACTGTGAAACCAATTAATTGTAAACGTAAATTCTACTTCATCAGCTTCTTTTCTCGCACTTCCCGCCTGTGGAATTCCCTTCTATTTACTTGCTTTCCCGACATCTATAATCTCCAAGAAGTTAAATGTAAAGCCAATAGTCATCTCCTATGCCACTAACCTGCATCATCTCTCTCATACTCCTTTCTCCGTCCACTCCACTCTCATCAGTATTCTCATTCTTTTCTTACTCAGTTATCGACACCCCCTATAACCTGTCACTCTTTCTCATAACTTTCCTCCTATGTAACCCCTTGCAAAACAGTGGCAGTAAAATGCCTGGTTTGGGGCGGTATGGTTACAAAACAAAAAATACATAGTTTTTAATTGCAATAGTATTTAATGTCAAGTTTTATTATTTTTCAGTGGTTACTACTAATAAAATGGATTTTGGCAAGTAGGTTTTTATCATAAAGTGCTCGATATCGATCTTTAGATAAAGCGTTGGCAAGTATAAAGCGTTTCTCTATTTAATAATCTGCTCTTTTAAAAAGATAAACGCACTGTACCGACACACACACACACACATATATATATATATATATATATATATATATATATGGGTGTATGAGTGTAAACGTATGTTTGTGTGTAAACATGTATTTACGTGTTTTTATGCATACATGTGCCGTGTGTATCTACGGGTTTTTATGCATATATGTGCCGTGTGTATATATGCATTTATATGTACATTAACATATGCGTGTATATGTTTGTGTATGCATATATATGCACATGTATATATGCATATGTGTACATTGATGCATATGTATGTGCTTGCATATGCCTACATGCATATATATGTATGTGCTTGCACATCTATGTGTACACGCATATATATATTAGCGTGTTTTTCTACATGTATATATATGTATAGATGTTCATAGACATATTTGTGTGTACATGCAATATATATTTGACTGTGTATAAATATATATTGCGTCTAAATATACATCTAATTATATAAAGGTGTGTTCGTATGTAAAGATTTTCATATTACAGAGAAATATTTTTTCTTTATCTTATACCAGTTACTAATAAAATATATTGGCATTAAACAATTGATATTAACAAAACATTCAATATTTATTTTTTAAATCTATAGTTCCAGTTTCGGTTGATAATATCTCTTCTGGTAAATAATAGTCTTGACTCTGTCAGTTTTGATGAGGATAAAATGTAAGTGAAACACAGATATTATTTATAAATAAGTCTAAAGTTAGATGCCATAGAAACAGTTTGATTAATTTTGATTTACTCGGGAGGTCCATAATGTCCTAAATTCTTCTCTGTAATTTTTTTTTTATGCAAGTGTAGTAGGATGGTGTCGATCTAAAACTTTTATTGATTATAATGTGTGTTCTTTTGCAATGTAATCATGAAAAGTCCCTAAACATATTTTTTTGAATTACATTTCGACATTGTGTCCACGTCTGCACATCTGTGATCACTTTTTTCATAAACATTACGAATAAAATTTTCTGTTTGTTTTTCTGAACTATATAAATATGAATTTAATCATCAAATAGATTTTACATGCTTAAACATTTTCATTTTAATGCATCTTGGCTATTTGTTCGTCTACCTTTGTCTCAGGTGTCAGTTAAGTTTCGTACATGATACACGCTTGGGCGATCATGTCTCGAAAGAAACATGACTGACTTGGCAGAAGATTTTCTCGCAGTAGTTCGCGATTGCTTTCTGCGGTAGACTGGTTGCCATTCAAGGCTATAGAACCCAATATGTCCTATTATTTAATTCATAACTGGAAGGAATAAACGGATTAATACCAAGGCTATTTGCACGTAAGTGAAATGCAATGAATTCAATTGGAATTCGAACTCGGCTCCCGGATATCTCATTCCGAGCCGGTATCCACTGCACCACAACGCACATTAGTCTCAGGTGTACTAGTCATTTAAACTAACTTCTGTTCTGCTAAATAGACGTCTGTGCAGACCAGATCAAATAAAGGTATAATGGTAAAACGTTTACTTTAGTCGAGAACGTTTATTTGATTCTATCGAAGAAAGAAAGGAAGTTAAACAATAGATTCAATTTTGTCGAAAGGCAATGATTTAGGAAAGCCTTTTGAATTTAGAGAAATTGAAAACAAATAGCCTTTAGCCATATTTGTATTTTTTTAATAATCACGATATATATATATATATATATATATATATATATAAACTTATTTATAAATGGAACATTGTCTCTGTGTGTGTGTGCATGTGTGTGTCCGTTACCTATAGGCTCCGAAACGGCTGAACAGATTTTCTTGAAAATTTACCAAGTTGTATTATAAGCGTCTGCGAGTGTTCTTACCTAGGTACCCCCGATAAATATAGAAAATCGAGAATCGAAAAAATCGGGTTATACAAGGAGTGGTCCGATTTTATTCAAATTTGATACACTTATAGACAAAGACATAAGAAACGTGATTCAGAAGTTTCAAGGTTGCAGTTCTTACAATAGTGCAGAAAATCGATAATATATATATATATATATATATATATATATATATATATATATATATATATATTGGAGTAGATAGACTAAACTATCGCCCGGTTCACACTCCACTCACGTCTATTGAACAGGTGTAGAGGCTCATCCCTTGTTCCCTATTTACGATGTGGTTTCCAGCTTTCTCTTTTCCAATCTTTTCACTCTTACATAGCCCCCTGCACATCAGTGGCGTTACCGCCTTGCTCGGGGAGATATGATTTAAAAAAAGTAATATATATATAAGGCAAGATGTTTGTGTGTGTGTTTATCTGCCTGTATGTGTGTATTTTTTCAGCCCTTTTATTTTAGTTTTTGCTTCGGGTTTGGCTCTAAGTAGGCATAATTGTAGTTCTTCGTCTCAGCCATGATACCATTTGCTCAGAGGACTTATTTAGCCTTCAAAATTCAGTTTACGACGAAAAATACTTATTTGATATCCATAGTAGGAAATCAAAATTTGACTGACATCCATTCATTTTTCTTTCAGACTACGGTTTCGATTTAACTGGAAACAACTATTGCTTTTTAGTCTTTCGTGCCAAAGTCCAAAGAGTCTGAGCTCCAGGACCATGGATTAGTTTTAAAGCTTTTATTACACCCGAGCAATGCCGGGGTATAATGCTAATTAATATTTACAAAATCATAAGCTTAGTTTTCTTTTCATTAATGTTTATTTATATATTCTGCATATTTAGAGGTCCACAAAACAAATGATCACGATGATCATGGACATTGTACTTAGTGAACCATGCTGCTTGTTTCAAATAAAAGGCTGGAAAGGAAACCTTCCAATAATACGGAGGAAAAGCGATAATATCTACTAGATTTTAGCTGTTTGCATAAACATTGTTTTAAGTGACAGATGTTAGAAATTTCAATTTAATACCGTTCTGGTTGCTCGCTGAAAAATGCCAAATATATCCTTGTAAAGAAACGCCTAGTACTAACATTATCATACTATCATGATGCACACAGAATATATACAATCTAAATTTTTAATATTCTTTAAAGATTGCTTAATCTGTCATATGTCAAGCGTTTTTCGTATCTTGACAGTCATCAGGAAATCAACCTACTAATAAATAAAATATATATTAAGTTGAGCTTATTATTTTTTATTTATGAACGTTATTACGCGATTCACTTACTTTGAGTTTAGATAGTTGGTTATATATATATATATATATATAGTGATGATCATCTACGTATACTGTCTTAATATGTATAGGAAAGAATATTAATAAAAAGTTTAGAATTTAAAAATGTAAAGTAGAACACCAAGCCATCTATACAATCAAGAAAAACCGAAACATAATTATCGTACCAGCCGATAAGGGCGGAGCTATAACCATCTTAGACACTAATAACTATATTAAAGAAGCAGAATCACAACTTCAAAACAACAAGTTCTATGCACCCCTACCTCTAGATCCGACTAGCACTTACAAAACAGAATTATCACTTCTCATTCAGAACCTGAATCATAACATAAAAAATAAAATAAAATCTTTTATTCCTGAGAACCCCAAAACAGCAACATTCTATACTATCCCAAAACTACACAAACTCCCCAAAATTATTTCAGAAAAACACCCTAACACCTCTTCATCCAACCCACACCATACTAAACAAGCAAATAATGAAGAAATCTACAAAATTTCAAAAGAACTTAAAATCACACCACCTGGCAGACCCATAATATCAGGCATTGGTACCCTCACAGAACTTATATCCGGATACATAGACAATATTCTAAAACCTTTATTACCTGACATACCTAGTTATATTAGAGACACTACTGACTTTCTCAACAAGTTACAAAGCATTAATTTAGTCCTAGGTGACAATATCATAGTAACGATGGATGTTACGTCTCTGTACACGAACATTCCACATGTTGAAGGAGTAGCAGCTTGCCATGAGTTCCTCAAAAGCAAATTACCTAACAACCAAATCACAGATTTATGCAAATTAATAAATTTCATCTTAACACACAATAATTTTAAATTCAACAACAAACACTATTTACAGATTAGCGGCACAGCAATGGGCACGAAAATGGCACCTAGTTATGCCAATATCTTTATGCATATTTTAGAAAAAAAGATACTAGACAGTTCACAATACAAACCATCACATTATTTTAGATACATTGATGATATTTTCTTAATATGGACTCATAGATTAGAAAAATTAAAAAACTTCTTCACTCTCTGCAACAACTTCCACAATACAATCAAATTTACCATGGAGTACTCATACACATCCGTCCCTTTCTTAGACGTCATGGTAAAATTAAATAAACATACACTTTCCACCAGTCTATACAACAAACCCACATAAATTCCTACACTTTAACAGCTGTCATCCCCTCAAATTAAAAAAATCTATCGTATACATCTCATTTATTAGAATAAAACGCATTTGCTCAGACCATCCAGATTTTCTAAACAACATTAACAACCTAACAAAACAGTTTCTAAAATGTAAATATCCAATAAAAATAATAAAGGAAGCACTACATAAAACCATCCACATAGACCGTAGCACACTTCTCACATACAAAAAACGAACAGACAATAAACGAATTCCCATGGTTTTTAACCATAATCAATATTCCCACACACTTATCAAAAATTTAAAAAATGATTACATGAACCTCCAATCAAACAAAAACATCAAAGACATTTTCGATAGGCCACCCATAAATGCAAAGAAACAAACACCCAACCTATCAACTATCCTCACTTATAACAAATATTTAAATAATACAAACCTATCAGGGAATTTAAAATGTGGAAAGCCTCGCTGTTTAATTTGTAAACATTTAATAACAGACAAAACATTCTCTGTACCCAACACCAAAATAAAATTACACCCACCAAACCTTACTTGTGATAGCAAAAACATCATCTATTTTCTCCTCTGCTCAATTTGCCCCAACAGTGGATATATCGGCGAATCCGGCAATAGCTTTAGACTTCGCTTCAATAATCACAATCTAGATATACGACAAAAAAATGTATACTCCCCAATTGCAGCCCATTTTAATCAACCTGATCATACTTTAGAAAATTGCAAATGTTTACTAATAGACTCCAATTTTAGTTCTACATACACACGCAGAAAGAAAGAAAAATACTGGATTTTAAAATTAAATACACACAAGCTAGGGTTAAATAGGGACTTAGGTGTGTTGAATCTCTACAAGTATTTCAAGAGGTAAAAAAATTTTTCTTTTTTCAGATATTCCAAAGAATTTTTTATCTAAAACAAACAGACTTTCTCTACGGACGTGCCGCATGTTGATTGGTTTACCGAAAATGAACAAACGGACGTGCCGCATGTTGATTGGTTTATCGACACCACGTGATGTAAACAAAAAAAATATTCGGACGCTATCTTGAAATAAGTTTCTAATTCAAATTTAAAAATCACTTGTTTCTGATGAAGGACCGAGGACGGTCTGAAATATAAAATATAATAAAAATAAACAAATACTGTTTAAAAAAGTACATTTTTAAATTCTAAACTTTTTATTAATATTCTTTCCTATATATATATATATATATATATATATATATATATATATATATATATATATATATGTATGTATATATATAAATATATTATGCTCTCATTACGATTGAGCACTCTAGAGAGGAAAATTAAAAAAAACAGTTACCACGTCGGCAATTTATGCATTACTTCTCAGCCTTGAATTGAGTTCTTTCAGTAACTGGCGTGTGTATACCCCACTTATATACAACACGCTAAAATTTTCCTTCTCTGATTCTATTTGCCTATTGCTTAGGAATTAGCGACTCCGACTGACACCAAATCAGTCGATTTTCGATCACGGCCAGAAGCAAGTGGATTGCGAAACAGACTTGTATGTGGATGACGAAGATATATATATAATCGATTTTTCTGAAAGTTTCTCAGCAGGACAAATAAAGGATTAAAACTGGTGTTTATGAATTGGGATAAAGTTTGCGGCTAAGTGAATTTAGTACTCAGACATATTGTTAATTTATTTCTTTAAATGTGATTTAAATCAGTTTGATAATGAGGGACTTCGTGTCCGAGCAGTCTCAGACACGTCAGATCGTTTCTTATCGGGAACGCAGGTTCGAATCCTGCCGGAGATTGTATATTGTTTTAAAAGGATTTCTCGAATATTTACGCCGGTATATGTAAATAAATATACTGTTTATTAATTAAAGAATATTTTATCAAATACGCGTATTTTTAAAAATTAGGATTCAGCAAATAAATAATGTCATATATAAACCATTTCTTAAAAACTGTCTTTGTTTACCTTAGCCTTCTGGCCAAGAATTTAGAAAAGATCTGTAATAATTATTTTACTGCCTGCAACCAGTCAGTTAAGTACCATACGTGAAACACGCTTTGGCGATCATGTCTTGAAAGAGACATGACTGACTGGGCAGAAGATTATCCCGCAGTAGGTTGCCATTCGTTTCTGCGGTAGACTAGTTGCCGACCAAGGCTATAGAACCCAATCTGTCCTGCTATTTAACCCATAACTGGAAGGAAGAGACAGATTAATACATTTCCCAAGGGTATTTGCGCGTAAGTGAATACAATGGATTCAACTGGAATTTGAACTCGGCTCCCCGGTTTCTCGTTCCGAGCCGATATCCTCTGTACCACAATTGTCTTCTAAATCGTATTTGAACAATTTCGATGAGTGTCCGAATCTCTAACTGAGTCATCAGATACATCAAGTGTAGATCAACATTGATGACTAAAATAATATTTAAGAATCAGCTGCCGTCTCAGTCTTCAGTTATCACGTATATTTTTCTTTGTGATGTTTATTTAACATTAGTTGTTCAGTTACTTTCTTGAATGTTTCATTTTGCAACCCCAACTTCTGCAAATATTCTCTAACTAGCCAATCAACTTGTGTTTTGAGCTTTTCCAACTTTGATTGTGCGATATTAAAACGATTTTTCTTCTTGTTCTTTGGGTATTTCAGTTTGATTAGTATTTAATTTAATTTCAATTTTGTGTTAAATTTATTCAATAAGTTTGTTAATTATACTTTTTATATAAATGTTATGCTTTTTACGGTAATGTCTTTATTGCATAAATCTATAGAAAATATATATCAGAATCTCTCTCTCCCTTGCTCCCTCCATATCTATCTATCTATCGAGAGAGAGAGTGCATCAGGTGCATTTTTCAGTAAAAATATATATATGTAAGTACACACATGTATTATGAAAATGAGCTTATATATATAATAATCAATGCTATATTCCCCATGAATGTATTGTTAATACTTTGGATATCTATCGTTTGGTACACATTCCAGCCCATTATTTTGAACAAAGGTAGAAGTTTATTTCTTGTTTCCTCATTAGAATCGGATTTACGGCTCCTTCTGTAGTCTTTTATTCTCGGTAGCTACTTGCGTCTAAGTGCTATTATCGCTTTGCTTGGGGTGAATTGATTAGAATACGGTAGATGTAGTTGTTTCAATTCCCAAAATCAGTAATTTAATGACCACACATAAGATATGAGAATATTTATTTTGGAACGCTAGTCAATCTTAGATCTTTTTCATCTCTCCTTTGAGAAGGTTATAGTTATATTATTTTATTTACAAATGCAGATTAAAATGACATACACCGTTATAATCAGTTAGACAAATGAATACACACACGAGTATGTCAAAACACTAGAAAATGGTAGCATTTATTTATTTGGGAATAATATTCAGTTAACCCTGAAAAAAATTCTTTTTAAAAACATTTCGAATATATTTTCTTTTCGAAAGAAACATTACAAAGAAATCATTGTTCGTTCTTCCTGTCCCCTTTCAGTTATAAGAAACATTTCTCCCTGGAGTTAGAAAAATTTCTCTGATCTAAATTGATAGCATATCAAGGCTATAACATCACTTCAACCTTCCATTTGATTCCTCCAAAGAACATTTTTTTTCGAATTCTAGTCTAACCTAAGGGCATGTCATGTTAGGATAGGCTTGTTCGAGTAGAGGCGCACACATTGCAATCTCTCTCATCCAGAATTAGCAGCAAAAAAAAAGAAAAGGTAAATCTGTCTATAAAAAGCTAAGGCAATAGAACTCCCTGACTAGATCATGCATCATGGAAAAAAATAGAAATACTCAGCTGGTTGAGGAAAATCAGAAATAAAAACAATATAGAGTTCGCCATTTTTTTTATTTATTTATTTGTTCTGATACATTTGTAGGAACACATTAATATACACATTTGGGAATCACTTGCAACTATCTACTTTTAAAATAACTCTAGATAAATCAACTTAGGGTGGATAAATTTTAAATATTGTTTTTTTGCATTGATATTATGATCATATGTTACTATAGATATTTCGATGTATCTATTTTGAAATAACCTCTGGTTGTAAAAGCTGAGCCATGTAGATGACTCTATCCAACTGTTCTTCGAACTTGAATTGCTACGGTGTATAGACAAAGATATCCTTACGCTTTGAAGTCATGTCATTTTATTGGGATAGGACTAAATGAAAATCGATCATAATTATTCCGTATATATTTTCTGTGATCTTTTTCTTTTTTGACAGTTATGAACACAATTCTTCGGTGTGTATATGCTTTAGCATTTCACTGTTGTATGAATATAATATACGAATGTAGCCCTGCCGTAAAAAATGATGGTAATATATTTGAGAGGATGATTACATGCTTCCTAACCGATTATTAACCCATGAGCGTGACAATATAGAATATATATATATATATATATATATACACACACATACTACCGGCCGTAATTATTAGGCGACCCCAGTGTTTTAAAAAATATGTATTTCATACTATTTTTAAGTATTTATTGACAAATGAGTAATTGTATATGAAAATAGAATGGTTCTTTTGTTAATACTGCACAATAACATGTGCATCAAATGAATGTACAAATATTTAATAATAACCTATATTACAGTTTTATCAATGAAAGAAAAAAGAAAATGTAGGGTGATTCGGGCGAATGCTTCCTTGCCTTGTAAAATTTTGCAAAGTGATAATAAAAGAACCATTCTTTTCTCATTTAGAATTATCTACTTGGCATTAAATATTAAAAATAATATGAAATAAACCGTTTTTTTTTTTCAGACTGCGGTGGCCTAAAAATTATGGCCGGTAAAGTGTGTGTGTGTATATATATATATATATATACACCAAAAATGATGAGTAAGTATGTAAAATTACGAAGAACCGATACTATTAATATTAATTTTATTATTATTACAATTAAGGTGAAGGGCTTGATGTAAAAGTAATATCTATTTACAGATCCAAAAATCTATGAAGTATGTCAAAAAATTCCGAAATTAATTTCGTTGAATGGCCATTTCAGTGAGAAAGTTCTCGCTTCATCCCCAACGATCGAGCAATATAATTATTAATTCAAATATGTTATAAAATTTTTATACAGGAAGAAGGTCAAAAAATGTACATACACAGGAAGTTAAAAAAAACAGACCTAATGTAAAATCTTCTAATATCGAGTCATCAATTTTTGTTTTTGCTTTTCCGCTATCTTCTGTCTAGCTGACAAATTTAAATGTTTTTTATTCCTAATCCCACCCCCACCTTTTTTTTCAACTTCTTGTGTATTGATATGCTTTTGAGATTCTTTTAGTATAGAAATTTTTTAACATATTTAAATCAATATTTTTTTGTTTTTAATCGTTGCGGATGAAGCGAGAATTTTCTCGCTTAAGTAGCCATTCAACGAAATTAAATTTCGGATTTGTTTGACATACTTATCTAAATATATATATATATATATATATATATTCTCTTTACTACTGAAATGAGGTTCTACAGAAGTATGCTGTGAATATCATGGATCGAGCATGTGACCAATGATGAGGTTTTGGAATTGATGGAAATGAAAAGGAAATTAATACAGAGCCTCAGGAAGAGAGATAGCTGAAGTTTTTGGGACATGCAATGAGGAAAGAGGGCTTGGAGAACCTGATACTAACAGGCCAGATAGAAGGAAAAAAGACAGGGGAAAGCAGCGGATAACATATTTGAAGGCCCTAATTAGGTGGATGATGGAACGAGGGTTGTATGGTGTAAGAGGAGAAGGTATGCTAAAACCCACCATGGATAGGGAGACGTGGAAAGCCATGATCCCCTATGTCATGAAAGAACAGGGTACATAAAAGAAGAATAATGATAGAGACTAGCAATAATAGTCTTACTAGAGTTTAAAGGCAACGGCCCAATAGTAGCTCAAGGTACGGGGCCTTGCGGATAAAATATCTACGGCATTGAGGTTTCTTGCTTGAATTATTTGGTTTCAAGCAATAAAATATTTTAAGCTTTTAAGATTTTTTTGGTGGTGGGAAGTAATAATGATTTTGTGATACAATTCGAACTAATTAAGTCATAGCTGAGGGAAAAGAGACGGATTCATGCGTCCCACATTGGTATATGCGTGTAAGTAAATATAACAAGCCCAACTGGAATTAGAACTCGACTCTCCGATTAACAACTTTGAGCCATTATCCATGATACCATCCTCACATTTTAAGTTATAGCAACTGATATTCCTAAGTGGTATCTCATCTAAGTATTGGCCAAGCTGTACGTTGCTTAACTTTGTTGATAATAATGAGAACTGGTGTTTCAACATATAACCCGAAACCTGTTCTTTTTAACTCAGTGTTTAAACAAATATATTTTTCAGCTTTTCACAGCCGAGTGTTGCGTCATGTGACTGTCAGAAACAGAGAATTAGATTCGTACGATTTTTTAATCTCTTATATGTTATCCTTCAAAAACTTAAACGTTTTTTTTTTATTTTAGAAATAAATGACACCCATAAAGATATATTGAAATAAATTTCGTGTATTTTCCTGTAAAACAGGTAATGAAATCAAATTTATACCGTTTTGATCTCGCATGATTTCACCATTATCTTCCGTGAAGTGAAGCTCTTGCATTTAAAATCACCTAATTATTTCAGTTAAGCTTCTTGATTGTTGAATATTTGCTATTTTATGAGGTCTGGCTTCGGAATATGAATTATAAATTAGCATGGAAACATATAAAAGTGCTACTGCGAGATAAACAATTGAGATATGTTTCTCGATTGACAATCATGAACACGCTTTTATGAAAGGCACATTTTCTCTCTAGCATTTAAGACAAAACACACACTCACACGCTCGCATTGCAATATTACAATTTTTCATTTTGGTTTTATTTTAAATAAAACTGAAATAAGATACGGAATTGCAGACTTGGAATTCCGTCAAAATGCCAGTACTTGTTAGAATCCAGTCTTTGGGTCATTTTGTGCTGCTAAACTTTATTTCATGAATATAATATTCAAAACACAGAAACAGTGTAAGTATCATCTATTAAAAAGTTGAAAAAAAGAAAATAGGTAAAAGCAGGAACCCGATCTATCACAAGGCATGCTTGTGTTAGAACAGTGATTCAGTAGGTGTAGAAATCAAATAACTTGCCTTCTAACATGGCTGCCTTTATTTTGTCCCCTTTGAAGTAACCTACCTCATTCATAGGAGAGTATCTAATTCAGCAGGTGAGTTAGTCCACTATACTATAATGGATCTGCTCAACACATTTGCATGAGCGGATTCTACTTACTTCTGTATATCTCTCCATTATATCACTCAATAGATTTTTTTTTCTTTAGAGTGACTACACCAATCGACTTGTGTGTCAAATCACTTGCTGTTCTCTGCTCTACACTGAAAAAGATGGTAGCACCTGTTAGTTATGGCTATCGGCAAATATT
Organism: Ascarosepion bandense; assembly: GCA_037127315.1. Taxonomy (NCBI): domain Eukaryota; kingdom Metazoa; phylum Mollusca; class Cephalopoda; order Sepiida; family Sepiidae; genus Ascarosepion; species Ascarosepion bandense. The sequence goes on along the minus strand of JBBBDQ010001317.1, from coordinate 9,381,808 downwards.
AAACATTCAAATGGAACCAATTCATTACGAAAGTATAAATATAGCCAGCAATACATTTTATTTAGTACGATTATGAACAATAAATATTTATAGTAGAATGACTAACAATACATATTAATCGCAAAACGACCAGAAGTATATTTTATCTGTAACTGAGAAATAGAAATGCGTTGAAATGTTTAGATTCCAGCATTCAATAACCCATAGAGATTAATATCGCGCTAAAAAGAATCATCCAACCAACCACTAAGTATGTGAAGAATTAACAAACACCAAATATCGGTTTTATCTGTAGCGTGAGGTCTGCCACAGCATCTAACTATAATATTGTAAATATACGCATATTTATTTAAATCTTATTTTAATAGTCATATATCTATATACTATTTATATTAATGGTCGAGAGGTAAAAATAAGCACGCTATCAAATACAATACGTATATTTTAGATATATAACGCCTAGTATATGTTCTAGGAATGGCAGAAATAGATAATTAGAATTTTTTCTCATCTTCCAGCACAAATGATCAAGATGTGACTGAAACAGTTGACTACCTACTAACACCTTTTACTTTCTTACGAATCATCGTTTTAGGATCCAACCAATTGTCTGGGTGTGTGCTCCTGTCGCTGGATCCACATAATAACCACATGAGGAAAGGGGGCATAGTAGACCTTCACGCTGCTCCTGGGTAGACTATATATTGAGATAGTTCTCACGCTAGAGTAGCACCCAAATAGCTTTGGAAATAAAATGGAGAAAATAAGTTCAGATTCAAAAAGAAATCAGAATCCAGCTCAGCTTTCATAAACAAGCAGTGAAAATTGTTTTCTATTTGATGACACAGAATAAAGAAATTTGAAACAAATTAAAAATACCGAAACTTTGTCTAATATGACGCTGTAAACATGATGTAATTTTTAGAAATTTCCCTGAAGACTCAGTTTACGTGAGAGGAATGAATATTTATTTCAGAAAGGTTTGAAGCTCCGGAAGAATAAGGAAATTTTCAGGAAACTTCCTATGCAAATATCCTTCCAATACATCACCATAATAATATACCTGTATTAAAGCATGCCAGTACTGCTAATCTGAACTTATTTATAAATGGAACATTGTCTGTGTATGTGTGTGTCCGTTGCCTATAGACTGCGAAACGGCTGAACCGAGTTTCTTGAGAATTTATACAGCTGTACTATAAGCGTCTGCGAGTGTTCTTAGCTAGATTTTGTGTCGAGATACCACCGATAAGTATCGATAATCGAAAAAATCGTGTTATAGAAGGAGTGGTCCGATTTTAATCAAATTTGATACACGAATAGACAAAGACATAAGAAACAATATTCAGAGGCTGCAAGGTTGCAGTTCTATCCTTGGATGACTTATTTGACTCCGATATTGGAAATCGATACCGCGATATCCTACCGGGTCTGATCAAAATCAGTTTTTCAGCCCGTTTATTTTAGTTTTTGCATCGGCTTTAGCTCTAAGTAGGTATAATTGTAGTTCTTAGTCTCAGCCATGATACCATTTACTCAGAGGACTTATTTAGCCTTCAAAATTTTGTTTAGGACAAAAAAAACTTATCTGATATCGATACCAGGAAATCAAAATTTGACTTATATCCATTTATTTCGCTTTAACTGGAAACAACTATTGCATTTTAGTCTTTCGTACCAACGTCCAAAGAGTCTGAGCTCCAGGAACATGGATTGGTTTTAAAGCTTTCATTAGACCCGAGCAACGCCGGGCTATACTGTTAATAAATTATAGGCATGCCTCGCATTTCTAACATTGTAGGTAAGATTAGATACCAGGTTTGTTCGCAGGTCACAGCTTCTTTCAGATAGAAGAAATCAACTAAAGCAGATTTTAAAATTGCATTAAAAAAAAGAAGCCAACATAATTTTAGAAAACATTTTTAGCGAACCAATCTCTCTTTCTCAAATCAAATATTCTCCTCGGCAACAAACTAAATTTGACAATTTGTTTCATTTTGTAACATATTTTCAAGAGTTTAACAGAAATTAAAGCAGGAAATATTTAGAAATATCTGTGTATGCAAAACAGATTAAGAAAATCTTTCGCCATACTGTTACACAAGAAACAAAAAACAAACACATGAAACGAAATTGTAGCAGTCCAAAAATTTTATTCATTAATAAACTTCTCAAATTTAAAAGAGATAAACATTAAAATATTCATGTTTGGATTTAGGGATCATCGACGAAGACTAGTGGAATTATGGAAAGACATTGTACTGAAAAAGAAAATGAAGTGTATTAGCATAATTATTATATATATATATATATATAGGTAAAATAAGTACTGTTTACATCAGTGAACGGTTATTTTTTTTAATTGCTCATCAGGCAGTCAGGGTAAATTGCTTTAACACCTGTTTATTTATTGTTCTTTCTTTATAAGTGTTTCTCTTATAATTAGTAACCCGTTACACCTTGGTGACATTATTATTTTGCTTCGGATGCTTAATATGTAGAGAGAGCGAGGGAAATTTTACTCTACCCACTCCATTTTCTTAATATTCGCTTTACAGAAACATAGTGTGATTCGCTGACGGAAAACAAAAATTTAAATTAAAATTCCGAGTATGTTAGAAAGGATTTTAAAATTTAAAAAAATAACAAAATTTGATCTTTCCTCTTAATAATAGCATAAACTTCTTGATGATAAAACTTTGTTTTTATATGTATGAGCCCTTTTAACATCATGATATGCTGTTTTTTTTTTGTTGTTGTTTTTGGCAATTGAGTGGGGGTACCTAAATTTGTAGCTTGTTCCTTCTGTTTGACTACAACCTCCATTTCATAGAGGATAAAAAAACATCAAATCTGATTTTCTCAACGATTTTTTATAAAAAAAAACTTACTTGTATAATTTGTTTTTCGGTGCATGGTTGAAAGAAGTTTGCGTATTTTTTCTTTCAAATGTTCGTTTTTACTTTTCGTGAGCAGGGAGGAAATATAGATGTTGAGTCAAGGATAATATTTTTTCAAGTGAGTTTCTAAAAATCTGTGAGCGTCTTTAATCAGGGTGACAGAGACATTTTGGCTCCACACTGGAAGCGTTAATTAAATGAATGTTTACACTGAGCGGGACGATAAAAGCAAGACATGAGCTTGTCAATGTAAATTCCATTTGTCAGATCTTGCTTTGATGATTACGGGATGTCACTGTCATTTGTTTAACCACATGTTTTGACGTAAATTAGGCGCCATGCAAAAGACCAAAGAGTTCAATAATGCCATTTTAGGTCATTCTATGTAACCCGTGAATCATCAATGGCATACTTTTAGGTTGTAAAAGAAATCAGATTTCTTTTTTCTATATTTGAAAGGACACGTTTCATTGGGAGATTTTTAATCGATCGCGGGCAAGTAAAGCAATAAAACTTTCATCGCCAAATCGATCAGGCGTGTGAAATTCAAATCTGTTTAGTTGCCTTCAAGCATGAAACTCGTCACATAGGTCATTGACAACACGTATGTATAAATAGTTCAAGATTTACTATATTTATTGGATGAGAGTGATTACTATTGAAGAGTTTTTTAGGAGAGACACTGTGTGGAGATACAAATCAAGATTAAGTTTCATGACTAAGGAGACTTTCAGATTATGTTCTGGAAACAGGACATAGAAATAAGCATTGTATAGTGACAACCCACCCACTCTGTCATATATATATATATATATATATATATATATATATATATTGTCATCCGCAGACAGATCCGTCCCGCTGCACCACAGGTCACCAGCACGGTTAGACCCCGATTGCTTTTCAACCCAGGATTGAAACTCGACCGAATTGGCGTCAGTCGGTGATTTTACCTCTGGGCTATGGGCGTTCGGTGGAAGAAGGCTGACTTTTTAGTGCATATATTATCATTATACGCGCTCAATAGCTAGAGTGCTCCAATTCATTTTACTGAATGAGCGATGCGTATACGCCAGAGTAGCTACTGTTTTGTAAAGTCTACCATTCTTCCAGAGTGCTAAATCAGGGTGCGAGAGCGTAAATATTGTCATCCGCAGACAGATCCGTCCCGCTGCACCACAGGTCACCAGCACGGTTAGACCCCGATTGCTTTTCAACCCAGGATTGAAACCCGACCGAATTGGACTCAGTCGGCGATTCTACCTAAGCAGCAAGTAAGTTAAATGCCATACACGCTTGGGCGATCTAATCGCAGAAGCGACATGACTTACTCGGTAGAAAACTTTATTGCAGTAGGTTGCCATTACTTTCTGCGGTAGACTGGTTGACAATCAAGGATATAGAAGCAAATCTGAACTGCTATTTAATCCATAGCTGAAAGAAGCAATGGAATAATACCTTTCCCAAAGAAAGTTGTGTGCAAGTGAAAACAACGAATGACACCTGAAATTCAAACTCGGCTCGCTGATCTCTCGATCCATCGCAACGCACATTCTAGTTTTTCAATAATAAAAGTTTTATTAAAACGTCTGAATGAGAAATTTCGTTTCCACTTGTCTCCGGTAGTCTCTGTTATAAGTGGAATACCTTATATTGATGATGAATTGGCATTGCAGCGGCCATGTACTATCAATGTCGTCATATTTTTGTTCTTGAGGGCCACAAAATAAGGACAATAGTGATTTTTAATAACGAATAACATTAGACATTTCTTTTTTAATAGTAATGAAAAGCTAATGCAAAACTACACAATACAATAAAAAAAAGGTTGCTTTGATGATACAGTTGACTTTTAAGAGAGAAATACTTTCGATTCTACACATGAGACACAATGTGCGGGTATATCGACGACGCTGCCTTTTTTCTGCAGTCTCTGCACCAATATAAAACAGTTCATACACACAAACTGTCATATTTATAGGTTGTGGTAACTTGCATATACCTTAAATCGAGAACATCATGTAATATCAGATGTATGTAGTATCGTGTATATATGCTGAGTGCTTGCTACAAAGCGTTTTTTAACTTAGCGTTGTTTATAATTTTCATTTTAGCTGTCAATGTTTTCATGTTAGAATGTTTAAAAGTTTAAAATATTTAATTTGTGAATTTGTTTGAAAGGATTTATGTGCGTGATGTCACTATATTATGTGCGTGATGTCACTATATTATGTGCGTGATGTCACTATATTATGTGCGTGATGTCACTATATTATGTGCGTGATGTCACTATATTATGTGCGTGATGTCACTATATTATGTGCGTGATGTCACTATATTTTAAGTGTCGTTGGTTGTTATGCGGTTAGGTTTGTAACTGTCTAAACGTATTTCTTTAATCGCATTCTCTGCCGATCGTCATATTGGCTTCAAAATACTTTTACCAACTGCTTGTGTGACTAATTTACGAGAGTTGTCCCTTGTCCGCCTCTTGCTGAAAATCAAAATTAGTATCATATCAAAGGAAGAAAGAATTATTCTCGTACTTTTAAGAAGCACAGCGCATTTACTCAGAATTAACTGTTTTTATTACCCTTAGGAGGGAAATTCTACTAACGACTTGACATTAAAGGAGAAAGTGAAAGCGTGCTACAGTTTGAGGTACGCGTGTTGACCTAAGAGGCAATTTTTGCAAATGTTTGAAAGAGAAAGCATTTTGATACGGAAATGCATTGCCTTCCTCAAACTGATAATTCTTTAATAATGCCCATCAATTCCAAGTAGAATAAAATAATGCTGAAACCGTCTTTTTAATAAATGAAATTATATTTTTTATTTCTTGTCTGGCCTTCCTTGTGAGAACCGATGCGAATCTTCGACTTGATAATTAGATCCTTATTGCATAGGATACTTACGTTCGACCGCCCACTGATTCTACCAAAACACTCGACGTTGTTTTAGCCTAATATCTTAATACATGTCGACTCTCTCATTTATTTCTTGATTTTTTTCTGTTTAGAATTTTTACAAATCAATGAATCGTCTAAATTGAAGAAGCCATGTCTCATCTGATTGCTAGCTAATTTTCATGGAGACATAATTGGAGTGACTGGATACGACATTCCAGATTTATTTGTCCCTTAAAATTATTTTTCCGTCTAATATTTTCTGCTGTCGTCTTGTAACTAATCAAGCTGTTCTTTTTTGTTTGATATATCGTTTTCCCGAAGAAAGATATATTTGCAACAAGTCGTGGGTGAGCATTTTTTGCAAAGTTGCAAAATAAATCCATTTTGTTTCATTTCTAAATATAAGTAGTTTCAGAATAAATACTTAAACGTATTTCCTTTAATTTAGAAGCGTAACATTGCACATGTAGAATTCTGTCAAAATATTATGCTGGTAATAAATTATGATACATTTTAGAATCAAGACTTTCATTTCTGAACTCAAACAAAACATGGATAAGTTTTAATTTGATTAACAAATGTCTCCGAATTTTGAAAGCAAATCAAATAATAAATAACAGACAGGTAAAAATCAATTTCTCTTTAGTCAGTCATCTTGTACCATTGATAACGCGTTTTGATTGGAAAAAAAAACTTCTCTATAAGAGTTCGTATTTTATGTTGATACAGAGACAGACACCTGATTTAATTTCAGATTGCATCCTCTACTGATGGCTATTGCTGTACGCAGACTTTTAAGATTTAACAAAACTTAAACTCTGCGGCGCAGTGGAATATTATTGAGTTGAGACAGAAATAGGGATGACGGAAATAATGAAACAGGGAATTAAATAACATAACTGAACTCTTAAACGAAATAGCATGTTAAAAAGGTTTCGAACGGAATTTAACTATGCATGTCTCAGGAAACAGTTCCTGAGCCTTTATATAACGGCAGTATATTGCAAAATACTTCACGAAAAGCTCACTATTGCTGAAAAGCTACTGGACTTGAGAAACTTATTTTCCTGAAAAATCATTTTCGAGAAAACTTATTTTAACCGATGGTAATAGTGGTTACTCGCTCAATAGATTCGAAATACTTCCTTTCAATGAAACGGCGATTACCATTACTGATTCTGAGCATGATGAGACACACATCTGCACAGTGGCTACTTGATTACAGCTGAAACACTACTGAGTGAGTGATTGCTATGTTCGTCCTGTCAAACACTCGTTATTTATATATTTTGTATAATTTTTTGCAGTGAACATCGGCTCAGAACGAGAAATCCGAGTACAAAGTTTACATTTCAGTTGAATTCGTTACATTTACTGATACACAAACACGCATCTATGACATAAATAGTAGATGGGGCTCTATAGCTTTGGTTGACAGAAATTAATGGAAACCTACTGTGGGAAAATCCTCTCTCCAGTTATGTCTCTTTCGAAACATAATTATCAAACCATGTATCAAGTACGGCAATTAACTGACTGAGATTGTCGATTTTTAGTACAGCAACATACCACGCACGCACTTGGCCCAGCCTGGCATATAGGCCGTCTGGCAGGCGGGTAGGCAGACATATGTACACGCGTGAGGAGGGCAGGCAATAGCCGATCACACACTAGCGGGATCAGACGCGCAGCAACCGGCTACGTGGTATCTTTATTTAATATCTTTAAAACGTAAAGGGTGGGAATCATCAAGTGATATTTCGGTGGGTATTAGCAAGTCTCCTCAGTTGATTGCTATAAACTTTTTCCGAAGTTGTAGTTATTAATGATTTTAATTAAAATCATTTATTGGTAAAATTAAATTCACGATGTGATACAATTTTCAGGAATGTTTACCTTAAAGAAAAGTTGAAATGAGATTATGAAGAGAAATAAAGCAATGAATGGTGACAACTTGATGCAAAGAATTATTCATTGAGTATCATTGTGTTAAAAATATCAAAATACGCTTTATTTTTATAGTTTAAATGATTTAAGCTATTATTTTTATAATTTTCCAAGTTAATTTTATAATGTGACAAAATTAGCAAAATATAAAAAGTAATCTTAAAATAATTAATTTTCTCGATTTTTCATCATTTTGCGAACTTTTCCTGTTTTTTAAAGGTTACATCACCCTTCACAGTCCAGATTTTTCTCACTATTTTTTTCGGCTTTAGGCAGAGCTAAAATTGTTCTTCAAAGAATATTTGAAACCATGAATAAGATTAGATTTTGACGCTGCTGCTTACGGTGATGCCGTAAGAATATTTTCGGCTGTCTTCTGAAGATATAGGTACGATGTGGCGTATTTTTAAGAAGACAAAGTCGCCATTGTCTTCGATAGTCTTTGTTTGTGGAAATGTGTTCAGAGACTAATTTCGGATAGAAGACAAAAATACGTTTACGTCCAAAATGCTTCAAAAGATTTTATGCACAAATAACTCTTAAGGAAAGTGATATAAATATAACATACTACTAATTCATTGATGCAATTCATTCTAAACTTTGTTCGAGCTATTTGCTTTTCCTATCCCTTTTTTGTGTGAGCCAAAGGTTTTTGTACGAAACCCATATTTACAAATTATTTACATTTTTACTTGAAAATTTTCAACTCTGCCTTCAAGCAGTATTTGAACCCCGACCATAAAAATGGCACTTAACACTGTTTTACATTATTCTTATTGTTCGAGCTGTTGTCCTCAACTTGATTGCTGTATACACGACGTTTCATCTGTTGTAGGCTCCGGCCTTCTTCAGGTGATTGGAATTTGGAACCAAACTCTTTATCACTGGAGTATATTGTTTTCGTTCTATGAGCCATGCCACTTCCGGATGTCTTAATTATCGCCCTTCAACTTAAATCCCTAACTTATTTTTTCACCAAACAATGTCAGACAGTTAAGTGCCATACGTGATACACGATTTGGGCAGGAGTTTCTCTCGCAGCAGGTTGGCATTGCTTTGTGCGGTAGACTGGTTGCCAGCAAGGCTACAGAACCCAATCTGTCCTATTATTTAATCCATAACTGTAGGGAAGAGACGGATTAATATCTTTCCCAGGGGTATTTGTGGGTAAGTGAATGCAATGAATTCAACTGGAAATCAAACTCGGCACCCAGATTTGTCATTTCGAGTCCACTGCACCACAACGCACATAATTCATCTCGTAGGGATGGACAAATAAGCCTGTTTAGTAATTTGTTTTAAATGCGATTCCTCTTCGCAGATTATTTTTCAGTTATCATCTGGAAATTGTGTACAATTACTATATATATATATATATATATATATATATATATATATATATATATAAGAGAGAGAATCAGTGGAATGCTTTCTTTTTGTTTTCTTTGTTTGATAATATCTCTTCTAAACTGGTGCCAGCCAAGGTTAGGGGACCTACTTTACCACGCTATATATCTATACACTTTAGCCTTTGCATGGAAGAAAGTGACGAAAACGTAATTTGAAATTTGTCCACCGATTACACTTTGCGTGTCAGTAAATACCCCTGTTAAATATAATTATTGAAAAGACGTTAACCAAAAACCATTGAAATTCAAAAAGTTATTTTCATACAAAAAACAACTTTCATGAAAAAAAAAGATTGCTTTCAAACGTTGCTTTATCGACTACCTAGTTTATTAATAAATATTGGAAGCAACCTTGAAATAAGAAAAAAAAAGTGGATTTTCTCATAAGCGTGCATAACTGCATCCTGTAGAGAGAAAGTGAAAAACATTTATAGAAAAAAGCTGTTTACCGTTGGTTATTTTTATGGCGAACATTTTCCGTTCTTCAGTGTGACGAAAAAGGCAGCAGCAAAAATAAAATTTCGTATGTTCTTTGAAAGCCTACATATTTCTTTATATTTATCTGTTACTGATAATCACAATACACGATTAAGATCAAAACCCACGACAGTAGTAATTGTAAAAACTCGCTGGCTATCTAAGGCAAATGTTACGTTATTCAAACAATTTCTGACAATGCTAAACATCGTACGATCAAAAGCCACACAGTTATGCACGAAATATCTATATATATTTTTAAATTAATAAACATAGCTATACACAAATTACTCCCACTTGATAAATAGAAGCTTAAACTTAGATATCTCTCTTGGATGGGACCAGTGAAGTAAAATAGACAGTTCTAAAGTGTGAAAAAAGGTAAGAGATTATCATTCTTATTTTGTGCCAAATTATAAAAATTTACATATAATAAAGAAAAAAATCTTTGGGGAGATACGATTATCTTTACCCTAAAGGGTACATCATTTAAAATATGATTTAATATCTAATAATTAATAATTACACCTGGTTATGATCATTGGGGACCCACTTATTTATTTAGCAGAAGGTGGCCAAGTAAAAGTTGAGGACAGAATAAGGATCGAACATAAAATTCTCGTGAAAATGTTTGTAACTACCATTCAACTGCAGGCAGATATTGACATCGACACATCAGGAGCTTAGCAATTAAGCTAGAATAAACTGATTTTTGGTTTCATTTTTCGTCAAATTTACTGCCAGATTTATATTTTATTTAATTAATTAAAACAATATAATTTTTATTTCAACATTCGGTTAAGTTAGCTGCCACGTTATATATATATATATATATATATATATATCCGATCGTCACGGATATGAAAATAAACGATATCCGGCAGCAAGGTCTCTTATCGGGAGGTTTTCTGAAGCAGCCTCTTAATTGCGATTTTTAGGTCTAACCTGACCCAGTATATGAGCATCTGTTAATGGTCCCAAAATAGTAAATGCCCAAACTGGAGTCAAAACATGAAAATTTAAAAATAAATTAAAAATAAATTACCAGAAATGCATTTTCATAGTAAAATAAATTACGAGCGATAGATTTTTTGGAAAAAAATAGAAACCTAGCAAGAAAATAAAATTTCAGCTTTAACTGACCTATACGAAGTTGATATGCCGTTAAACAAACAAAATCATTCGGAACATGGACGATCACGTTTCACCACTGCTTCCTGAGTTTTTTTCCTGAAAGCAGTATCAGCCACTTTAACTTCCTTAGTTCTTTTTAACCGAAATGTGATTTTGCAGAAGGATGCTGAGGATACCGTGGACCGAGCAATCACGAGGTTCTGGAGAGTATGGAAACTAGAAGGAAACTAAAACTAAAAAATCAGGAAAAGACAGGTAAAGTACCTTCAACATGTAATGAAGGAGCGCTTGGGGAATCTGATACTCATAGGTCAGATAAGGGAGAAGAGAAACTGATGAATGCAGCGCGTAACATACTTGATAAGTTTAAACAAATAGATGGTAGAGTGGGGTTTAAGAAGAGTAATAAGAGAGTTCCTTAGGTATGTTGCTCGCAATTTTTCTCTTCCCCTCTTTATCCCAGCAATATATTATGTGCGTGTTAAAATTGTTAAACCCTCTTTCCTCATTATCTTTATAAAAAAATTCAAGGGGCTTTTTCGAATCCTAAGCATGAGAGTTCTTTTCATTCTATTCTCTTTGAAAATTCTTCATTGCTCAGATGTCATGTTTGGTAGTTTTGACATTATGCAGTAGAATAAGATTCCTGATACCTAAAGTCTCCTGTTTATCCATGAGCATTCACAGTCATATGCTAGAACTGATATTATATAATAGTTAAGATCTCATTGATTTGTTTCTTACAAAATTTAATTTGAAAACACTCGAGCAATCAAAAATGTGGTATTACAGAATGATGCTGAGAATTCCAACATGCAGTTTTAGAGAAAATTTCTAGGGTACATAATGAGCAAAGAAAGTGTGGAAAGTTTGATACTGTCAATACATATAAAAGGTAAGAAGTAGGAAGAAAAGCAGCGCATATCCTACCTAACAAGCTTTTTTTTTTTAACACGGTTGGAAGAACTGGGATGAGGAAAAATAACGAAGTAACAACATTACTAAGAGCTAAAAAGGATCAGAGATTGTGGAGAGTCACGATCACCGAGATCCTGAAGGGACATAGCGCAGAGAAGAATATGCAGGCGGTTTTCTCAAAGTATAATTTTTAAAACATTATTAAAAATTCATTCTTAATTTAGCTTTTCTTGTAGCTCAAAATCTTACGTTGATATACTGTGCCAGCGAGAAATAGCCTTGGTAGAAGTTCAAACACTTTAAGTATCCAGAAAGCGGATTAAATGACCCATTGCACACTAGAAGAAAAAATGGGAACAGTTCGACGAGGATATGAGTGATATTTTAAGAACAATATCAAAAAGGGACGCAGATAGTGGATTACATACATTGACGAATATCATTATTGGTTATGCGTCAAATAGATTCGGTTATGTTGAAATGAAATATACAGAAGAAAAAATAAGTGTCGGGAAAATAAAATTCACCAGTTGAGAGATAGAAAATTGAGACTCGGTTTCCTTTTTTCTTTATGGAAGGAAATCGTTACTGGTGAACCGGAAGTCATCCGTGATTGGACAATAAATTACCAAGAAGTGCATTTTAACGGATGGGAAAAGTTGTAGATGACAGGAAGTACACAAGTGGATACCTGATCAGTATCAGCTGGGTCACCGGGGAGTGGGGTATGATATTGAAAGTCCCGAAACCCCTCATGAACATCGGCTAGAAACATCATTGCTGATGTACTGAAGTATCAAGTAGATATATTTCACGACAAAATATGGCCTACGTGTAAATATGAAATAAACTTGTACTAGTTTAAATCGAGCTATATGTCGTAAACCTTGCATATTTATTGTGGCAGATACTTTTTTTAAAGATTGTTGTATGCATTGATTTTAGATGGGCACTGCTGTAGAACATTATATGATTGGAAGAATTTCTAATTTATTAACAGTTAAATACCTCGACGTAACATTATGTGAAATGCCCCAAATAAAAATACAGGGCGCGACAGAAATACCTTCCATATAATGGTAAAACATGAGCAATATAAAGACATTATTGTCACTAATGTTTTATGTATAAGGTATTTCTGTCGCATCCTGTATAAACATTTCGATTAATAGTGTAGCCATTAAATAGAAATATATTGTTTCGTAACATTCTAAAATGAAAAATAGTAATTTATTGACTCAATTTTTTTATTAACGAATGCAGAATTTGACGAAAAAATAAAATCATTAAAGAACAAAAATCATGTTACAAATTAAAATTTGACAATATTTCATCTACTAACATGTAAGATCATATTAAAATTTTATATTTTTATATATATATATATCTATCGACGAGGTAATGAGTTGCGGTGTGGGATCGATCGATTGATTGATTCTAGAAATTACATTCTTATTTGCAATAGCATACATAACAGAATTGATTATTCCTAAAAAAATAAATGTCTAATCTACATACCAAATTCTGTGACTTCTGTTAGTCCTTCAACAATATACACGAAGTTAAACGCTTCAAAGAGTTAGAATTTTGTTTCAGAAATAAATATTTACACATAGCCAAATGTATGTTCGTGTAAGAAACCTTAAACTGTTTTCTTCGCTAATGGAAAAGGAAAAAATAAATTTTATAAAAAATATTTTTTCACTATAAAGTCCTATGAAGTTAAATTAGAGAAATTTTTAAACTGCGAAGTATGTTTCTTGTGGAAGTCTTTAAAAAAAAACTCATTCAAATTTTATCGATTGGTTTTCAAAATTGCACAAAACTTAGAATGTGCAAATCTCGACAAAAGCATTAGCAACAATACTAAATAATGTCAGGATTTCAACAAACGTTAGCGTGTTATAAACATTCTAGTTCATAAGAATGATTATGATATAATAATTTCTAAAGATTTCTCTGATTTATTAGATAGTATTTGAAAATTTTCAGGCCGTTATAACAACCAATATGATAATCTCATATAAAGCCGATTTTGACTGGATGAAGCAGTGGTGTTAATATCTTTACAAGGATGGAGTGTGTAATTTTAGCGTCTTAAAAAACGATGCGCATCATTAAAAAGGAAAAAAGTGAAAGACATTTCTCTAAGGAATTCTGTTTGAAACGCGAGTAAAAAGAAAAAATTAAATTGTTTCAGAAGTTTTTCTTGAAAAATGCTGATCTAAATTATTTTTAAATAAAACTTTGTGTGTGTCTGTGTGTCAGTTACCTATACACTCCGAAACGGCTGAACCGATTATCTTGAGAATTTTCACAGTTGTACTATAAGCGTCTGCGGGTGTTCTTAACTAGTTTTGTGTTGAGGTACCCCCGATAAATATCGATAATCGAAATAATCGGGTTATAGAAGAAGTGGTCCGATTTGAATCAAATTTGATACACTCATAGACAAAGACATAAGAAACGATATTCAGAAGTTTCAAGGTTGCAGTTCTTACAATAGTGCAGAAAATTTGATATCGATACCAGGAAATCAAAATTTGACTGACATCCATTCATTTTTCTTTTAGTCTATGGTTTCGCTTTAACTGGAAACAACTGTTGCAAAAAAAAAAAAAAAAAAAGCAATAGTTGTTTCCAGTTAAAGCGAAACCGTAGACTGAAAGAAAAATGAATGGATGTCAGTCAACTTTTGATTTCCTGGTCTTTCGTGCCAACGTACAAAGAGTCTGAGCTCTAGGGCCATGGGTTAGTTTCAAAGCTTTCATTTCACCCGAGCAACGCCAGGCTATACTGCTAGTATTGGATAAATACTGCATCTTAGTTTTATCGAACTTGGAATGTTAATGAATAACTAAAAATTAATAAATTGGAAAACAAAAAGAAACAACAGTCATAGGAAATGCTGCTGTTGATAGCTGATAACATCTAGGTAAAATAAATCGGAATTTTGAGAAAAAAGAAGGTAGGAAATGAAATAAGTAGCGAAAAATGAAAATTTACTGAGCGTATTGACATGAGAATAAAGCATCATGTCCCCACTAAAATAAGAAACCACACCTTACCACGAAATGGAATCGTCCCAAAACTTACGGTTCCCCCATTTGCGAGCAACTTTTAAAGAATAGAAAATGTTCAGCGAATTTTCATGAAGATTGGTTCACAAAATTTATTCATGTAAATATACACGAATAGTGGCACAAGGCCGAAAAAAGGAAGGGGTAGAAGGTGGTCTTCAGTTAACTATCCTTTACCTAGCTAAACACTATCACGGCCCATTCATTCATTACAATTTGCTCAATCTCCAAAAGAACCCATCCATCACCTCCCAATCCTTCATGCACCACAATACCACATATTTACTAAGAATAGGAAGTGTGCAGCGTTGTGTCCTGATCTCACTCTTTATTCCATCTTATGGTGTTAGAGGCTTTATATATCGGGTCCCGCAAACCTTCACTGTGCAAATAGTGACTTGTTGGGGCTCCATATTATTAGCCTCTAGCTCTTTGCATTCATAATTTTCCCCCTCATTTTCCATGTCACACTTTATTCTAATTCTAAATTAAATCTCCTGTAGAGGTCTGACAAGCGGGAGCGAAACCGGTTGCTTCGCTTTTTTATTACTATTTCATAATGTGTAACAATAAGCTATACACTTATTTTTTTGAATTAAATTTTGTACTTTTCAAATATAATTTAAGACTTATATTTGAGTGTGCAAAAGAAAGGAAGGAATATGTTCAGTGTAAACATAACTAAAATAGAAAAACCGGATTTTCAAAATTGACAGAAGCCGCTATCATTACATTTCTCAAGTTTTTATCTAAAGCAAGAAAGAATGGAATAAATGGAGATGAATACTGAACAGGGTCGAGAATATCCGAACGGTCTTATTTGCTTAATATCAAATTCGTTGTCCGCCATCGATTTTTTTTTGCCTGCCCGCCCGACTAGAACCGTTGCCCTTAAGCAGAGCAGACAGTCAGAAAGGGGAAGAAAAGAAAGTACGAAGGTCGTTGGTAGCAAATATTGACCCTTGATACTACTGAACAGAAACTGATCGGTCATGTCGATTCAAAGTTGTTTCTTAATAAATTGCTTAACCATAAAGTCGGTAAACGAGGCAAAACTCAATCATCTGAAGCGGGAAATTTATCACTTTTGCAGAACCCCGACATTACGATATTAGAAAACGAACGTGATATTTGTCACTGCAGGGTGTAACGGTTTTACCATATTCGCTTCAAGGGAATATTTAGAAGAGAACATATCTGCTAGGGTAACTACATATCCGCAGAACAAAAACAATGAGGGGAACTATTCGAAGCTGATGTATATGTATATGCTGTGTATTCGGGTTTTGTACTGGGTTGATGAATCATAAGGGGGATGTCAAAACACAAATCGACAGAAAGTGATATCACCAATTAGAACTCAAGCAGTAGAAACTATAGAAAATATTTAGAATTAGTGAAATAAAAGTATAAATATGATTTGTGTTGCAGCGTGTAATCTGTGATTAAGGAGTGGGTGACTCTTGCACAGTAATGTCGAGGTTTAGAGGTCAAGAATTTTCGTTAGCTCTTCGTCCGGAATAAGATTGCCAGAGGAGAATGCTCATTGATGTTTGAACTCACCTGCTTTACATAGTCCGGACTGTTGTCCTCATTTTTATTGCCATGGTAACGATGTTTCGGTCGTTATACGATCCGGCCTTCCTCCGGTGCTTGGAATTTGAAACTGTTATGGTGCCTTCCTACGAGAAATAAACTCTTCCTATTGAGATATAGTTACCTGCGTAACTTCCGGGAGAGGCAGTTAAAAACGACATCTATTATGCAGTTGAAGCCCACTACAAGTCAGGCAATAAACAGCGCAAGTGTACCGATCAGACTTATATATTTCCATTTACTTATTACTCATACTTACTTGTACATATGTTCTTGTTATACTAATACGTTGTTTTGAACCTACCTTCGGTGTTCCGTGTCTTGCTTCCGGACAAACCGGGAACTATATCATTGCGGCGAAGTTCGCCACAGCAACTCAATAACAAATTGGCGACGAAGATTTGCGTTAAGATTTGACACAATTTGGCAACGAAGATCCACAACAAAACCGAACCATTTATTTTGATCACTGATGTGCGGTGTGGCGCAGTGGATATCGGCTCGGAACGAGAAATCGGGGAACCGAGTTCGAATTCCAGTTGAATTCTTTGCATTCACTTACGCGCAAATACTCTTGGGAAAGGTATTAATCCGTCTCTTCCCTCCAGTTATGGGTTAAATAATAGGACAGATTGGGTTCTATAGCCTTGGTCGGCAACCAGTCTACTGCAGAAAGCAATGACAACCTACTGCAGGATAATCTTCTGCCCAGTCAGTCATGTCTCTTTCGAGACATGATCGCCCAAGCGTGTATCGCGCATGGTACTTAACTGACTGACTGATGTATATAATTCACCTTTTATGTGCCATGCCACTTCAGGATATCATGTAGTTATCTCCCATAAACTCAACTTTCTAAGTTATTTGTTCAATACTGTTGTAGCCAGGTAAACAATGTAAATAATACCTCATGTAATTGGAGTAGATAGACTAAACTATCGCCCGATTCACACTCCACCCGCGTCTATTGAACAGGTGAAAAGGCTCATCCCTTGTTCCTTGTTTAGGATGTGGTTTTCGGCTTTCTCTTTTCCAATCTTTTCATTCTTTTCTTTTGTTTCTGAATTGGAGTAGACTAAACTATCGCCCGGTTCACATTCCACCCACGTCTATTGAACAGGTGAAGAGGCTCATCCCTTGTTCCTTATTTAGGATGTGGTCTCCGGCTTTCTCTTTTCCAATCTTTTCACTCTTACGTAGCCCCTTGCGCTTCAGTGGCGTTATCGCCTTGCTCGGCGTGATATGATCAAAAATAGAAAATCTCAGACGTATAGACACACACACACACACACATATATATATATATATATATATATATATATATATATATGCATGCACACACACACGTGTGTGTCTAGAATTCTGAAACAGTGTTTAGTGCAGTTTATATTTTGATTATACTCTCAACAATTTTATCAGTACCTTCTCGCACGTAAATACATGAACGACGTTCGGGTGCAACAGGTGATGGTGATTACGACGAAAAGATATTATTTAAGAATAATCAACTCGATGCGACGCTAAAAGAATATACGTCATCGAACAAACGAACGCTTGTACTGGATTTGTTAATAGCAAAGAATAGAACGCCAAGTTGCCGATGGTTATTTTAATAATTGAATTCGAAGAACAATCCATCTTCAAGGCAAAACTATATTATCCAATAAAAATAATCACTGGATCGGGAATTTTATCCAGAATTTATTTCATAATCGCTCTATTGAAGAATTTCAAATTATGTTAGAACAGAGAAATGCACTTTCTTATTACAAGCAAACGAACAGAATTTAATGTGCGTATAGATGCAAAAAGATTCCGACATTTTTAATAGCAAATAATATTTTATAAAGCAAAATTCATTGATGTAAAATAAACTGATCTGATTTGTGTAATCTTTCGTTGACACTTTGCAAATCGTTTTAGAGCCAAATCCAAAACTTACACCCAAAATAACCGCGCAAATGATATTTTGATAGTCGGCTATACCGAGAAGCTGAACTGGCGAAAGTAGTCGCTCGTTGTCAGTTATCTTCCATCAACTGAATGTGAGGAAAAATGAAACATGCTTGATCGATCTCTTCAATCTAAATCCTCTTGCAAAGATCAATAGATGCTCTTAAGAGCTTAAAGCATTTAACAGAAATAAAAATAAACTAAAAAAGTACAAAATAAAAAAAAAAGTATAGCAACTTACTTTTTCGTTCCACATTTCGTAAAGATGGCCAGCAAGTTTTCAAATTGATTTTTCTATAAATTATCTTATCTGCATTTTAAAGTCGGAAGTGTCTACTGCTATACCGAGTGAATCGCAATTCTATTTCATTCAATAAGCATGTATTTTTCTGGTACCTTTAATATTATTACTTTATTTATAAAACATTGTCAATTTCTAGAACTATTAGCATCCCTTCTATTATAATAATGTTGTGAATTTGTATATATATTCCTCCTGTCACACTTAAAGAGAGGAAACAGCGAGACAGCGTCGACTCAGTACATTCTCTTTACTACCAGTTATAAAAGCACTTTCTGCGTGTTTGCTCATTATCAGTGCCTTATTTATTTATTTACAATATTTATGTCTTCGAGCAGTGAAAAAATATATATCCTCTCTATCATAATAAATTCGGTTATTTAATCTACAGGGTAAATTCTTCCAGTTTTATTTCCCATGTCAGTTGTAAATACAACACTTAGGTAGGACATAGTATTTAGGGTCACTGTAACCGGAATGAAGAGTAAATGAGCAGCAACTAAAATAAGAACTAGACGATATATCATTAGGCAATGCATTGGAACGAGAACAGTCTACCTCCGTAGATTAAATAAAAGGTTCAGTTAGAAATTCTTTGCTAGTTATGCGGATTGATATACGTTTAAGGGGAGGTACAAGGGATGTGCGTTGTGATGCAGTGGATATCGACTCGGAACGACAAATCGGGGAGCCGATTTCGAATTCCAGTTGAATTCCTTGCATTCACTTACGCATAAATACCCTTGGAAGAGGTATTAATCCACCTCTTCCCTCCAGTGATGGGTTAAATAATAGAACAGATTGGGTTCTATGGCCTTGGTTGGCAGGATAATATTCTGCCCAATTCAGTCATCTCTCTTTCAAGACATGATCGCCTAAAGCGTGTATCACATATGGCACTTAACTGACTGACTGAAAAGAACCAAAACGATTTTATAAAAAAATGATGTAAAAATAGTACGCTTGTGAATAATATTGCTTTTGTATTTGTCTTTTGCTATTTTAGCAACAGGATGACCCATTTTAAAGTTATGCTTTTGACCTCTCGTAGAAATTTCGTACTGTTTGTAATTTGTGTTATATAAATTGTGAGAAAATGATTATCGTGCTGTGCAATTATATATAAATTTGATATTGATTATTATTTTAATTATATTCCAATATATAATTGGTATGACTGTAATATTATCCATAAATATCTTTACTTTTGAAGGAAGTCGACTAGGATTGTGCTTTTTTTTAAATTTCGACTGCGTCTGAGATGAGTAAGCTTAGAAAGTATGACTATTTACTTAGTGTAGGTAATTATATCTAGACGACACGTGAAGAATTATATAAAACCCACTATTGATTATGCATTAACGAATCTTTTTAAACAAGTAAGTATTTACATATTCTACAAGAGAGATTGACGATGTTTCGTTGTGCTAAGTTTTATTGATAGGTATATCAATGGTTTATACGTACATAGTCTGAATGTTTCTATCAAAGTTAGCTATCAACTGATGGTTTTGTAAAGTCGTATGTTTTGAAAAAATAGGGCTGCTAGATTGATCAATATGCGTGCTAAATGAGCCGTGTTGTTGGTTTGACATAATTATCAATGTATTTTCAGGACACTGTCCACACTCATGTAGCCAAAGGCAAAAGTTGTCTACGTCTTCTTCACTAAGTTGTATCGAATATTTATTCACTTGTGTGCAGCAATTGGCGACTTCGTCAATACAAGGCAAGTCTACTTCTATTAAGCATTTCAAAACACACACACACACACACAGACACAGACACAGACGGATAGACACAGACACAGACACAGACGGATAGACACAGACACAGACGGATAGACACAGACACAGACGGATAGACACAGACACACGCAGAGCTACAGACACAGACACACGCAGAGCACAGACACAGACACACGCAGAGCTACAGACACAGACTTACACGCAGAGCTACAGACACAGACACACGCAGAGCTACAGACACAGACACACGCAGAGCTACAGACACAGACACACGCAGAGCTACAGACACAGACACACGCAGAGCTACAGACACACGCAGATCTACAGACACAGACACACGCAGATCTACAGACACACGTAGAGCTACAGACACACGTAGAGCTACAGACACACGCAGAGCTACAGACACACGCAGAGCTACAGACACACGCAGAGCTACAGACACACGCAGAGCTACAGACACACGCAGAGCTACAGACACACGCAGAGCTACAGACACACGCAGAGCTACAGACACACGCAGAGCTACAGACACACGCAGAGCTACAGACACACGCAGAGCTACAGACACACGCAGAGCTACAGACACACGCAGAGCTACAGACACACGCAGAGCTACAGACACAGACACACGCAGAGCTACAGACACAGACACACGCAGAGCCCTGCAGACACAGACACACGCAGAGCTACAGACACAGACACACGCAGAGCTACAGACACAGACACACGCAGAGCTACAGACACAGACACACGCAGAGCTACAGACACAGACACACATGAGAGCTACAGACACAGACACACGCAGAGCTACAGACACAGACACACGCAGAGCTACAGACACAGACACACGCAGAGCTACAGACACAGACACACGCAGAGCTACAGACACAGACACACGCAGAGCTACAGACACAGACACACGCAGAGCTACAGACACAGACACACGCAGAGCTACAGACACAGACACACGCAGAGCTACAGACACAGACACACATGAGCTACAGACACAGACACACGCAGAGCTACAGACACAGACACACGCAGAGCTACAGACACAGACACACGCAGAGCTACAGACACAGACACACGCAGAGCTACAGACACAGACACACGCAGAGCTACAGACACAGACACACGCAGAGCTACAGACACAGACACACGCAGAGCTACAGACACAGACACACGCAGAGCTACAGACACAGACACACGCAGAGCTACAGACACAGACACACGCAGAGCTACAGACACAGACACACGCAGAGCTACAGACACAGACACACGCAGAGCTACAGACACAGACACACGCAGAGCTACAGACACAGACACACGCAGAGCTACAGACACAGACACACGCAGAGCTACAGACACAGACACACGCAGAGCTACAGACACAGACACACGCAGAGCTACAGACACAGACACACGCAGAGCTACAGACACAGACACACGCAGAGCTACAGACACAGACACACGCAGAGCTACAGACACAGACACACGCAGAGCTACAGACACAGACACACGCAGAGCGCGCACAGACACAGACACACGCAGAGCTACAGACACAGACACACGCAGGCACAGACACAGACACACGCAGAGCCAGACACAGACACACGCAGAGCTACAGACACAGACACACGCAGAGCTACAGACACAGACACACGCAGAGCTACAGACACAGACACACGCAGAGCTACAGACACAGACACACGCAGAGCTACAGACACAGACACACGCAGAGCTACAGACACAGACACACGCAGAGCTACAGACACAGACACACGCAGAGCTACAGACACAGACACACGCAGAGCTACAGACACAGACACACGCAGAGCTACAGACACAGACACACGCAGAGCTACAGACACAGACACACGCAGAGCTACAGACACAGACACACGCAGAGCTACAGACACAGACACACGCAGAGCTACAGACACAGACACACGCAGAGCTACAGACACAGACACACGCAGAGCTACAGACACAGACACACGCAGAGCTACAGACACAGACACACGCAGAGCTACAGACACAGACACACGCAGAGCTACAGACACAGACACACGCAGAGCTACAGACACAGACACACGCAGAGCTACAGACACAGACACACGCAGAGCTACAGACACAGACACACGCAGAGCTACAGACACAGACACACGCAGAGCTACAGACACAGACACACGCAGAGCTACAGACACAGACACACGCAGAGCTACAGACACAGACACACGCAGAGCTACAGACACAGACACACGCAGAGCTACAGACACAGACACACGCAGAGCTACAGACACAGACACACGCAGAGCTACAGACACAGACACACGCAGAGCTACAGACACAGACACACGCAGAGCTACAGACACAGACACACGCAGAGCTACAGACACAGACACACACGCAGAGCTACAGACACAGACACACGCAGAGCTACAGACACAGACACACATGCACATGCACACAGGCACACGCACACATGCACATGCACACAGGCACACGCACACAGACACAGACACACGCACATGCACACAGACACACGCACACACGCACACAGACACACGCACACACGCACATGCACACAGACACACGCACATGCACACAGGCACACGCACATGCACACAGGCACACAGCAATTGGCGACTTCGTCAACTCAAGGCAAGTCTGCTTTTGTTAAGCATTTCAAGTAATTCATTAAATAATTATATTGAAGCCAGAACTGGATTGATTGCAGTGACTGTGCCGATATCTTGATAATAATGTTGCGGACAATTCTTCTATTTATTCAGACAGGTTTGTAATTACAGTATTTATATTATTCAGACTATTGTTCTCATCTCTGTTGTAATTTGTACGACGTTTCGGCCGTTGCGCGCTCCGGCCTTGTTCAGATGATAGGAATTTCGAACCGAACCCTATATTACAATCACTGGAGTATATCGTCCTCATTCCTTGCAAAAAGCCTCGATTGGAAGTAATGAGTTATCTCCCTCAAACTTCGCAAGTTACTTGTTCATCACTACTGTAGTCTGTTATTGAACTCACAACTATTTGGGTCAAGTCAAAGGAACTAACCATCATCTATATCGAGTGATTGTAATAAAGGATTCGGTTCGAAATTCCTAGCACCTGAAGAAGGCCGGAGCGTACAATGGCCGCAACATTGTACATCTGGCAACAAAGATGAGTCCAATAGAGCGAATAATGTAAATACTGGAAATATTGCCTCATCTCAGAAATATACACGTGTTTGTGAATATTTCAAATAATGCCTTACTTAGATTTTCCACATTTCTGTAGTAATAAAATGGATATATTCCAAGATAGTATTATCTAAGGCTTGTTTTACTTACTAAAGTCCACTCAATAACACAACGCAAAAATTGTAGGTCACCAAGTGAGGCTTGTATTTGTTACATAGTAACAATGTTTAACGGGTCGCAATTAGATTAATTGCCATATGTACGGAGCTTAGTGTATGCCAACTGCATCTTCTGTCTGTGGCTAGGGACTAGTTTTTGAGTTTGCCTATTCAATAGGGTGGTTAACTATTCGTTGTGGCTAAACTTCTCAGATTCTTTTGTATTTTGTGCAACATTCAGTGAGCTAACCTTTGGTTTATAAAGTAACTATGCAATTCACATGTTTTCAGCATTAAAATGAAACTCAAAAACATTGGGTCAACATGCTGTAGAACTTTCAGGTAGTTTCCAAAGGCGTTACCCGGTAAGATTGTCTTTCCATTCTGATATAATTTCTTGGAACTCCAATATATATGACAGTTATTTCCCTTTTCTCGAATACACACGCAACTACAGACACACACACACAAAAACACAGTTACACATACACATAGACACACGGACACACACAGACGCACAGATATAAATACACAGACACACAAAGCTACAGACATCGAGACAGACGCACGCAAAGCTAGAGACAGACGCACGCAAAGCTAGAGACAGTCAGACGCGCGCAAAGCTAGAGACAGTCAGACGGGCGCAGGGCTAGAGACAGTCAGACGGGCGCAGGGCTAGAGACAGTCAGACGGGCGCAGGGCTAGAGACAGTCAGACGGGCGCAGGGCTAGAGACAGTCAGACGGGCGCAGGGCTAGAGACAGTCAGACGGGCGCAGGGCTAGAGACAGTCAGACGGGCGCAGGGCTAGAGACAGTCAGACGGGCGCAGGGCTAGAGACAGTCAGACGGATCACAGACATAGACACGCAGACACACACTCTCACACACGCTCTCACACACACTCTCACACACGCTCTCACACACACTCTCACACACTCTCACACACGCTCTCACACACGCTCTCACACACTCACACACGCTCTCACACACACACTCACACACACTCTCACACACACACTCACACACACTCTCACACACACACTCACACACGCTCTCACACACACTCTCACACGCTCTCACACACGCTCACACACGCTCTCACACACGCTCTCACACACGCTCTCACACACACTCTCACACGCTCTCACACACGCTCTCACACACGCTCTCACACACACTCTCACACACGCTCTCACACACACACTCACACACACTCTCACACACACTCTCACACACACTCTCACACACTCTCACACACACTCACACACACTCTCACACACACACTCACACACACACTCACACACACACTCTCACACACACACTCACACACACTCTCACACACACACTCACACACACTCACTCACACACACTCACACACTCACTACCATATTTATATAAACATAGTTTCTCTTCTTCTGTTTTGTATACTTGATTTATTTATTTATATATTTTCCTCTTTCCCAAAAGATTGCAGAGACGAAAACAAGCTTTCAAAGTATAAGGCCATAGTCATATCTGTTGTGCGTGGGATTTTGAAATTATTTTTTTATGAAAATAAAACATTGTAAATCAAAAGTTTTTCGCCGGCACGTCAGAAATTGCTTGAAATAGAAAGTTGATTTTTTTCTCGTTTTCAAAAATACTTCGGAATTTATATATATTTGAAATCGTCTCAAATAGTGCATATTTTTTTATTATTGTTAGGTTTAGTCATTCAGCAAGAATTTACTTGTTAAAATGGCGATTTTATACGTATGGTAAAATAAGAGATAACCTTTTATTCTTTTTGTTTGTGAAAGCGTAATTTGCATAAAATATTAGCATTTATATTAGAGGTCAATTACGAAAAACCGACATAAAAACGCTAGCTTAGGATATACAGTTTATTTATCACTTCAAACGAAGTCTTAATATTATTTTCGTGCTAAACGCAACACTGTGAATAAAATTGTTGTTGCACGCAGATAAAAAATATACAAGTAATTATCATGCACGAGATAACTCGTAGTCAGCATCATACTAATATTGAAGGTATATCCAAAAAATTGCTGAAAAAACAGCATAATCTGTAGGAAAAGGCCTCAAACTAAATAAAAACAAAGTTTTCTCGGCAAAATGTTTATGCTATGATGAAGAGGATACATCAAAGTATTTTTTAATTATTTTTACAACTTTTTAAATTGTTTCTAACAGGTTCTAACAGGTTCACTTTAATGGTAGAAAATCTTTTATTTTTCTCCCGTCAGTGCGAAGTATAAATTGACGCCAAATTTTATTAGGTCAAAACGTAATATTACGCAAAGGCATTTTTTACTGTGAAGGACATAAATTGTGAAATTCTTGTAAAAATAAAATAATCATCTGATTTTGATGAAAATTTCAGGACGTATTCATAATTGACTGAAATCAGTTTGGAATGAATTATTTTTTAAAAATATTGGTAAAATCATTTTTTTAGATATGTTGCCACCCACGAATTCAATTTCCAGAAATGTCGAAAAATTCGACTAGGTCTCAACATATAGATAATTTTAATTAAATTCAGGAATCAGTTTGGAATGCTAATCAGCTGTCTTTTTTTCTTCAAAACCTGCTCATTTTTAGAAAATCTGCTCACTTGCAAAAACAAAAATGCAATAAAACTATGCCATTGTTATTGGGGCAAAGTTTTAATTGCTTTTATAAACATAAATTAAAATGATATTCATACTCTGAAAAGAAAAAAATATTCCATGAATAATGAATTTTTACAAGAATTGTTTTCATTTTTATTATTTTTTATTAAGTAATTTCTAAAAAGTTTCAAATTTTTTAAAAAAGTTCTTTTCATAGGTCTCTTAGATCTTTTTAGGTTAATGTGTGGCAAATATATTTACTAATCGAAAACTTTAAAAGCTTACTATAAATAAGAGTGCTCAGGTTTTTAAAAATAATTCTAACATTTTAATTTTCTGCATGTTGATTACCCGTATTTTGTTTGTACGTGTGGCTGTACGCGATCTTTATCATTAAAAAATTACGTGTTGAAGGGTTGTCCTTCCGTACATGGAAACAAATCCGTATATAAATCTTTTTATACCAAATTCGTCTTACATACTTTTGGCCAGCTACTGTAAATCATCTATTAAAGCCTCTGATAAGGTGATGGCAGCTGTGATAACAAGGCTACCGTAATTAAGAAACGCTTCTTGAAAAATTTCAGGCAGTAAGCAATTCTTGTTTCAAGGGAACTTCAGTTAAGCTTAAATTCGGTAATTTGAATAAAATAATGTGTCAGCGTGATATATTTTATTTTTGTAAGATTTTTTTTAAAACTGAGAATTGGGTACTGTTTACAATCGATGAAAAATGTCAGAAAATTTGAAATGCAAAAAAAGTTTTTTTAAACGTAAATTGTTTTGATTCCAATCAATATAATTTCGGTTTGAAATATACCAGGGAATTTTGCTTACTGTAATTAGTAAATGTAATCTCTTGGCTTTCAATTAAAGCTAAAATTATAGCTTCAAGAAAACTTTTTCACTTTTCAATTTAATTTGAGGTATGGAAAATTTGAATACAGATACCTAAATAAATGATAATATACGCTTAATACGAACGCATACACACACACATATTTATATAGATTATATAGATAGGTGTGAGTTTGTAACAATGGGTTTCACGCTCTTGCGATCGTCAGAAAGTGATTAATTTCTTGTTAAAATTGGCTATATGTAGGGCTGCGTATATGCGTGTATTTAGTGGAAGTTGGGGGGAATCTGTTGCCATGACAGACGCATACATATATATATACATTTGTACATCCATTGACGTGCGCAAAGACACGCACGCGCATCCGCCCACTGTGGCTTAGATAAACTTATATGCGAATCGTGCTGGGCTCGGCATATATATGTATATGTGTGCCGTTGCGCACATACATACGCATTCGCAAAAATTAACAACCTACAATAATGCAACCGAAGAACCTCAATGCAACTGCAGAAACTGAACTACATGTCCACATCAGAGAAATTACCAGCCAAAAAACATAGTATATAAAGCCAAGGTAAGTGCAAACAACAACACACTGTACTACATCGGTGCCACTGAGGGACCATTTAAGAAAAGCAAGAACAATCTTTCATTCTCCAACAAAAAAAATCTTGAACAGCACTACACTATCCACATACGTATGGCGTTTAAAAGACAAATATTTCAACATCAATAAGCAGGAAAATATCGAAAAAAGTATCTACCTGCAACAACATTTACAAAAAATGCCTATTTGTCTTCAAGAAAAAGTAGCAATTATATCTCATACCCAACAAAAGAACTTAATAAGCACAAGATTAGAACTAGTTTCCCAAATGCAGACATGAAAATAAATAACTGTTATCAAAATTTATACCAAACGGACAAAAAAAAAGGAACCGCTGATACCATAATCCTATCAGCTATTCTCTAGTTCAAACTACCATCATAATAATTGCATTCATTGTTATAATTACGCCAGCATCACTAATCACTACTACCGATTTACAATAACTATTTGCTACCACAACTGTTATTATCATCAAATATTACGATCACAGTATTAGTCCGCAATCATCATTAACGTAAATGACTAATCTCTGTCGTAGTAAAATTAATACCACCACACATAAATACTAAGAAGCATTACAAATTAGAATTTCTACCATTTAAATATACGTAACCACAAAAAAAAACCTGATAACCGACTTTAAAATAAAAAATAACAATACAGCCTTAAATAAAATAATAGCAATTTTTACCTATCATAGTTTCACACAGACCCCCAACATACGTATATATGTACATTCGAGAAATCGACAATTGTCCGCGGATTAACATCGCAACACTATTCGAATACACCAACCGAATGCGTATGTATGTGCGCAACGGCACACACATGCATATATATGCCGAACCCCGCACGATTCACATATATGTTTATGTAAGCCACAGTGGGCAGGCGCGTGCGTGTGTGTGTCTTTGCGCACGTCAATGGGTTTACAAATGTATATATATGTCTGCGTCTGTCATGACGATAGATTTCCACCCAACTTCCACAAAAATACACGAATATACGCACCCCTACATACAGCCAACTTTTAAAAAAAATTAATCAGTTTGCCTGAAGATTGCAAGAGCGTGAAACCCAGGGTTACAAACACACACCTATTTATATGAATATGTCAGCTCTATCATTGATATTGAGCGCTTTCAAATAAGTACCACGCATATATAGTTTATAAATAATATAATATATATAACAAATTGCATATATATATATATCCGCAAACAAATCTGTTTTGTTGTATCACAGCTCATCAGTACGGTCAGACATACGATTGCTTTTAGGGATTGAAGCCCTGCCGAATTGGCGTCAGTCGGCGATTCTACTTCTGAGCTATAGGCGCTCGTTAGTAGAAGGCAGACTTTTAGCGTGCTATGTACAATGTACACGCGCCAGTATCTGAGAGTGTTCTAGTTCATTACTGAATAAACGACGCGTAGATGGTAGAGTAGTTACTATTTTTTCAATGCCTACCATTTTTCCAGATATATATTCTTTATTACTGTGAACGTTATTGTTGTGGTTGCACATGATTAAGTAGACACTTCCGTTTATTTATTTTTATTATTAATTTTCATGCGGGGAAATTGATCTCCACCTGCTTGGAAATAGTTATAGAACATTAATAAGTGTTCTGAAACCTAATACGGTGAACATCAATTTCTCTGTTTAGAAGAAAAACAGATTTCTACACTAACAGGTGTATTCACAAAAATAAGTTGAAGGATAATAGAGATAGATTTTCGCAATAAAAAGATTTAATTCTTTATATATATATATATATATATATATATATATATTAACCCTTGTTACAGAAAATGTCTACTTGGATTATCCCTCTCGTTTACGGATAAAATATAATATATATATATATATATATATATATATATATTATTTAATGTGAGGTATTTATTTTGTATGGTATTACCATTGAGAGATTTAAGCATACATATACCACACACACGCTGGTTGACCTGTAAACTGTCTACCAACACATCATGAACGGTCCAAATTCAACGATCGACATAAGAAAAAAATAACACGAAAATTCTCCATTACAACAGTTGCAAGGAAAGACTAATAAAAAAATCTAGACGCTATTATTATACAAAATAAAATCAACAGCTCAGATAAAATACGATATTTACCGCAGGAGATGGTATCTTGAAGTGCATCTAATTGACGTACGCACATTTTATATTAATATTAAAAATTAATAATATATATACACGCACACACATACACATGTTTTTTAGTTGTGCATGTCTGCGGGGGGTAATTTTTTAGCGAATAATTAAATTGTATTTGCTCCATGTTGGTGGGTTGCTAGTTATTCTATGGTTGTTACAGTAGATTTTGATGGATGTTGCTAGAAAGTGGCTGCATAAGGATAATTTTCCGCGAAAGTGCTCGACTGGTTGTTTCGTCCTGGAGGTTGAATAGCGTTGATTGGTGATAGTTATTGGTGCCAAAAAATTTTCTTTATAGTAATTTTGTTAAGATATATTGTCTCAAGTATTTTTTTGTTTCGTAAAGTGCTCGATATCATGTTTGACATAAAGCGTTGATAGAAGTTTGTCTAAAATCTTGCAAGAAAAACAGCCTCGATAGGTGAGAGCATTATCACGGTGTCCTGTAGTAAGAAGATGGTTAGAAGTTTATGACATTGGCCTTGTGTCAGACATAATGAACTCCCTACAACTTAGGATTTATGAGAATCATCAGAAGGTGGAAAGTTGGGTGTTCGAATGTGGAAGAATATAGTGTTTCATCTGTAGAATAAATGGAATTTTCTTAACAGAATAACATCAATTTGTAGGAGTTAAATGTTCAAAGAGAAAATGAAGTATAAGTTAAATGTTCCAAGAGAAATAGTAGTAAAGAGTTAAGTGTATCAGAGATGGTAGTCGTAAGTAGTAGAATGTGTGTATGTAGAAATATTAACAAGTTGCTAATAAGGTCTGTGTTCCTTTCCTAATTTTTTGGCCGGCGAGGAAGTAAAAAAGATGAAGCAATAAAGAAAATTGTACTTATAAGACATTAATTTTTATGAGTCAGTTAAAGTGCCGTGTTGTCGTCTCTGTTGATTGCGATAATTTTGAGTATGGAGAAGAGATAAAAGGAAATAGCACGAGTGAAAGAGGAGAACGAATGTGTGATGTGTCAGAAGTTTCTTTCGTCACGTGTTGCTGGTGTATGATATTGCTGCTTCCATCTCACTGACTGATTCTGACTTTAATACCAATTTTACTTTTTAACACTGAATTGTTAACTTTCCTCTGTTTTGCAAATCGCTTCCTTTTATTGGTTAGAAAATTAATTTAACATCTGATCGCGAAATCCGGTTTCGTCTTTTCTTTCAGCACGGGATCAATTCTTTGCCTATTTGTCAATACGTAATTGTAAACTTTTGTAAAAATGAAGACAAGAGAGTTATTTTTATTTTCTTGTTTACTCCAGTCGTCATGATATATCTGAGCTGGCATGAACCTGCTCAGTTAATCAGACAAATTCTTTACACGATATGTATAAAATCTTTTAATAGTATGAAAATGAATTATGTATTTTAACTTGTGACTTTTAAAATTATTTCTTCATTTGATTATATAACAAATATCCATTGTACAGTGTAAATCACTTATCTCAACTGAGTTATGTTTCGATAGACGACACTTTAGAAAATTGAAGTTTGTATGTTTTGTTGTTTTCCATTTTGTGTTCCTATTTTGGCCGCTATCATTTTTCCAGTTTAATTTCTGTGTTTATACCCATTTCTTCCGAGCATCAGTACAGCGTAGGAAAGACAAAAATATTGACGAAAACATGTCACCAAGTTGAGACGAGCACACACCAAAGAGACTTGACATGCAAACTGATAAACCCTGCACACTTATCCTCTTCTGGTCGTGAGGCAACCTTTATCCGTCTTGCATATCCTCCTTATTTACACTTACTTCCACTTGTTACGCTGAAAAAAAAAACTTTATTCGGTAACGTTGGGCCTTGTTTTGGGTGAACTTTGAGAACAAACATTATCTGTTTTCTGTTCTTGCAATTCATATATATTTAACAGGGGGTTCTTGGCGTAGTTTAATGGTTAGCAAACTTGTCTTGGTAGAACGATTATGACTGAGTAGGGAGATTAATCCTCACGGAATGCCCAATTCTTTCGGGCTGTGCCACATTTAAATTAGATTTAGAAATCACCATATATATTTAAGCAGCAAGAAGTCAATCCATTAACTTTCATTGAAGACTATCAGCAAGTTCTTTTTCAACATAAATACTGTGACAAACAGACTAATGTTTTTCTTTTACGCTTTGTCGATCCTTTGGGGATGATTTAAAGCTGAAAAACATTTGAGATTGTAAGAATATAAATCAGTTTCTACAATAAGATTTTTTTAGGAAAATAATTATTTTGCTGGATACAAATCCTAACAAATACCCGGAATAGGGAAGATAGTTTAACATCTTAAGAATGTTTGCACATAAATTAATATTAAAAAAAAAAATGAAATTTCATCTCGAGTCTCTGTTTTCCCAGCCACTATCCGTTGTATCAACCATATATCTTACTGCGATAGAAACTTCCTAAATTAAGCTGGCTGTAAACACTTCATGAATTTTTGGGAGCGTTAATGTAGAATTTTATATGTGCGTTGCGGTGCAGTGGATATCGTCCAGAACGAGAAATCGGGGAGTCGAGTTCGAATTCCAGTTAAATTCATTGCATTCACTTAAGCAAAAATACCCTTGGGAAAGGTATTAATCCGTCTCTTTCCTCCAGTTATCGGTCCAATAACAGAACAGATTGGGTTCTATAGCCTTGGCTGGCAACCAGTCTACCGCATAAAGTAATGGCAATTTACTGCATGATAATCATCTGCCCAGTCAGACATGTCTCTTTCGAAACATGATCGACCTAGCGTGTATCACGTATGGCACTTAACTGACTGATACACGTACGGCCACATACGCACTCATGCATATGTGCATTTTTAGCTGTAACTTCTCAGCTTAGAATCGTTACAAGTGTCTAGGCACACATGGGTGAGTTTGTAACTTGAAGTAACTTGAGTGTTTTCTATCAATCCACTGATGTACGTGCGAGCACACTTTAACACATATCCGCATGGTTATTTGTCTTAATTGCTTTTGTTTTTCGTTAATGTAAATTAGTGCAATTTATTCGTAAGTTATGAAAGTGTTTTGTCAATTTCTTTGTCTACAGATTTATCTATTATCTCATTTTTTCTTTCCATTTTATTATTATTAATTATTATTATATCTGTAGTTTTTTTTATTGATAAAAAGTGGGTTACTCTTACGTATTTACTTTTTATGTGGTTTTGGTGGGGTCTTAGATGTGAAGAGTTGTGCTTGCAATAGGCTGTGTTATGTTTATTTAAATATTTATAAATATATATATATTTAGGTGGCAAATTAAATATTTATTTGAGCGTCTGCATTTCCCATCTTGCTATTTTTTTTTGTTTGGTAGTTTAGTTTTTAAATGTGATTATGGTTATTCTTTCCTCTAAAGATATTTTACCTTTTCTTCTATAGTGAGTTAGGCTGCACTTTTTATGATTCCACATTTAATTTTGGCGTGGGTATTTTTTTTTTTTGTTCCATATATATTTTGATAAGGTTTTGATAAGGTTGTGATTGTGTGACTTTAGGTTTTTAATAACGCTTTATGATTGTTGTATTTTTCTCGAAAGGATGTTTTTGTAGCTCCTATGTAAATATGTTTATATAATTACTATTTGTAACAGTAGCTTTGTACGCTATTTTAGTATATTGAAGATTTCTGTTATTTGTTTTATTATTTCATTTTTGTGGTACTGTTACTTTGGACCGTCGCCCTGTATAAATATCTATGCGCTTTTTGTTAATGTTATTTGCTAGTTTATTGATAATATATGTGTATAAGTTCGCACTTTTTGCGCCATCGTATCTGCCAACTGTTACATC
Organism: Ascarosepion bandense; assembly: GCA_037127315.1. Classification (NCBI taxonomy): domain Eukaryota; kingdom Metazoa; phylum Mollusca; class Cephalopoda; order Sepiida; family Sepiidae; genus Ascarosepion; species Ascarosepion bandense. Next base: position 9,348,003 of record JBBBDQ010001317.1, on the reverse strand, counting down.
GAAGTTGTGATCGTTTTTGATAATGTTTCTATTATTATTATTAATGCTTTTTAAAAATATTTATTATTGTTGTATAGAATTGATTTTCTGCAGTGTTTGGTTATGCCTAAGTCTTTGTCTGAGACGTTTGTGTTGTTTTGCTAAATAGGTAGATGCGTGCAACTATTTTAAGTATTATTTGCGTGTGAGAGACTCTACAGATTTAATCCTTGTTCTATATTTGCATTTCTAATGCAATTATCTTTTCTTTATTCCTGTTCGCGTTTTATCTTTATTTCACCGGATACATCACTTCTCACTCTACACCAGTGAAATATGATGGATGTTCAGAATGAAGCATTACCTTCTATCGTTATTTATCCGCCACTGTAAGACATTTTCACTCCCCTTAATTTCAATCTATTGATAATTTTCACATTCAATATGCTTTTGCCTCATTTTTTTCTCTCTATATATTTTTCTATCATTTTTCTTTTATTTCTTTCTCCATTGATCTGCTGAGCGGTTATCAACTTGGAAAGATGGATTGATGTGGCAAGCTCAAATTTCAGCTGATGCAATTTCATTTTCTTACTCACAAATATCCCTGAAGAGCAATGAATTCGTATTTTCTGCAAACAGCAGGGGATTAATATTCAGATAGACTGGCTCTCTAGCTTTGCTTGGCAGCCATTATGGAAGGAAAAATTTGAATTCAAAATCGATTAGGTGTAGGACGATCGACTTCACCCTTCACTGTAAAGTCCTACTTTTTAGAGAAGCCATAGCACCAACGCCAATTGAGGTGAGAATGTGGCTCTTGATTGCACTGGAGATTGTTACAAAGTTGTATATTATTTTTTTTTTTTACATATACACAGAGAGAAAAAGATACGTTTGTTTTTAATCGCATCATCCCGAGCATGGCGGTAACACCACTGATGTGCAGGGCGCTGCATAAGAGTAAAAAAATTAGATAGAAGAGAGTGAAGAGAAAGATGAACCAGTTAGAAAGGAGTAAGAGGAGGAAGGGAATATAGGTGTGACGAAATTTGCAGAGGTGAAGAAAAACGAAAAGAAATAGAGGGTGGTGAAGAAAGAACTAGAGTTAAGTGGTTAAGAGACTACTATTGACATTGCATTTAAATTCCTGGAGGTTGTAGACGTCAGGAAAGCAAGAACAGCGTATGAGACTGCAGCTCAATTTCGGTGTCAGTGCACCATCATTATGCAGTGAAATTTGGTTCATTTACGGGGTCATATATATATATATATATATATATATATATATATATATATATATATATAGACATGCGCAGACAGATCTGTTTTGCTGTATCTTAAATCGTCAGTACTGTTAGATTTCTAATTGCTTTTTACCCAGAATAAAAATCCGACCGAATTGGCGTCAGTCGGCGATTCTACCTCTGAGCTATGGGTGCTCAGTAGAAGAAGCCAGACTTTTAGCGCGTGGTATATTATGTATACACACGCCAATAGCTGAGAGTGTTCTAATTTATTTCTGAATAAACGATGCATGTATGCTATAGTAGGTACTGTTTTTAAATTCCAACATTCTTACATAGTGCTCAATCAGGGTGTGAAAGCGTAAATAGTCATCCACAGAGAGATCTGTTTCGCTGTATCACAGCTCATCAGTACAGTTAGACATCCGATTGATTACTTTTTCCCAGGATCAAAGCCCGACCAAATTGGCGTCAGTCGGCTATTCTATGAACTATGGACGCTCGGTCAAAGACATAGATGCAAACATGTGGTGAAATAGGAGGTTATTAGAATTTTTATTTTTGTTTTAACCAATAGATCTTGAGACATTTATGTGTAAAAGTTTGCGTATGGGTAAGTGTATTAACAGGAAAAAGGAAGCGTCAATTGTATGGTCTGTGGTCTCGGTGGAATTTTTCCTTAAGAGATGGGCAGAAGTATATATTTCGTATATCTACCTAATTTTTCATTACCAACTCCTTGTACTTCCACTTCATTATATCGTATTAACGAGGTTAGTCCAAGCATTGTTTTTCTTTTTGTGAGGACTTAAGACTCCCAAGATGTGTTGAGAGATCTGTTTTCTACCATTTCCAAGGCGGTCTGTGTATGCCTTGCATTGAGATTCGTCAACATAGGCTTCATATCGTCTTCCTTGACCGAATCTGTTCACAAACGAATGGGAATGGCGAATTCTGGAAGGAAAACACCTACAACAACTTTCCGTCCCCAAGAAGTTTGCCCTCGTGAGAGGGGGATGCCCACCGTTTAATTCGAGGCGAAGAAATGTCCCACTAATAACCAAACATCAATCACCTGTCTCGTAATGCGAAAGGCTTTCTGGGCTAGCAACAATCTTTCTTCAGTGGATTTAGGTAGTTCGCCCAGATGCGCCCGCTGCAGTGAGTCGATGGTCGAGACTTTATCTCGCATTTTCTTCTACTCCAAGGTCGTAGTCCCGTTGTGCAAGTGGCTTGAATACTTAATGGTTCGCATGCTGCGCGGAAAGTTATTTGTTCTTGACATCGCTTCTGTTTCTAGTAAACGGGTACTGTCATTGACTAGGGCTGAGCATTATGTGTTCGTATGTATACTAACCGTTATGCAAGTCGTGATATAGACGACGCGTGACAGAAAGAATTCTATGGGTACGAGAAGTTTTCCTCTTTCACCTGATATTGTTCTTTAAGTATCAACTTAAAGTCAAGATCAGGAAGGAAAGGCAACAACTTCCTCCAACAGAATTTGACAAAATGTGGGTGAGTCTTGCACGCATCTGTCGAGTGAAAGAAGCTGATTTGGAGTAGCATTTGATGTCGGTTTGTCATGAGGATATTGAGGACCCTGAATTAAACATGGTCAACCCCAGCCGAAAGTAGGTTAGTACAGGTTGGTTGTTCATTTTTTCCCATGTTTAAACTTAGCTAGGGTACATTGGCCCTACTTTTATTTTTTGACTCCATTTTCTTTAGTTGAATGCCTCACCCTCGTCCCCGTTTTGTGACCAAAAATGCAACTTTCCCGGAAGATGCGGGGCACTTTCCATTTAGAGTGTATTATTTTGTATTTTTTGTTGTTTGAATGAGTGCGTGACTCTGTGTGTAGAGTTGGACGAATGACTGTTTTTTACGAGTTTCGCTAAAATTTCGTCCAGCGAACTGATGTTTATGTGGATTGTGGATTTTTTGTTTTTTTACTAAAACATCTGTTTAGTTTTTGTAAATAGTATTGTCTGTTGAATAAATATTAATCGAAGTCTTTAATTTTAAATTTGTTTATTCCCCACTTGACACGGACAAATTGTACACTTGGGATAAATTAGATTTTCGCGGTGTCTTTGAGGCATTATGGTGCTTGTAGTAAGAATGGTAAGTAATAATGTTGTGTTTTAGTGCAAGAGATATTGTAGAGTCTGTTTGGCTCAGCGAATGATTCCAGCTAAGTTAAGACTGATGATATCCGCAATCCCCATTTCTGGCTTTGCGCCACTTTTTTGTATTATCACAAAAAATAATAATATTCGAGTTTAATTCGGACTGATTATTTAGGCGACTATTAAAATCTGAACCCACTCCTCTCTGTGTTGTAAGTTCTGTCTTGTCTGTTATTTTAACTATTGTACTGTTCTATGTATATCAGTTTAGCACCGGATATTGTGCTGAATAATGTCGCAGTGCACTTTATCCGTGTATTGTATCCCCCTCAGCAATACAGTACAAATACAAGATCATTATTTTGACAAATCCCACATATAATAGGGGAATGATTTTTACCAAAATAATTAAATAGTTTTTAGTTCATTTCTGACATGTGTTATCTAAACTTATTTATAAATAGAACTTTTTGTGTGTGTGTGTGTGCGCCCGTTAACTATAGACTCTGAAACGGCTGAACCGATTTTCTTGAAAATTTACATAGTTGTACTATATGCATCTGCGAGTGTTCATGGCTCGGTTTTGTGTCGATGTACCACCGATAAATATCGAAAATCAATAATCGAAAAAAAAACATTGCAACGTGACTGACGTCCCTGCATCACACTAAATGTCAGAATGCCCCATGACCTAAAATGGTTTATTTAAGTAAAGAATTGTAGAAATCGACGCGTAATATTCGAGTGTCATTCAATAATATTCGGACTGATTACTTCGGCGACTATTAAAACCTCCTCTCTGTGTTGTAAGTTCTGTCTTGTCTGTTATTGTAACTCTTGTACTGTTCTGTGTATATCCGTTTAGCACGGATATTGTACTGAATAATACCTTAGCACACTTTCTCTGTGTATCATATCGACCTCGGCGAGTTTGAGTTTGGTTCAATGGCATATCAACCTTTATGGGCTAACTGGAGTAGATAGACTTAACGAATTGGAGTAGATAGACTTAACGAATTGGAGTAGATAGACTTAACGAATTGGAGTAGATAGACTTAACGAATTGGAGTAGATAGACTTAACGAATTGGAGTAGATAGACTTAACGAATTGGAGTAGATAGACTTAACGAATTGGAGTAGATAGACTTAACGAATTGGAGTAGATAGACTTAACGAATTGGAGTAGATAGACTTAACGAATTGGAGTAGATAGACTTAACGAATTGGAGTAGATAGACTTAAATATCGCCCGGATCACACTCCTCCCACGTCTATTGAACAAGTGAAGAGGCTCATCCCTTGTTTCCTGTTTAGGATGTGGTTCCCGGCTTTCTTTTTTTCCTATAATTCTACTCTTAAGTAGCCCCATGCGCATCAGTGGCGTCACCGCCTTGCTTGGGGTGATATGATTTAAAAAAAAAAAAATAATGACAAAAAGGTGCGGTTTTTAGGTGTTACTCTAATGCTTCTTTATAGTGAGAAGGTTGATTTCAGGGTCTGTTTATGTAAAGAATACAAGCATTCGAGGAGTAATATTTGAGTGCCATTTAAGTAATATTCAGACTGATTACTTTTGCGACTATTGCAATCTAAACCTCCTCCTCCTCCTCTGTGTTGTAAGTTTTGTCTTGTCTGTTATTGTAACTATTGTACTGTTTTGAGTTTATCTGTTTCACACCGGATATTGTGCTGAATAATACGGCAACAGACTTTTTCTGATAATCGTATCCACGTTGGCGATATAACAATTTCGGAAAGAGAATGAAGGGAGATTTGGTAATGGAAAGCAGAGAGAATAAAAGAGTTCTTGAGAGAAGGAAGGACGATTTTGCTGAAGCAAGAGTGAAATAGTCTAAGGAAAAAAAGAATTTTGTAAGGAGGATGATGTTGACAAGCATTTTAGGACGAACAATACAAAGGTGATATATGTCTGCTCTAATAGAGGAGAAAAGGCAGTTATCTTGAGAAAGGAAGGTGGGAGGAGGAGAAGGTATTACTTTGAGAGAAATCAATTTAAAAACTATACACTTTAAGAGATGATGAGTTCATCGCCGGAAAACTTATTGAAGATTCTTTTATTAAATAACTTTCAGTGTTTGATTCATGTCAGTACCAGTCGCTATCTTTTGCCTTCTTAATTCTGTTCTTTTATTATATTCTTACTTTAACAAGGTTTTTATTTCTCATATTCTCTTGCAGTCACGAAACTCTTGCAATCTTAGTGGTTTTACTGTCTTACTTGTGGTAAAATGATAAAAATAAGATGACCGTATTTATTTATTTATTTATTTTGAGAGCATGAGGACATAAATTGTCGACTGTTGTCTGAGCGTTTTTAACATTCGTAAGCCATTATCTAACAATGTTTTGATGCATGTAGTGTTGGTTCGAGACGTATACATCGTAATTGTTTCTATGTGATTTTAAAATGTTGTATTTACATAGGTCAACAGATATTATGTTTTAGAACACTAACTGCCTCGAAACTATCCAGGTATCATCAGTCAGTTAATTGTCATGCGTGATACACGCTTGGACGATCATGTCTTGAAAGAGGCATGACTGACAGAGCAGAAGATTACCCCGCAGTAGGTTGCCATTGCTTTCTGCGGTAGACTGGTTACCGACCAAGGCTATAGAACCCAATCTGTCCTGTTATTTAACCCATAACTGGAAGAAATAGACGGATTAATACTTTTTCCAAGGGTATTTGCGCGTAAATGAATGCAATGAATTCAGCGGGAATTCGAACTCGGCTCTCCGATTTCTCGTTCCAAGCCGATATCCAATGCACCACAACGCACATCCGCCTAGTATAATAGACTTCACAAAACACGCACGCTTCATAGGGGTCACTTAAACAAAATTGAGTAAGCTTCTCTATTGTTTAACCAACATTTTCACAACGAGTATCAATAACATTGGTTTGACTCTTACATATTCGTCCCGAAATTATTCAAATGTTCAAGAATGCTTCCACTGTAAATCCATTATGTGTAACTCTGAAGATATTTTGCTACCGTCTATACGGAATTTGCCTGGAAACTGCTGAAAACAATCCATGTTCTGAAGTCTTTAACGAACTGAATACTCACATGTTGAACGCTTGCAGGATTTGGGAGTGATAATAAATTCGAAGAACATTTGAGGCCTGCGCGAGGAATGATCCCGCCTTTCATCAGCATACAGAATACACATTCTGTACAGTGATTTTTTTTTTTTTTTACAAGAAATGTCCACATTCAAAGCGTTCAACCAGCTTAGAATGAAATTTGGCTTGCTGCGTCTTCGGTCTTTTACCAAAACTAAAATTCCTATTGAAAAAGAGGCACTTTCAGACCGTGGAAGAAATTAATATAAACGCAACTGTGCAGTTGAGAATCGCTTGAGAATTTTTACAAACGGTTTTGAAAAGTGGAAATGATGCCAAGATAAATGCGATAATCCTATGGTGGTAGTTTATAAATAAATTATTTTCCTTAATATTCAATACATGAAAGAATTATAGACAAAGTTCCTATATGGAATACCTTCTTTCCCATCCCAAGTGAAGTACTGTGACAATTGTCAAATATAAAATTTCCCCACAAATCACTTAATGGTGGTCATCTAAGTGTGGTATGTGTTAACGTTGTCGATACTCAAGAAAATATTCTTTATATCAGTTATTAAAATAAACAACCTTCTTAACATTACTTTCTTCAACAAATTCTTCAGTATATGTTACCCATTAACGGATCTAATGAGGTGACGTCACATTTTTTATGTTAAAATTAATAAAGACATACTCGGTATTTACGCAATCTGCTAAACTCGAAATTACAAGGAAACGTCATTTTCGACTTGTTTTGAAATAATGAAACGCATAATTTCAGCAAGGCATTTTGCATTGTGGTGCAGTGGATATAGGCTCGGGGCGAGAAATCCGGAAGCCGAGTTCAAATTCCAGTTGATTTCCTTATATTCACTAATGCGCAAATAACCTTGTGAAAGGTATTAATCCTTCACTTCTTATCAGTTATGGGTTATAAATAACAGGACAGATTGGGTTTTATAGCCTTGGCTAGCAACCAGTCTATCGCAGAAAGTAATGGCAACCTACTGTGATAAAATATTCTACCCAGTCTATGATCATCTATGATCGCTCAAGCTGAATGATGTATGGCACTTAACTGACTGACTTTTATGGGGACATTGGGGGTTTGAAGGATTGGGGACTGCCTATTAATTGCTGTTGTTTCCCGGTCCAATCTGGTCTGGTGGGAGTAGAAACCGTTAATTTCAGCAAAGTGTGAATAGTGAACAAAAACTTATGAAAGTAGAAAATACTTTTTATTCTAGAAATAATAACAATACTATATATATATATATATATATATATATATATATATATAGGTTGTAATCCTGCAGAATGACACATTTTCGTAACAAAAATTTATCGTAGATAATCAGGCCGGTAGAAATAAATATGTAATACTGTTTGATTATAAGCAGAATATCTGCTTAAATATGAGTATCGATCAAAAATAATGTTCAAACAAATTATATATATATATATATATATATATATATATATATATATGTATATATTTTTGTAAATTAATTAAACCAAAATAATGTCTTTGCAGAATTTTTCTCTTCCGAACGTAATTTCCTTGGTTTTGGAGTGATGGATCCAATTTGTTTCTGCGTCTTGATGACATAATTGACTGTTGAAAGGCTGACACTAACAATATCCGTGATCTCTCTGTAAGGCTTACCAGGGTGTTCTTGCGGCGTTAGAATTTTGTACGCTTTCTTGGAATAACGTCTATCGTAAACAATTGCCGATAAAAGTCTGATGCAATTACGGATGACGCAATATTTTTCAAAGCCCCAAAATTGTATCATACATCCCGAAAATAGATTCATATTACTGCACATCACTGAAAATTATCTAATGAAAGAAAAAATAGAAAACGATTACACCCTGTAATTTCAGTGGGTTTAAAAATGACCCTATGGGTAAAGAAAGGAAACTAAATAGGTCGTTTCAATTAGTTTGCATAAGTGCGTGTGTGATATATATATATATATTAAATATTTTTCCTAATAATGGCTGTTTTTTGTAGAATTTCCTACAAGACACCATATCTTGGTTTGAAAGCATACAATTGCGTTCAAAAAAATTAGATTTCGATAGAAAATAACTCACAGAAAGTGATATGGGCCTAATCAAATTCAACCAAAACAACCACATAATTTCAGTCCAATAAATTTACGTGCAGTTAAGTACGTTTCAAGAAAAATACTTACACAATTCAGTACTAAAACACGATATTTTATTTAGGCTAATATTCTGGCCTTAAATTTAATTCTTTTTATGTTTAGAGCTTTAAGCCGACATTATAATACATTCATTGGACTTCAAGAGATAAATCAACGAAAGAGAAAGTAAGCAATCATTTCACCGGAATGTAGACGTCATCTTAACCTGACGACCCGTAGGGTGAAACGTAGGTAGGTTTGTTGGCTCTTACTTAGATTTATTCTTTCTTTGTTGCTCTACTTTGTATTGAGCACTTTAGTGTTAGGGTTTTCGTCTCGGGTTTTTTTTCTTTCCTACGAGTATTTGACGTATGCTCATGTACTTCGTTTGTTTTTCTTTACTTCCCTTTCTTTCCCCTCAGAGTTTGTTCTCGGTGGGTTTTTCGAGAGGTACTAAAATATAGTTTAATAATTATGAGTATCGGCATTATTATTTTTGTTACTATTACTATTGTTATTATATATATATATATATATATATATATACACACAGTGGACGAATGGATTTATTAGTAAGCTGACACTTATATTATATCACATATTATTAAAGTGCAAACTTCGTAATACAAACATTGAGGTCAAGCACGTATACATAAAAAAAACAAAAAACAAATGTGTGCACGAAGCGTATTGTATCGATTTCACAAACAAATCAATCCGACAAATATTCAAACTTTTTGCACCCGATATTCCCACGTCCCTCTTTACCTACGAAACCTACATCCGGCAGCAAGGCCTCTGTTCGGGAGGTTGTGAGGAGCATAGAACCACCTCTTAATTGCTGTTGTTCCCAGGTCCACCCTGACCTTGAGTAGTAGAACCTGTTTGGGTCTCTGCTATGGGAAAATAGTTAACCTCCAAACTGGGGTCAAAACACTATGAAAATATAAAAAATACACTTTCATAGAAATATATTCAGAAAAATAGAATTTATAGAAAAATATACATCTTTGAAGGAAAAATATTACCTACAATACATTTTTGAAGGAAAAACATTATTCTCACCAGAACAGTTTTGATTACAAACCGAGACGTTGACAGTTTTTTAAAAATAAAAAGGAACAATGACAAAAAAGTTTCATTAAAATCAACTTTCTCACTATCACCAAACATTAAATAAAAATGACTTTAAATCCCACCTTTTTGGCATTAAATATCCCACAGAGGTTGATATGCTGTAAAACAAAACCTTAAACTCAAACCTACGAAGCATTAATAATTAGCATTTATTTAAAAAAATATATGAAAATAATATAGTGAATTAAAAGAATTCTAGAACAATCATTTTCTTCCATATGCCATGCTCCTTCAGAACTTAGGAAGCTGTGGAGGGCCAAGATCACCTATTTCTCGTAGTGCTTAAAACTCTTTTTCTTGTTACCCTCTCAAACACTGATCTGTCATCGATTTCCTCAAGCTCATCCAGTATGTTCCACGTTACGTTCTACTGTTTCTCTTTCCCTCTATCTGTTCTATGAATATCATGTTCGCGAAGCCCTTCTTTCTCATTACATGCCCAAAAACCTCAGCTGTCTCTTCCTGATGTTAGTTTCCTTTCTTTTGCATCCTTTCTAAAACCTTGTCGTTGCTGAAATGTTTGCCTTATGATATTCTCAGCATTCTTCTGTAGAACTTCATTTCTGTTGCTTCAAGTTTTTCCTTCATTTTTGAGCAGTGTGTCCAGAATTCGATGCCATGTCAAAGGACTTCTTCTATGTGCCCTGTTTTTCAGGACGGAGGAGATCATGACCTGCCAAGTCTCCCTATTCCTGGTGGCTCTGAGCACACTTTCTCATGTAACATCACGCAACCCCCGATCTGTCATCCGCCTGCTCAGGCCCTTCAAATATGTTATCCAATGCTTTCCCCTGTCTTTTTTCCCCTCTATCTGGCCTGTTATTATCAGATTCTCCAATCCCTCCTTCCTTATTGGATGTCCCAGGAACTTTAGTTGTTTTTTCCTGATGCTCAATATTAATTTCTACTTTGTTTCCATACTTTCCAACACCTAATCATTGCTCACCTGCTCAATCCACGATATCCGGAACATCCTTCTGTAGAACCACATTTCAGCTGCTTCTAGTTTTTCCTTCATCTTTGAGGATGTTTCCAGCATTCAATGCGATATTGAAGAACTGACATCACATAGTAATCTAGTATTCTCTTCTTTGTTTCTAATGAAAGTTTCCTGTGTCTTAATACTTTACTCAGCTTCTGGAATGCCTCCTTCGCCATGCCAATTCGACTTCGGTTCTAGACATAAAAATGATCCAGTACTCACTTCTTTATATCCAGCAATTTTTTCTTTTCTCGCAATACTCTACCCTACTTTTGCAATGCATTCTCTAGCAAGTAATTATTCCTTCAGATCTCAGTGTAGGACCACTGTTATAATTCTGGTATAATACTGACTTATAGCCTTCAGAATATATATATATATATATATATATATACATAATACACCCTGTTTAGCGTCTATTTCAAATACGAATTATCCACTATTATAATGTTCGAAGTAATATATATATATATATATATATATATATATATTAGAGACCTCCTATCACTCTAACTCCCAATTATTCTCAGAACACTCTCATCTACCCAACCCTCATTCTCGGTATCCTTACCCGCCTATCACCCACCCTCTGACATTTCCTATATTTAACCATTCTCGGTATCCCTACCCGCCTATCACCCACCCTCTGACATTTCCTATATTTAATCATCCTTTCTCCACTCTATGTAGCTCCCTACGCAGTAGTGGCAGTGACATGCCTTGCTCGGGGTGAAACGCTTATAAATATATCTATCTATCTATCTATCTATCTATCTATCTATCTATCTATCTATCTATCTATCTATATATATATATATATATATATATATATATATATACACTCTGCATTTTGGCAGTATTTTCTTTTAGACATGCCAGACTAAATATATTGCAAACGTTGTGTCTGCTCGCTTTTAATAAAATTCTTTCATACTCACGTGCATGACATTACAAGATATAAAAAAAAATCCCTTTTGAATAATTTTCACGTTCTAATGAACGCTAGCAATTTGCCAATCGTTATATTTGTAAGCAAAAAAATCACAGTAATTTTTAGCAACACAGTTTTGCGGTTATTATTATTACTATAACTCACTCCCCTGAAGATGATTTCGGAAAAAGATTGAAAGTAATTGGCTACCCTGAGAAAAAAAATAACATGTCAACGTTACAGCTCATTTCTGACATCTTTCAATTATAATAGGCGAAGGATTATCCGTAAGTATGAACGGATTTTATTAAAGATAAGCAGACACAGTGTATGCAATTTATTTAATCTGACACACACACACACACATATATATATATATATATATATATATATATTTTAATTCAGATACTTCAATCCAAAGGAAAAAAGCAGGAAGGTAAATTCCAAAAAACCCGATCCTAATTAATATTAAAAATTTATTTTAATATTAAAAAATGATACAGGAAGAGAGCTCCATGTAATAAAATATTACAGAGCAAATATATATATTAAAAAAGGATTAATTCAAAGATGTTGAATGGCCATTTCGATATGACGATCCCCACGGGGAGCGACACATCACCTCAGCAACAGGTTTTTTTCTGTTGCTGAGGTGATGTGTCGCTCCCCGTGGGGATCGTCATATCGAAATGGCCATTCAACATCTTTGAATTAATCCTTTTTTAATATATATATATATATATATATATATATATATATATATATATAATGCTCAGCAGTTCGAAGAATTTAAAATTCTTTACAGAAAGAATAAATAATTTCTTCTCAGTCGAGTGATTTCGTGTGATAGGTGAAATGCTCGAGATACGGGAAACCATTCAATAGTAACAGATAAACAGATTTAAATTGGATAAAGCCCCATAAACGTACACTCACACATACAACTATATAATCCTTCAGTTTCCAAAAAGAGCATATTGAAAGCAGTGCGAATGATTGTTCTTTTGTCTCCCTAGCCGGTTTTATATTTTATAACGCAAAACATAACTTTTGTCAATGAACACGCCTACTGGTGGCTACGCCATTTTGAAAAGTTTTCAAATATCTAACTGCTCACGCGAGAGTGCGACGTTTTGTCGAGAGATTAAGATTTTCAAGCCAGAATAAAACACATCAATGAGTTTAGACGTTACTTAAGCATAATAAATAACAGTCATGTCGCCGAATATATTGTTGCGTTTATAATGATAATCTGTATTGGATTTACATTCATTCTTGTCAATGTAGCAAAAGAGAAATGCTGTTTTTTAAGGATACTGACTCGGTTTCAACTAATGTATCGTTTCCCGCTCTCTCATCACCTTCTGTGCCTGGCTTTTACAGTTAACAAAATAAGTTTTATTTTCATCCTGTATTTCGTGACAAAAGAGTATACAAGAGTGAATTAACAGTTTCATTTCCCTGACATATCGTCTTGGTCTTTAAAATAGCGTCATCAGTAAAAAAAAAGAAGTCAGTTGAATGTCCAGTAATAGTGGCAGACACTATTAAATAACAAATGTCATTTTTTATAGAATACAATGGATGGATTGTTTAATTTGCACAAAAATGAAAACACTGACATTTCATTTTAACAGATGTATTTGCCTAAATTTATTCAATAAAATCGCTATTAGTTTCAACTACGACCTCGGCGCGACTTTAGAATCCCCTGCATCTCTTCTGGACGGTCTACTCGTTTAAGTTTGTACATTCGACCGTAAACCTTGCCTTCAGTTCATGATTGGTGTTATAAGGATATTTATTGGTCTCTCGCTCAACTGTGCCTGGCACATAATAATAAAGGGGTTGCAGTCTGGGGAGTTAGGTGGCCAAATGTAAGGGATGATTTGCTTGCAGAATTTGTCAGACATCTATGAATGGGTTCTTCTGATTGTGTATCATGGGACAGAATACTGTTTCCAGACATACTCTTCAAGCTACCAGCCTCTAGACCAAGCGCAGCACAATCTACTAAAGACATTTTATATAAGCCTCCGTGGCCATGAGGGAAGATGAATGGGGACATGACGTTGCCATCACTAGTGACCACTCTAAATACTTTTCTAAGCACGATTATACGCTTTCAGCTCTAATCGAATTTTCTAAATTGTTTTCATATTTACAACATAACGCTCTGAAATGTTCGGGTTGGAGCATTCAGCGCTAACGCCAAGCAGTACGGAATGCCGTTTCCAAATTTCTGCTGGAGTGAATTGCCTCACGGTGGGCTTTGTTCTTTCTCAGAGACGGTACCCAACTGACCCTACTATACTATCGACAAAATAAAACAAATATGATGCACACACTAAATTAAAAGTATGGAATGTCTACAATTTATCCATCACACTCTGTATCCGTTATAAAGAAAACGGTATTTAATTTCAAGTTCATTGTTTTAAGCTGGACTTGATAAAACATGATTACATAAGATTAATTTACTAACATGAAACAGTATTAAATTACAGTTTTTGCTGCAAATTGTAAGTAAGAATAACAAGTTTTACTTGATGTCTTCGGTTCACATCCAGCTGTTATATACAACTTCACCGGCAAAATGAGATATTCATGACATATTTCCCCTTGGTACAGCTATTATTTTTACTGTCTTCACTCCTTGACTATATCTTAGCTTCACCTTGACTCTTTATGATCTCAGCTATATACAAATAGTGAAACACCAAACATTATATAAAAAAGTACATTTTAGTAAAAATATCAATACATTTTTACATAAAAAAATATACGAGTGTTACTTTTATTTACAGTTGAGTTTTTTTTTTTTCAATCATTTCACCCCGAGCAAGGCAGAAACGCCACTGATGTGCAGGGGTTACATACATGTAAAAAGATTAATTAGAAGAGAGTGAGGAGTACAAACTAGTTAGAAAGGAACAATAGAAAGCAGGTGCGATGACAGATACATAGGTGGAGATAAAGGGAGGGTTATACAGGGGTGGGAAGAGAGCTAGAGTCCAGTGGTTAGTAGATGAGTATTGACTTTGCATTTAAATTTCTGGAGGTTGTAGCCGTCAGGAAAGCAAGAATACGGGAGTGAGTTACAATATATTTTTAAAACAGAATTATCAACAATAGATTTTATAGCAAAATGACCAACAATACATTTTATCTGTAGTTGAAGCGATAAAACTGAAATTTCAACATTAAATAACTCGTACAGGTTGATATGGCATAAAAGAAAATCAACCAAGCAACCCATCTCCGACTGTATTTATCATTTAAAAAAATCTATGATAAGAATTGTAATATGAACTCAACATAGAAAAGTAAACTGAATAATTTTCTCTGTGCTTGAGAATTGATAATCCTTCCTCTTATATATAGACAACTGTCCTTATATATATATATTTATATTCGTCATCCATATACAAGCCCGTTTCACTGTATCCTAGCTCATCAGTGTGGCTAGACATCCACTTCTGGCCGAGATGGAAACTCGACCGATTTAACGCTCAGTTGGTGGCTTGGATAATTTTTTTCTTAGATCTTAATGTAAGAGAGCGAATATTAGGTCCATCATTATATATGTTGCTGTCATTTTTGACGGAATATCGATATAAATATTTTACGTCATTTATGACGTCACGGGTCCACGTAACAATAATTAACTCTGTTTATCAGATTGTTTCTTTGCAGTATTTATTAACATTTTGGGAAAGGGTTGGTAAAAGTATCCGATTGCCAATTTATTCGAACTTTGTAAAATGGAGAAAAAGGGTTTCTTTATCGTTGGTTCACATATTTTAAAAATTTCGTAAATGTTTATATATTTATTCATAAATTCTTTTCATTTTTATTTCTTAATAGATTATTATGGTAAATTTTTTATTGCATTAGTTTTAATTGTATTAGATTTTAGAATGTTGAAAATATAAAATTATTCTTGAAAATAAAGTCTTTAGTAATTTGTAAATTCTCAAGAATAAAAAGAATGTATCATTCATATTCATCAGATGTTTACATATTATTCAAATTCTAATCATCGCTTTTTACGATAATAAACATAGCCGAGGAGGAAAGGTAGTTAAAATAATCGTGGTATTAATGGAAAGGGAGTTCTTTTGAATTTGTGTTTTTTTGTGGGGAATAAAAGTACAATTTTTCCACCTTACTTTTTCTCTGTGCGAATCTTTCACAAAAATAACAAAGTTTCGTAACGTTATTCACGTTTAATGCAGGCTTTGAAGAGTGTATTATTTTCATTTTACATTCCTCATCCTGTTAAATTAGAAGAAATTTATTACGTATTTTTTTTTCAGTCATCATAAAATGCTTGAAAGTATTCCAGTCGATATGCGAAATTTAATACATATCATTTTTATTATCATTTCCCATAAATATTTTTTAAAATTACACGCTTATTTCAAATAAATAAACGTGAACTGTTCATGAGTGGACTCTCCATATTTACCTGAGAATAAAGAAATTTTTACTGAATAATTTTCAATTAAGATATGAAGCTGAAATAAGACAGAAAAAGTTATCTTTTATCGTAAACAGTGCAAATATCAAGCTCTTAATGAAGTTAAAATTGACCTTTTGAATAATCTAATTCAACAGTAAAAGAAATTATCTAATGATCATTTTAAAATACCGAGCAAAAACAATTAAATATACAACTGAGCTCATTAAAGTAGCGATGCTCATTATATATGTGGATCAGACACTTGAGCGGGGAAAAAATATTTTAAACGATTTTTTTCGTTGTAGCACGATTTAGCAAAACGTTTTTTAAATAAATTTGACGTAATATAGACTTACATTACATAACTAATGAGACATAACACTTAGACAAAAATGCTTTGTCGACGTAACTAAATTTATTTCTACTTGTTCTGCTATATGCTGTCTCTCATAAAGATGTTTGTGATCATGGTTCTTTTCAATTTTCTATCATTTGTAGCTTTAAAAACCGTGTATTCTTGATGTCTTTCGGAAACCTCGCTTCACGATCAATTTAATGAAGCTCTTTAGGTATGTTATGCGTTGTTTTCCTCCTTTCCATTGAACCTTCAATCTGTCCTGTGAGTATCCAAATTTCCAGCCCCACTTTCCTTATTATGCGTCATGGAAATTTCAACTGTGTTTTTCTAATGCTGAATATGTGTTCATTTTGTTTTACTTTTCTCTAAAATTTTGTCGTTGCTCCCATGTCTAGTTCATTGTATTTTTGACACCCTTCTGTAGAACCATATTTTTTTTGTTTCAAGTTACTTCTTCATCTATAAGTGATTGGTAATGAATTCCCTGCCAGATAGCAGGACTGATATTACGCAGCAGTTATGTACTTCTTTCTTTGTTTCTAACGATTTTTTTCTGTTTCTTAATATTTCGTTTAGCTTTTGGAAGACAACTTATTTAAAAATTGTTTATCACAAGTCTTTAAATATGCTTTGACTATTAGACATCATCACTTCAGTGTATAATACCTTCAGTTGCAAATCTTTTTAGTAGTAATAATTATAGCACATCGTTAGGATGTACAGCTGTTTGGACTTTTCAATTGATTCAGTGTCAAGTAACGATGTGTATTTTGTCCTCGGTCACCTTAAATTACTGTACATAGTGTTATGGGTGTGATGATAACACCTTGGGTTTATCTGCCTTTTGTTGATTACTGATTTGTTAGCACACCTCTTTTACAGTACGTGTTTCTTTTTCCGTTCGTAAACTCGATCGCTCGCTAAACAGAAATCCACCGCATGTTTTACAAAGAGAAGGTGATTATTCGGTATTGAGTTAAAACGGCGATGCAGGAAATTAGATACAAGAGGTTGGATTGTGGGTGGTATTGTCTTCTAATCTATTCCCTAATCAGGAAAGAACAGCTGTCGGCATTTTGACCTGGCAAATAAAAATTTTGTAATTTGATTCCGGTATGGGCAAGCTGACCTGAGATGTTAGGATTTACAACGGTATCTCGCTCTCGAATTTGCGATTTTCGGATGTTCATTTACACACAGACATCTTCATATATAAACCACTTTGATTTAATAAAGAGTCAAAACTTATGAAGCTGTTAATTCAGTTATATATGGATAACTGCTTACGTGAAAAGTTGTTAAGTTCACATTTTATTAAGTACATAGCAACACCTCTCCTGATGTTACTAAGAATTATGGCAAGAAGAAATTAGTATTTTTAATTAGGTATGGACTAAGGTTTTAGTAATTATTTTAATTAGGATGTTTTTAATTACATTTCGTGTCTTAATCATAAAATTCTTTTATTAGCTATAATACATTATTATGCCAAATGCATAGGGTAAACTTTGCCTGATGTAAGTGTAGAAAAAAAAAGAAACAATATACGTAAGGTTAAAAAAATTAAAATTAACGTCCAGGTCACATCCTTAAATCTCATAAAAGACAAACAGCGACACCTGAGAATATTTCGTAATACTAGATAATAACCTTATTCAGAAAAACTGCCTAGTAAATATTCGTGCTCAATATCAAGAGATAGAGCTTTAATACTTAAAAATAAATTTAAAAGTCGATTGAAGTAAACACCCAGGGGCAACAGTCTGTTTTATTCTCAAATGGAATAGTCGGCCATACACTTTATTCCTGATATTTGGCAATTTATATCATAACTTACATATATATCTCTCTCTTTATATATATATGTGTGTGTGTGTGTGTATTCATTCAGCACAGAAAATACGAAAACAACACAATGCTATCAGAATATGTTTTCTAGAAAGACAACAACATTACAACCAAACTTAAATTGTAAAAAGCAAAAAGAGCATCACCACTCAGCAGTAAAAGTTGTAATTCATGCATGTAAGAGACACTAGCAATAATCAGCTTTAAAAATCCAAGTAAAATACTAAAAAAACGAAACGACATAATGGGAAAATGTAGACACTCGAAAAGTACCTACTTTACTGCATAAACAATTATAAATAAAAAAAAAAGAAACATACAAAAAATATAGTTGTACAATATAAAACATTAAAAGATACAATTATAAATACAAATATACAAATACTCATTCAGGGCAATAAACAGAAAATAGTAAACAAAAACAAACGCTACAAATTATTTGAAAAAATATATACAAACATTCAATCACGACAAACATAGATAACACAACAGTCACCAAACAAACAATAAAATGAAAAACGCACACACACATATACATAAAAAATCCAACAAGTACATTTGATGACGTGTTTATACAAGACGCAGATGACACTGAGTTACGGAAGACTTGGAAAATAGACTGGTAGGATCACAGACACAAGATAAGGATAGAACGCAAAGAATAAAGTTTAGCAAACAACTGGAAAAATATGGCACATAAAATTCTCAAAAAATAGCTGCGAGGGAACTTGGTAATTGGACATCAAAATTGGTTAATTAAAGAAACTGCACAAATCGAGTGGGCATATGTGTTGAACTACGACCTGTATAATGTCATTGGAAGGTAAAATATTTGGCACAAAACCTCAAAGCCGCATAAGAATAGCAAAAGACATCTTCCCGAAACTAAACAAAACATTAAGGTGTAGAAAATATTGTCTGGAACACTGTATTATTATGTAATATATAACATCTTACATGGTCGTGAATTCTATACAATCTTCTTATAGATAAAATCGACATCTGAAGCAAAAAAATTCTGTTGTACAGACAATTTTATAAATAACAATGATAGGTGATGTGAGAAACAATCACGTTTAAAGGAGTTCAATAATGACAAGTAGAATGGGGAAGTTAAATTCATATGGACACATTTAAAAGAAAGAATGTTGAGTAAGTTTAAGTTCAGAGAACATCTTTAATGCAGGGGAACAGCGCTTAACTTTAAAGTTTGCGGCAAAGAATGGGAGAATAAAGATGCACAATCAAGAGTCACTAGAAAAGGAAAAGGCGAAGTTTTGGTGAGGGTTTTTCTCCTAAAACATTTTAGACAATACCCCCATTAGAATCATTTTGGAAACTGGTTAAGTGTTTTAGTCCAACAGTGAACTCTCAATATTTTTTGCTAAATGTAAAAATATGTACGCGTTGTAGGTGCGTTTCAAAATATATAGGCATTTAAAAAGATAAACGTATCTGTCTCTTTCCCTGCGTGTGATTGGGTGTGATATAGTGTGTCAAAATACTTTTACAATTTTTAAAGCGGGTTCCGTACATCAAGACGAGAATAAAAATCTTTTTAAATATATGTCTATAAATCCTTTGGTTTTGAGTTAAACTTGAAGAAAGTGGAAGATAAATGACACTGTTGCTGTGTAGACGTGGTTACATTTGACATTGAGTATATTCTGGTTTTGGTCTGAAGAACTCTCCCTCAATGTTTGTAAAATTATCACATCCTCTCTCTCTCTCTTTCTCTCTCTCTCTCTCTCTCTCTCTCTCTATATATATATATATATATATATATATATATATATATATAATCCTCTGCATGGAAGAACCTAAATATTATTTTAAGTTGAACAGCGCCCCAAGTAAAAATTTTGTAATCTTTGATAGTCTCAGAAAATATAATATAAATAAAGAAGAAATATTCGTTTCGATGAAAAAGTAAGCTGGGCGATTTAAAAGTAATTTTTTTAATGCTTTTTTTGTCACTATCTTTTGAATCGTGTTTTGCGTTTAAATATTGAAAATAGACATCGTATGTTCGTTTATATTCTAAATTACTTTTAATTTATTTATATTTTGTTTGTTTATATGACTTGAAAAATTTCTAAAAAGATCTGAAAGGAAATTTTTCAAAGTTTAACCAATCAAAATCGAATTGTGAGAAATAACGAAATATCTTCAAAATAATAATATAATGATTTTATATTTCATGTTTAATAGTTTACGGTACTCGACAAAATTATGTTAAAGTAAAGTTTGCTATTTTCAATCGATGGTCGCTTTCAGAAACAATATGACAAGTAAACTCGAATCATAGACCAATTCAGGTGAAATTAATCTAGAGAAAAAAAAGAAAATCATCACAAAGCTATCGTGTTAGTGACAAAATCACGCACACATCTCTCATTCCTACACACACACACAAACACACATACATATATATATATATATATATATATATATATATAGATATATATATATATGTGTGTGTGTGTGTGTGTTTAGGAATGAGATGTGTGCGTGATTTTGTCACTAACACGACAGCTTTGTATCAGATGATGAAAGGCCGAGGCCAGTCTGAAATATCAAATGTATATATATAATAATAGAAATAAATAAATAAATACTTTTAAAAAAATTTAACTTAAAACTTTTAAGTAGTTTTTCATATATATATATAATTCAAATTTGTGCAGACGCTGTGGTTGAAGCCAACGGTGATTGCATTTAATAAATTTACACTTCGGTATTTCGAGATATTTTTGTGATATTTTGGCAAATATATCTTCAAATGAAATATCCATATATTCATTTTTGCTTAGTTTTTATATATATATATATATATATACTCAATGACCTCTGAGCCGGAAGCTTAGAAGCAGCCTAATAAAAAAATCCAAATGTTGGACAATTTTTGTCATTATTTTAACCTGAAATAAAAACAAAAATAAGATGTTTAGAAAGGCTCGTGATTAAACGTAATAGACATCCATTGTCTGTTATATTTTAGAAAATTAACTGCTTCCTCGATACACAACATAATAACGTTTGAAACAATAAAATGTTGGTTTAAAAATATATCCTTTCTTTAAAAATATAGTTGCGCGTATGGCGTTACCATGTCGTTTAAATTCCAGTTCGGACCGCTAAGTTCAGTTTCACACAAATTAATCCCACCTTTACCTTTCCCAGAGGCTCTCTCTTGGTAAACAGCATCGGTGTAGAATAATTCTTTGATGGGAGATGAATCCACGTCGTAAAACCAAAGCAGCAAAAACTCGAGTCTGTCGCTTTGTAAAAACGAGGAATTCCACAGGATTAACAAGAAATTTGTTTGTATGTTTGTAAGTAATTGAAGCAAAACGGATGCCTTCCTAGGATCTTTCACACATTCCTTGATCACGTATACTTCATCTTTTGGCGTTGTTTTTCTTTTTCGATCGCATTTTATTTACGTTTTTGACTGATGGATCCGGTTTGGTATTTCGCCTTGATGTCACGACTGACAGTTGAAAGGCTAACACTAACAATATCCCCGATCTTTCTGCAAGGCTTTGAAAAAATCACGGGCAACGTCATATTTTTCTATACCAAACAAATTTCATCATACACTCCGAAAATAAATTCATATGCGTGCCAACTAGTGTAGATGACCTAATCTGTGGAAAGATTAGAAATCGATTACACTTTATCCCTCTCAGTCAGTTAAGTGCCATACGTGATACATGTTTCGGCGATCATGTCTCTTTCGAGACATGACAGACTCGGCAGAAAATTATCCCGCAGTAGGTTGCCATTGTTTTCTGGCGTAGACTGGCTGCCAGCCAAGGCTATAGAATCTAAGCTGTTCTTTTATTTAACCCATAATGAAGGGTAGAAATGTATTAATACCTTTCCTAAGAGCATTTGTTCGTAAATGAATGCAAGGAATTCAACTGGAATTTGAACTCGGCTCTCCGATTTTTCTTCCGAGCCAATATCCGCTGCACCACAACAAAAGGTGTATGCGAAAGATATGGAAAATACGTACTTAAAATATTTAAAGTATTTAACGTCAGCAAATGTGTAAATTTTTGATAGAATAAATTGACAGTTTGAAGGAAAAAGGCCTATAAAAGGAACAGAACACATAAAATAAAAGTCTTAATTTTGTAAAAAGTTTGAAAATAGATTAAACTGTTTTAGCTTATATTCTTTTACCAAATATGAAAACAAATACAATGGAAATGTTTTGGCTTGGGTTATAACTCAGCGTTTTCTATATTTGTATTTTGAAAGTGTCAAATCAGAACGTTTCATTGTTTAGTGACGGTGTAGCCTACATATTGGGTAGGAGACAACGGAGAGCCCGATTCAGTATATGGTATAGGACATCTGGAGAAGAAATGAAATTATAATAGTAAATATAACCGGTGTAAGGATAACTGTCAGAATGGTTAATCACTGTTTATCTAGCGACCAATGTTAATTTGTTCTAGTCGATGGGGGTATCGAGCTAAAACATTCACCATTTTCAAAATGCGTATCTTCTTATCTGTAAATGGCTTTGAAATGAAGGTGGAGTTATAAATATGTTATATGTCTGTCTGTCTGTCTGTCTGTCTGTCTACACTCCTGATCAAAAATTTAAGACCACTTAAAAATCTTTAAAAAGAATTTTTTTATGGTAGATTTTAAACTCCTCCCACTTAAGGTTACCAATATTACAATCTAAAATTTATGGAAACAAAAGGCTGCATTCCAAACATTTTATTTAGAAATTTGCATTTTTATAAAATGAGGCGATTTACACATGATCAAAATTATAAGACCAGGGGTATAAATTGTTAGATCTTTGGCAATTCCAATGTTTTTAGTTCAGTTAGAGATTAGCAATCATTGCGTAAATGTGTTACCATGCCTAAAGCAAGCAAACTTACCAAAGTTGAGCGTTCTCGAATTCTAGAATTCCATAAGCAAGATTTGTTATTGCGGGTGATCGCAGCGAAGGTAAATTGCAGTAAAACTGTGATTTGCAACTTTCTAAAGAACAGTGAGAATTATGGAAAAGCAAAATCCTCTGCTAGGCCCCCAAAAATTTCTCCTGCACTGAGTAGGAGAATAAGACGGGTTGTTATGAAAGACGGGGGACTTTCTTCTAGTCAAATTAAGGCAGTTACAGATGCTGATTTCAGTCCCGTAACCATCAGACGACACTGAAATTTTCTCCGCACGTCTTAGTGGTGGAGGGTCACTAATGGTATGGGATACCTTTTCTTACAGAGGGACGATGGATCTCCAGGTGATGCAGGGTCATCAGAGAGCGGCTGGTTGTGTTAACATGCTACAAAAAGCATCTTTGATGACGGAGGGCCATCGTTTGTGTGGGGATAGATGGTTATTCCAACAGGATAATGCTGCAATCCATGCTGCAAGACGGACCTTGACCTTTTCTACAAGAAAATGGGGTCCATCTCTTCGGACATACTGCATGCTCACCGGACTTGAACCCAATTGAAAATGTTTGGGGATGGATGACAAGAGATGTTTATTGAAATGGCAAACAATATTCAACAAAAAATGAACTTCGTGAAGCCATCTTCAGAAGTTGGAGCAACATCCCCCGCACCTTAATGGAAACGCTTATTTCTAGCATGCCCGACAGAATTTTTGAAATCATCAAAAGCAGTGGAGGTAGACTTCATTCTTAAATTTGGTTGTTAAATATTTTCATTCACTTTTTTACAATTTCGTAGAATTTTTGTCTCTGGTTTTATAATTTTGATAATGTGTAAATCGCCTCATTTTATAAAAATGTAAATTTCTAAATAAAATGTTTGGAACGTAGCTTTTTATTTCCATAACCTTTTAGATTGTAGTATTGGTAACCTTAAGTGGGAGGAGTTTAAAATCTATCTGTAAAAAAATAATTTCTTTTTAAAGATTTTTAAGTGGTCTTAAATTTTTGAACGAGAGTCTATCTATCTATCTATCTATCTGTCTATCTATCTCTCTGTCTGTCTGTCTATCTATCTCTCTGTCTGTCTGTCTATCTATCTCTCTGTCTGTCTATCTATCTATCTGTGTCTAACTTTTATTATTCTCTTCTCTCAAATTCTATTCCTATCTATATATCATTCTGTCTCATGTTCTTATTACATAATTTTTACCTCGATTCTGTCTCATTTAGTTTTCATTTCTCTCATATTATTCCTATCTGTATATCTTATTGAAATTATAATGACTAAAAACCATCATCAACTTGTTACATGTCGATTACAAGCTATACAGATTATGTAAATCTCTACAAACTTTAGACATGCAAACATCAACCAATCAAGTTTTGTCATACTGGCTTTATACAGGATTTGGAGGTATTTCTGCCACACTCTGTATTATCAAATTAACATTTAAACTCTAATAAACCGACTCCGACTCAATACTTATAACACAGAGGAAAAACAAATTAAGGAACGATTAATGAAGTTAGATTGAACTTACTTTTACATAAATGTCTCCCGGAAATGTTTTCAGGGACGTGATATTATCTTCCTACGTTGATTATATTGAAAAAGTAAAGCCGTTTACTTCTTATACTATATTTACAATTTGAAACGCTGTACAAATACCGACTGTTGAATTTTGATGAGTTATTGACATGAGTTTCGTAAAAGTTTCTTTGCGTTTTCCTGTTTGAGAACGTATTTTATGATAATAACCACTCTGATTCATTAGAATTTTTTTTTTGTCGGGTCACATCTTTACTGATGTAAATAATACGTAAGTAATAGAGTTCAGATTGGCTGAAATAAGATTTGGAGTCTTTCATATTTCCGAAAAAGTTATTGATTTTGAAGACATTTCAGATTTTACTCTGAAAACTAGAAAAAATAAAACGAATTCTAGTTGGATAATGACAGGAAAAGAATGACATGATTCTTTTCTTCTCTTTCTTTAGATTTTATGACGACTTCAGAAATGTAATTCTCTTCTGTAACTTTTGTAACCGAGTTTCGTTATCAAAGTTATCCTGCAATTTGACAGGATACATGGCCTTTTTTCCTGGTATTTCGGATTTTGTAACCTGAAATAGTTTTTGTTTTATTCATAAGTCATAAATCATGTTCATTCTGTAGTAACTACTTATGATATCTAGGATTTTACACTGCCTTCAAAGAGTCGGATAAATATTAAATGACGTAAAAAGAAATATTTATCGATTGATGCAACAATGTCCATTAATAATTTGCTGAGACGACGGCGGCTGAATTTATTTAGCTATCTGTTGATCTCCTAATACATAAATATGTAGGCTGTGTGTGCATAATAAGTATTATGAGAAAGAAAGAATTTATTTGACTGAAAAGATTTGCATATTTAGGGATAATATCCTTCCTTTACATTGTGTTCACTTATTTAATAATAATAATAATAATAACAATGCAGTTTGCTCTGAACAATGTAGGTCGGACAATTTACAAAAAGAAATTCACATAATTCTTTTCGAAATCAGTGTATGAATATACAGACACCATCTTATCTCTCCATCCTGCTAACTACTGTTACTCGTACAGCAATAATATATATATATATAGAGAGAGAGAAAGAGAAACACACATACACATACATACCGACCTGAATATATTTTGAGAAATGTTGTCAGGAAAATACGTGTCATTCAGTTTTAGTGGGGTCGTAGGTTTGAATCCTGCCAAATGGCACAACATCATCCTAACAAAATTTCTCAAAAATATTCAAGCCGGTATATATATATTGCTGTATGAGGAAGAGTAAAAACATTTTTAATTCAAGTTGTGATTTGATTGAAATGTTCAGACCGTTGTCTGGACTCGTTTATCTTGTATATATTGTGATTATTAACTAATTCTGAACATGAAATTATTTTAATTTAATTAATTTCCTCAGCCGACGTAAAGAGAAATGTCCAATTGTGCTTTAATTTGATTAAAACCTCAAATAGATGAATTATTCTATTTTATATTTGTAAATATACTGTTTAGTTAAAAACTAAATATCTACTTAAAAACGTGTATCTGTTAAAAATAATGCTCCACTAAGTAAATTAAAACATATGTATGTATGTGTGTGTAGCCTAGATGCTAGCACATTCGCCTTCTGACCAAGAGACTCAGGATTGAATCTCACGATGTGTGATTTATCAGTGGGGTCACTTTGTGGTGTAATAGGCCTAGAAAACCCAAAGAGAAAAATATTCCATAGCTATGTGAGTGAAATTGAGTAGACGGAACTGTTCAGAAGCCGTCGATATTCATGCAAAGCCCTTAATTCATAGATCATCGTGATTGAGCATTTGGGTGTACGGGCCTTGTTCGGAAACTTTGATCACACCCGTTTCCTGAAGAGGCGACATCAAACGAAAATTCATTGATTCAGAGAATGGATTTCTCACATACAGTTCATGTTGATCTACCCTCTGTGTCTACACAATTTAATGTTTATTTTCAAAATAAATTTGTACAACTTTCGTTGCCGATTTGTGAACTTATCCAAAATAAAGTTCCAGGCTTCCTCAAAGTAAATCTTAAAAAAGGGGAAGTGAGAATTATCAATATCCTTGACTTAATCTTTATTATTCAAACCACGTCACGATTTTGAGAACAACGCGTCAAATCACACTGTCATAAAAATAACAGTGTGATTTGACGATGTGATCTCTCGGCTCAAAAGATAGTTTTTTCTTCTGTATGTGCGGTTGCCCTTGAAGAATAGAGAACTCCTTCTTTTTCTTCTATGTGCCCTGTCCCTTCAAGACCTAGGCGATCATGGTTCTCCACGTCTCCCTATCCCTTGTGACTCTTAGTATGTTTACTCCTGTTACTCCTAGCGATCCCCGTTCCGTCATCCACCTGATCAGGCCCTGCAAATATGTTATTGGCTGCCTTCTTCTGTCTCTCTTTCCTGGTCAGTCAGTAACAGATTCTCCAATCTCTCCTTCCTCATTGCGTGTTCCAGGAAATTCAGTTGTCTCTTCTTGATGCTCAGTATTAATTTCCTTTTTGTTGCAATTCTTTCCAACACCTCATCGTTGCTTGCATGCTCAGTCCACGATATCCGCAGCATCATTCTGTAGAACCACATTTCCGCTGCTTCCAATTTTGCTTTTTCTTGTCTTCATTTATTTGTAAAAATACACGGAAGAAATCCGCAGCATTCATTAAGTCATGACTCAGACATATCTATCTCAATTATTCTTCGGCCAACGCTGAATTACCTCCAATTTGAGTTTTATTCAACACCAAACGAAGATATCTGTGGACATAGTTTAAGTAAATAAACCCTTATTGCAAACACCTCAGTCCATGTTCTGAATTATTGAAAGTTACAAGACAATCACCATTCTATATATTTTGAACGTACCATAATTAAGCAGAGATTAACTTGAAATTTTTATTAATATTTATAGATGTTGAAATTAACTATTAAATTGGTGGTAGAAAAACCAAGTGATTCACATTAAATAGTTCTATTTGTAACTGAAATAGACATTAGAAAACATTTTTAATTCGAGTTATGATTTGATTAAAATGTTAAGACCGTTGTCTGGACTCGTTTATCTTGCATCTACCGCGATCATTAACTAATCCTGAACATAAAATTCTTTTAATTTAATTAATTTCCTCATCCGACGGCCGACTTAAACAGAAATGTTTAATTTCGCTTTAACTCGATTAAAACCTCAAATTGATTACTCATTCTATTATTCCGCTTTGATTGAATTCGAAGGTGAACATTTGCCCCCAAAGACACGGCTTATATTCGAATGTTATATGGCTGAAGAATATATAAATTTTAAAATTAGTTTTGTAAGTATTCCACTGATATAAAAGTTACAAATTCTTATTTGAAGGTTGGATTTAATATTTTCATAGAATATAAATGGCTCGGTGCTTCCGTATATAACATAGTGGATTAAAAGATCATATTTGGCCATACCAGACAGCCGGGTAAAATCTTCACGTTGCGTTGCTACTTGCAAAACTGCTGCAGTGTTCTTCCAAGTAATTCTTGTCAACTTTGGAAAGCTACGGCCTCAGGATGAATGTTGTAAAAAATCCTTTCTCTGATGATGCTAATTCAGAATGTATATTTTTACGGGTCCATGTTTTTCAATTTTTTTAACCCCTTCTTTTTGTGGGTATGAAGAGAAAGCTTAAATATTCTTAACCCAAATATGATGAGATTAAAAGACATTTAAGATGATTATTTCGATTTTTAGAAGTGTTTTGGATTAAGAATTTTCCATGAAACTTTTATAAAGATTCAGATGACATAACAAATTATTAGTTTCTGTTTAAGTCTTTTTCTTTGTCGTAAATAAGTTTGTAAAATTGTACATTCGATAAAGAATGAAAAAATATTGATATTTGTTTAAAATTATAAATTCATACACACATAAACAGAGCAATATATTTCAAATTGAAATCTACGCATCGTCATCTGTAGGAAAATGACATAGATTGATGAACTATAATATTTAAGAATGTACACCCTTGTGCAAATTAAAACAGAACAAATAATGTCTTCCTAGGATCTTTCACACTTCTCTTGATCACGTATACGTCGATGCTGACGCTGTTTTTCTCTTCTGAACGCATTTTCCTTTACGTTTTTGACTAATAGATTAAGATTGTTTCTGCGCCTTGATATCACGATTGACAGTTGAAATGCTGACACCAATAATGTCTATGATCTCTTTGTAAGGCTTACCAGTATGTTCGTGCACGTTACAGTTGCGTTTGATTTCTTAGAGTAACGTCCATTACAGACAATATCGTAAGACAACTAATTGACAATCCTAACAAGTGTCTGGGCGTGATAAAAATCTGATGCAATCACTGATGACACAATATTTTTAACGACTGATCAAATTTCATCATATTCCCTGAAAATAGAATTATATTATTTCATACCACTGCAAATGACCTGATGCCAGAGAAATAGAATTCGATTACACTCTGTAACTTCAGTGGGTCTAAAATTGACATATAGTGAAAGAAAGGAAACAAAATCAGCTGTTTCATTTAATTTACATACGGGTGTAAATATTTTATACGCATAAAAATTATTGTATGTGCATTTTAAATATTTTAGGCCATTTTAAAAAAAAATCCTACTCTTTTTAAAATGCTATTTTAATAATTTCTATAATGATATTCATGCATTTTCAGTTTCTCTGCGCATTATTTTATTAATAGCCACCAATATTTATCATATATTTTGGTTGCTTAATGGGTGATGATTGCTATGAACACGGAGTGTGTAAATCTTCATAAATGACAGTTTAACTTACGAGCTGTTGTGACTAATGAAATAATTGTATGGCTGTTTTGTGGCTATTGGCATTGTAGATTCAATTTCCTCTCCACCACAATCACATCGTTCCAGTTCTTCTGTCCTTAGATATTTGTGTGTTTGTCAATCAGTAAGGCTTTAAGAAATTTTAAAGTTAGTCGTTTATTTCATCAACAAGTATAGATTGTTCATATTTATCTGACAATATCTAGGAATATCATATCTTTATTGTCTTGTAGTATTCTCAGTTATTTTTCGTCTTGTTTGCACGTAGACTGTAAATCATTTCGAAGGAGTTCTAGAAAATTTAAAGTGCTGCTATGCACAGGCAGTTGAAACAAATTTCTTGGATTTCTTAAGTTCTGGGAAATCTCTAACGAAAACCACTCACTGATTTAAAAAAAAAATATATGCATTTCATTTTGCTCAGTCATTTGCTGACACCTTAATTGTCACGACTCTCAGAATTAATGAGTCATTAGACAATAAATACATCACAAAGAAATCATCTGAGATATTTTTAAACATTTAAACCCTAAGCAAGGCGAGACTGCTACTAGTTATCAGAGGGTTAAAGTGAGAGAAAAGAAGGGTACTGAGGGTATTGAGGAAAGGATAACAGATGAATTGGATTCAAGAATAAAGAAGATATTGCATTTAAAACTTTTGAAATTTAATTATTTCAACGGCAAAATGGTTGAAGCTAGATGCAAACTGAGTTGGACGATTAAATTCACGTCGACAAAGCAACCGGGGAAAAAGAACATAAAAGCAGTTATCATAAAAATATTTGTAAAAGAGACAGAGGAAAGCAACGTCACTTCGGTGGGAAAGTGATTGAAGAAAAGTCACAACCGAGTTCATTGCAGATATATTGCAGACTTTTGACAAAGTATACCATACAGCTGTGGGATCACTGGAATAATTTTCTGAATTTATCAAGTTCTTCCTAAAAAGTAACTCCATGAAGGTCGCTTCTAATATCCGGCCCCCCTACCATCAAGGCTCAGCATATCTATGTAGGTCACCCTCAAAGTTCGCTTTTTATTCGCTAAAATCTTTCTGATTTATATTAAAGATATGCTTTAGACCATACTCAGATATTTAGTGAGTATCTATGAAGAAGGGACAACGGCATAGTGGTGCACCTCCAGAAGTCGAAATTACAAGAGTCGAGCATCTATTCTTTTTTCTGACCTAGCTTTAACAGCTCCTTGCTGGAGCTGAGAAAATAATCTGTTCCATGTACCACTGTGGTAAGTACATGATCTTGCTGTTGTGTGTAGCACACAGTGATGTAATGAATAAGCATACACCTTGGTTCCCTCTCAGAGTAATGTGATTGGCTAGTGTCAGTCATAAATATAGGCGAGGACGCATAGAGGTCTATCTTCATAGGTTTACTAGTCTACCACTAGACGTCTACAGGTCTACGACTATTGGTCTACGTCTATTGACTACGCCTACGTCTCAGGATACTGCATACGACGAGTACCGTCCATTACATCTACTTGCTAGATTGTTCTACCCGGTTACATTTGCTAAAACCGCTTGCTATTTTGACTGATATATTTATATCCATTTCCGGGTCATATCTAATAGCAAAACCAAAATTTTCAAAAACAAAATTTGACCGTAAATCGAGTACTACTGCCATATCCTGGCCGGAGATCTTCACTCGTCACTTTCCTGTCTTGACAGTTGTAAAGCGTCTAGAAGGCTGTGTTTGTGATTAATTGCAACTCATTCCCTACATTTCATTTCTTGAAAGCCTATCTATTGCTATTCCCATGAAAAATGCTCCGACGACCTATATTATGTTATTCCATTAATTATGATCATTAAGACTGATTCAACATGTTCTCTGGAAAAAAACACCTTAATTTCTTAGCATTAGTAAGATGGAGCTTTCACTCGAACTGCTTCTTCCCACTGAACGTTACTTTATTGAGACACCCAGGGGTAGGTTTCCCGACCACTATAATCTTAACTGTTAATCCTAGACTAAAGACAGTTATCCTTTCAATATATCCTCATTAAAAGTACCTCTTACTTCTTATATAACAATTTTTGTAACCCTCTAAAGTGAATAGATCTTTGGCCTTGTATAAGTTGAGCATTAGTATACACTGATGACACTGCAAATGAATTAAAATCATACTTAATATTCAATAAATTCAATCACCAATGCTTAAACTCTGATAGTCTAATTGTTAAACGCTTTTGATAGAAATTTGATACTGTTTGTCAGGGTATCCCAACAGTTTAAGACTTGAAGACACAACGGCTGAAATCTTGAGAGTTATAGCAAATATATCGGTAGTAGTCTGCATAGAGGTAAGAAATATAATCTCCGATATTTTGAACATTTTAATTCAATCATTTCAATGAATTTAATTCTAATAAGGGGCATATGAAATATGCCTAAGTTGCTTGTCAGAATCCATCTTGCATATTTACAAATTTACCATTCATCTGGGTATTGACTGCTGTAGTCATATGTGGTTTGGTGTTCCTGCAGCGTATCTCGAGATTCTTGACAAAATTCACAATAATAATCTGTCGATTCTGACAAGGTATTTAAATTTAAGCCACTTTTCACTAACGTGAAGTGGGACCCATCTGCCTTTTCTACAGACATGTTCATGAAAAATGCTCTGAGAAGTTTTTGCACTGGGGCTCGGACTACATAAATTTAAGGGTGTGACTAAATTGGCATCTAGGTCCCACCTGTTGATTTTTTTAAATAGCTAAAAGCAACCCTAACTTTTACATTAACAGTTTCTTTTCTCGCACTACCCACCTGTGGTTCTCCCTTCAGATACCTGAGAACTACAATTATGACAAATGTAAATGCAACGTCAATCGCCATTTTCTGGGTTTTTTTTAATCGCATTTATCTTTTGTCTTTTAGTCAAATCTCTATTCTCAGTATTTTCTTTTACTTACAGTCTCAGTAATCACCTGCGTACTACTGACATTTCCATCTTGCTTGGTGTCATACGATATCTATAAGCGGGATCTAATATAAACGTATATAAAATAGTATTGGAAAATATTCTTCAATATATGGAAAAAATGGTTTCTTTTTTATTTGCAAGTTTCTTCATAGCTAAAATATATTTACATGGTAACTGTTAAGTAATTCGAGATGAATTAATAAGATTAATTATAAGAGGAATGTTTGGAAAGTATTCGGTTAGTTTGAACATCTCTAGTACCGGTTGTGTAGGTTTGATGTTACTTAGCAACTAATCCAAGGGGACATTACTATGCATTCATGAGGAGAAGCTCTTTCATGACATTTCTCAAGACGCCATGCACATTGTGTGACTGTCGCAATCACAATGAATAGACAGCAAGTTTTGTTCGAGGAAATTACCCGAATGGCTATAAAGGCATTCTAGGGTGATTCAATAATTGAAGCCCAAATAACAAATTGATATCGATGCTACAAACTTAGCCGGTAATCCATTGAAAGCGATTCACGTTCGTGGAAAGATTCAAAGAGTGATAATATTGTATGCAAGCATGCTGAAAAGAAAGAAATCCGCTGACCGAGAATGTGGGCATTAGATGCGGGCACTCCCCAGGCTGCCTGTAAAATATCCAGCCAATTTAAATAAGACTGGTTTCTACTCTCAACATCTTAGGAAACATCCGAGTCCGTCAGTTCGGCTCCTCTGGCTCGGGTTTAAGACCCACTGACATTTCTCTTCTCTCAAAGTAAACAATCGCCGTTGAAAAGAAAGTTCAAACCGGGGATGAGATTAAGGAGAAGGAAACGTAACAAATAGCAACGATACACGAGGATTAATTTGAAGAATTTTTTTTAAGTGGGAGTGACACTGGATTAAGTCTATGAGGTTGTAAGGACAGTACATTCAAAGGTACTGTGGTTTCATTACTCAAGGTAGGTATCCTTTTTTTTTAAATATAAAGAACTGAATAATTATTGACTAATATAACTATCTAAAATACATACATATATATATATATATATATATATATATATATATATACTCGTGTATTCAAACAAGGCTCCCTTTTGGCAATCGAAAATACGACTTCAGCTGCCAGATATTATACGCCCGCTTTGTCGATGATGGGTAACCATCGACATTACATTGTTATCATGGATAAGGTGAACACAGTAAAATGAAGGATTCTGGATGGCTAAAAAGTGTTGTTGCTATTGTTATAATGTTGGACCTACTTTTTTCCTCATTTTCATCAATGACCTTCGCAATGGCATCAGGTTTCGACTTGGTAACAAAGCTTATTGCGATCGCACGTCTATCTAATTCCTGTTTTAATAACAAGTTTGATATATCCGATAAAATTAAATTTCATATCTTGAATATGACATTCAATCTTCTAGTATCTTAGACATGAAACTACTTTTAACTTTTAACAGACCCTAAGTGAAACTACTCTCTATTAATCCAAAAGGTCTCTTTTTTATCTTCCATCAGCATGCCTAGTGCTAACCACTATGAGATCAAGTCCCTAAGCTTTCTTGGTCTCGCGTTTGCAATGCATATGAAATGGAAACATTATATTGAATCTGTTGCTAACTTTACTGCTAGTTAAACCGCTAAAATGTGCTAGCATCAGTCAGTTAGACAGTCTTGTGCCTTTTCCAGGAAAATTTTCGCCGTCATTTTTTTCCGATGAGATTACTTTTGTAGTACCCCGAATTTATAAATTTAAACGTAGTGCTAAATTGGCAGCTAGGTCTCATAATTTCACTGCTGAAATGGCTACTTGTAACCGTAAGTAAGCTGCGAAATTTCCATTGTGGAAATATTTCACCTTCCTGCTCGACTCTCAACTATGTTTTTCAAAAATTGAAATGCAATGTCATTGAACCCTGTTATTTTATTTTTGTCCTATCGGTTTCTTTTGCTCCTACCAATATCTCGCGGATTTGTGGTTATTATCGAATGATCTCCTTAAAGATACACATATAATTTTGTGCATATATATATATATATATATATATATATATATATGCGTACGTGTGGGAGAGGTGTTTGTGCGCGCAATATATATAATATGTGTGTGTGTGTATGAGAGAGAGAAAGAGAGGAACATTTAATTTTATCATGTGTGAATAAACAGACATACATATACATATACGTGTGTGTGGGGAGGGGAATCTATGTGTTTGTACTATATCCCTTAATGTGTATGCCATATTCAATTTAAATAAATCAGTTTGAACCTAATCAGTGATCTTTACTGTTCGTCTTTTGACTTCAACCACCAAGGATAATTGCAGTTCAGCAAAGGACACGTAACTCCTTTTTATTTTTGTTATCTTTTACTCAGATCATACTTTAGAATATTTACATCTCTTTTTTTTAATAAATAATCAAGCATACTCTCGTGGTATTTATTGAAATTGTGGAATCTGCATCGTATTTATGCTAACTGTTTTGTTCTGTTACGTATTTTCATTGCTCATCCTCTGAGAGTACATAGGACACAATTTACACAGACATCGAAAAACATACAGACACTCTATTAAACACAAAGTTAGCATAAAAAAAAAAACGACTAGCATATTTGTCTATACCTCTGTACTATGTTACTATATAAACTTTCAAGTGATCTTTTATGGTTTAGTTGATATTAGTTTGTATTGTTACTAGTCGTGGTGTTATGTTTACTTTTTTTCTCACCAGAAGTTTAGGTCTTAACAATGAATTAAACGAAAACACTTAAATTGCCAATATTTTAGTTTTGAATATTTTTATCTTCGCATAATTGAATTCCAATCGACCTAACTTGGCAGCTGGGATACAGTCACTTTCTCACCGGGGAAATCTGGCTTCCTTGTGTCTCTTCTACAAACACTTTCACAGCTTCTCCTCAGATAGACTTAGCTCACTGATACTCCATTTTTCTTGGACTTCCCTACTGTGAAATTTCCTTCCGTTTATTTGCTTTACCGACAGCTACAACGTTCAAGAATTCAAATGCAAAGTCAATAATCATCTCGTATCTCACTAACTTGCATTCTCTCTCTAATGCTCCTTTCACTCCACTCTTATCAGTATTCTCATCCTTCTCTTATTCTCTTCCTGACACCCCTTGTAAATTGTCACTCTTTCTCATAACTTTCCTCCTATGTTAATACTTCCTCAAGAGTGGCAGAAAAATGCCTTGTTTGGAGCGACACGATTATAAAAAAATATTATTTTAAGACTTGTTTCATTGCATCTTACTGTTCAATCTTTATAAGAATTACGGTCATTTTTAAAAATGTTAAAAATATTTAATAAACGTAACTTATAACAGCTGCATATGATTAAATAGGAAAATATCAGTTTACTCTCTTGTAAATTAGTGTTCAAATTTTTTTAACGGTGTATCAAATCCTAATTCTTAACACTAGTGTGACTCTTCCAAGAGGAAAACAGGTGACAAACATTTATTAAATCGTCGTTCAAACTGGAACGTCATCAAAACAGACTTTCTCAGCTCTCTCCAGAAAGAATAAAGCTGTTTAACATCAAGCACAGGGAAAACTGATTCTGTTAGTCAAAGAGACACAAAATTAAAGAGTAGAAAAAAGTATGCCATGTGTAAATTTTCGCCATTTAATATTAATTTAATTCGCGTTTTTTTATGTTGTCGACTGCACATTAAAGTAGGGTCAGTTGGGCACCGTCTGTGATAATAAAAAAGCACCTTGACGCAATGAAATCCGACAGAAATTTCGAAATGGCATACTGTACTGCTTTGCATTTGTGTCGGAACCTCCAATAAAAACATTTCGGGGTATATGGGTGTCAATAGAAGGAGAGTGTAGATGATTCGGAAAGAGTTGGCTGACATATTAAGTTCACACAATGATGTTTGGCGTCATCACTTATGATGGCAATGTTTTAGCTCAATTCAACTTACCGCAACGCCACAGTCACAACACTGAGGCCTACATCAAATGTCCTAAATAGGTAATGCTGTCCTGGGGTAAAGAAGATGGCTGCTAGAAGAATCTGTCTCTCGCAAGATGACTCTGAATCATGCGACAAAAGCAGTAGAACTTAGTCATGGCTGTCACGCAATTTCTCCGACCGCATCACCCCTTACATATGGCCATCTAGCTACCCAGGCTGCAACCCTCTTTGATTATTATATATGGGGTGCAGTTGAGCGAGAGAGAAACAAAACTGTTCGTAACACGAAAGATGAACTAAAGGCAAGGATTATGGAAGCATTTAAGAACTTTAATGAGGGGTCCCACCCAGAACAATTGCAGGAAATTCTTAAGTTGTCTGGAGGTCATAGTTAAAACCAATAGCGATTTTATTGAATAAATGTACTCTTTATTATTTTAAGATATTTTTGTGCAATTTTAGTAAATATATTTGCTAAAATGTGACGTCTGTGTTATTACATCTTTTTCGTAATATTTGCGGAAAATGTGTCATTCAGCAGGATTCGAACCTGCAACCCCTATATACATAGGGGTCGCAGGTTCGAATCATACCGAATGACACACATTTTTGTAACAAAAATTTATTGTAAATAATCAGGCCGGTATATATATATATATATATATATATATATATATACTGTTTGATTACAAACAGGATATCTACTTAAATACGAGTATCGATCAAAAATAATGTTCAAACAATTTCAAACTGTCGGTTGTTTATAACCAATTTCGTTAATCTTCGTTAGTTTATGTGGATATATACATTACCAAATAAGAAAATATTCAAATATACTTATCACTAAGATAAGAAAATAGCATACATATGTTTCAAGACTTCTAATAAATACATCCATAAAGAAACTTTATCTAAAATCCGAAATTTACAGATTCATAAACACTGAACTTTTTTGCGAAAGGAAGTACATAAAAAAGTATTTTTATTTTTTCTGCGGTAAAGCACATCGAAATAAATAATAATTTTTGCTTCATTGACTCCCTATATATTCAATCATTTGGTTGATGTGTTTATGCGTCACATTCGAAATAAAAAAAATTACTTGGCATGAGATCGTCTGCTGCATATATTTTAAAGGAGGTTAATATCCTATTGAAAATGAAAGACCAGAGGCAAGGAATGCTTAAACATTTTTTTCTTTAATTCTCTATTGATTGAAACGTTTTCCGCACAACATAGCGTTTCCAATTGTTATAAATATTGGCAGAAAGGACGGTGAAATTTATTGTTTCTGTTTCACGGGAAATTGAAATAAGAATCAAGCCGATATTTGAACAAATGACTGCGTGAAACAAATACCTGTTTTTATTTATTGTATCATTTGAACGATATTTGCATAGGAGATGATACCTTCTAATTTAATGAATATCCACATGTTATAACATGATATATCCATTTAGATTCTAGGCGATCCTAGTTCTAGATATGTCCCGGAAATGAAAATATCTGATTCGAGATAGCTAAGCGGTTTTGGCAAATGTAGCCGGTTAGGACAACCTAGCAAGTAGACGTAATGGACGGTACTCGTCGTATGCAGTATGTTGAGGTTTAGGCGTAGTCAATAGCCGTAGACCTGTAAACCTCTCTGCGTCCTTGCCTTAGTCTGTATTTATGGCTGACACCACCCAATCACATTACTGTAAGGGGGAACCAAGGTGTTTGCATATTCACGATATATTCATTACATCAGTTCACCATGGATTCATTTTCTACTGATAATTCTCTGTTACGTGTTACTATAATGTGTGAGACATAATGACTCGCCACAGCTTCCTTGTTTTTGTTGCCTTAAGTAATGTTTGTTTTTTGCCGTCCGTCATAAATCCTCTTATCCTAAAAGTTTACAAAATCTTGAGGGATGATCTTAAAGGAGGATTTTTGCGCATTACTCTATTTCTGTTGCTTTTAGTATGCCATGTCAGTGTCAAATTCTCCAGGACTTCTTTCCTCATTATGAGCCATATAAATTTAAATTATCTCTTTCTGATTCTAAGTATAAAAAGTGGAAAGAAAATTTTCATGTTAAATGTCGGAAAAATATTTTTCTAAGCTGGATCTGAAGTGTATTTACAAATGCAAG
This sequence comes from Ascarosepion bandense, assembly GCA_037127315.1. Lineage (NCBI taxonomy): Eukaryota > Metazoa > Mollusca > Cephalopoda > Sepiida > Sepiidae > Ascarosepion > Ascarosepion bandense. Next base: position 9,309,324 of record JBBBDQ010001317.1, on the reverse strand, counting down.
TTAAAGAAGAATGTTCACAACCATCAACTATATATTCACGCAAGGGACTGCATAAGTTGGACCGACTTGCTCTTGGCATAAATGCAGTTCCAGCTATATTTGAACAAGATAGTGATACCAAATTACGAGTTTGAATAAAAATAAAAAAGCCGTGGTGAAGAATTTACATGAATTTTGCATCAGTAAACGAATCCTATTATTTGGTGGTAGTTGATAGATTCACTAAGTGACCTGAGATTTGAAAAAACAGAAAACAACTCCTACCAATTTTTTCACAATTAATCTTTTTACACGAATTATCTGCAGAATGTCATTCCAGAAGCCACAGTTTCGGATAATGTTACATAATTCACTGCACACGAATTCTAAGATTTTTGTAAAATCTTGACCGAGCAGATTACTACAACGCCGTATCACTAAAGGTGAAACGGACAAAATGATTCGGTTTGTGGGCAATTTCAAGAGAGCTTTGAAGAAAGCAAGTCATGAAAAGTGAGCGAAGAAGCATTAGAAAAATATTTGAGAGTTTACCAAATAACGCTTAATTTCACTGAACCGTCTAGCGTGTTACCGGTAGAATTAATTTTCGCAAGAAAAACTAAATCGCTGTCTGGCAATTTCTTACCAAGTCACAAAAGAATATGGACGGAAAACAAAAAAGAACACTAGATTTTTCAAGATTAGAGAAATACTGTTGGCAGTCAGCCTGACGTGTAATACTCTTACTTGTTTTTCGTAAATATATCTCTGTTTTCACTAATACCCGAGTTGTTTTTTCTTCCGGATCAATTCTGGGTCTACAACAATAATAAGGGCAAAAATGGAAACACAAGATACATTAAAATCAGCAAAAGAAAATATTAAGCAAAGAATGGCCGAAAATAATGGCAGAATCTACGAAGGTACTGCATAATACTTTTGAAGTACCGACACCCAAAGAATTCGTTAAACGTTTACTACCAAAAAAATGAAACGTTCAGAAAAATTAGACATTGACCCTAAACGTAAAAGTGATAAAGTTCAGTACGTTGGAGGACTCTTCAGAAAAAGAAACGAGGGAATACTAATAAAAGTAAAATATTTATTAAAAGAAATCTCAAAGGCGAATTTTGTGGAGTAAATAATTCTCTCCAGGTTTCACAAAAATAAATTAGTTCAGAGGCTAAAATAAAGAACTTTCATGGGACAATAAAACCCACTTTGAAGTCAGACATCAAAGTATTTCTTAGACACACCACTTCGACTGTTTAATAAAGCTTAATATTATAACAGTTAGAAAACTTTTGTAACAGTCCTCTTTATTATAAAACTTGTCAAAACTTTGACCTAATTTGGATTCGCCAATTTCTCACTTAATTTTTCTCTCTTATTACCTTTTCAACTTTTAGTCCCCTTTTAGCTTTTAATTCTTTTCTCGTTAATTACTATTAGTAAACTCCAAACACTAGGACTTTTACTCTCGCTTATTTGCATTTACTTGTTTCGACTTGTATTCTTGGACTTCTTCAGAGGTTTCCCTCGCTCTTCTGTTATTGGGTTCACTGTAATGGGTTTCTGCTCCATTTCTTTTTTCTCTCTCTTTTTCTTTTGACTATCGCCATTTCTCACTTCCACTGGCCCCAAAATTTGCTCCTGAATACAATGGGTGAAAAATATAATTTTCTTTTCTTCTCCGATTTCCAGCTAATTTCTCTATTTTTCGAATTTTACAAGGACATAAGTATTAAATATTTTTAAGTAAAGCTCACATCGCGAATTACAATAAAGCACGACTAACAATACCACTAATATTTTTTTTCACTCCGTTGTATTAAATCAAAAAGTATACTTACATGGAAATATGGTTCGCCTCGGAGCCATTGAATTAAACATTATTAACTAGATTCTAGTTTTTCTTCGTTAATTTTCACCAGCTATGTGAACCTTCCTTGAAATAGATGTCAAACGAAAAATCAACAATATCGGGAAAAAAAAACAACTATCGATTTCAGATCTTTATATTAATTAATTAGCCCCTTTCGCAACTATAAATTAATACAGCCTTAACTATATTCTATGCCCTTAAGTCGCATTGGTAATATCGTCGTCATCAGAACTTTCTAGGTTATTTGCACTGCGTGAGTATTCGTGTTGTAATTCGAGCAATTTCAGAAAAAAGAATTTTTAAATACAGAGTTCCATGCTGAATTATTGTGTATTTTCATTTTAGTTTCGTTTTCTTAAATTATTTTAATTATATAATCTGCTGCCATAAATATCACCATGCTTGTTCAATGAGGCAAATGAAAGTGATTATCATTCAGCTTAATCTCGTGAAAGCAAACTACTGATTCGTTAATTTTTGTGTTCAGCTATACACATATCTCATGATTAGTAAAAACTTGACTTAGACGCTATAAAAACTAAAATATCAAATGTAGATTTTTAAAAGAGAACAAGACCCAATTTAACAATGACCCAGCACAATATTCTTTCTGTTTTCTCGATTTTCTAATGTCTGCGAAGGTCGGCTGAATAGTTCATAGGCTGGCTAAAACGTAACTGTAAGTAGACATACGAATTGGTAAACGGAAAGAACTGCATGCGTGACATTTAATTTTTTTAATCGTTTCATCCCAAGCAATGCAACACTGTCACTGGTGCGCAGAGGCTTACTGAGAGGAGAGTGGGTAAAAGAAAGAAAAGAATAAATAACAAATTACAGAAATTGTGGGGAAAAAGGATAAGAGAAAGATGGTAATCAAGGAGATAAGATGGGAATTAAAGTTGCACGTAAACCTTAGATTATGGCTATCAATGAAACACGTATACGGAAGAGAGTTCCACATGTGGTAAGTGCGAGAAAAGAAACTGCGGAGTAGAAGTGTTGGTTACATTTGACTGTTTTAATGGTAAAAGAGTGGGACCTAGTTTCCAATCTAGTAAGACGATTAAATTCGTGTAGTCGGAGCCCCAGGGAGACAGGCTCGTCAGAGAAGCCGTGAAAATATTAGCAGAAAAGACAGAGGGAATCCGCATCCGGTCAGTGAGAAAGTGACTAAAGTCGAGCTGCCAAATCATTGCGGGTCTTTCCTTTGGCTTTTGTCGAAAACCCTAAGATGAATGACAGGAGCACCGATAAAATATGGTAACAATATTCAATGTACGGACGAATAGTAAATTTGTAAATGTGCAAGATGTATTCTGATGAGAAAAACTTCCTGACCCGACACAGTGACCTAAATTTCCTAGCAGTATAAGTAGTTGTTGATTCTATGTTGTCGTTCCACTTGAGGTCGGGTGAGAGAGTGAGGCCAAGCAGGCTCAGTGTATTGCTTTCTGGGGGACCGGCATGAACCATACTGATGGAAGGTAGGAAATTATCTCTATTGTGATGAAAGGAGAGCAGCTTCGTTTTGGAAGCATTAAAATTTACGAGAGATTCTAGTCATCAATCCAGCAATCATTTCTAACCAGAATGCAACGGCTAGCCAACTTGTAGGTCTCTAATTTCCCAAATCGTGTGTCGACCTATATTTATATCTTCGTCTGCCTATGGTCTTTCTAGCCAACCCTGGTATCTTTTTGGCTTACTATTATGCAGACAATTTGCATCACCACATCTTAGACATTTGACATCACGATTAAATTTTAGTATTTCTAGGTCCTAATAGTTTTGACAGTTATTGTATGGTAATTTTACTGAAATAGTTACTGGTTATATTTCAAACAGGATAAAAAATAAAAAAAAGTTTTTAATTCTGTACCTGTAAATGTTAAATTGAAGAAACAGTTAATTAATTTAATTTTCATCAAGTAACATTTTTACGTTTCAAATATATATTTTTACGTTTCAAATATATATTTGAAACGTAAAAATGTTACTTGATGAAAATTAAATTAACTGTTTCTTCAATTTAACATTTGCAGGTACAGAATTAAAAACTTTCTATTTGTCATTCTGTTGTATTAATTACAAATATAACCTGTAACTATTTCAGTAAAATTTCCATACAATACCTGTCACAACTATTACGACCTAGAAATTACTCTTCAGCAATGAATTGAGTTCTTTCGGTGACTGGTCTGTGTATACCCCGCTTATATATAACATGCTAAAATTTCCCTTCTCAGATACCATGCACCTATGGCTTAGGGGTTAGCGGCTCCGACTGACACCAAAGCAGTCGAGTTTCGATACCGGCTAGAAGCAAGTGGATGTCTAGATACACTGACAAGCTGTATTATAGCAAAATAGGCTTGTGTGTGAATGACGAATATATATATATATATATATATGTATATGTTAATATTTGTTATTGCAATCAAAGTTTATTTGCCTTTTTCTTATATCTAATAAGTATTTTGGATTTAATCTGTCCGTCCAAAGTCTTCTTCTTTATGTGCAGTGTCCCCTAAGGATGTAGACGATCATCGGACTCCGAAATATCCTATTCTTAGTAACTGTTGGTAAATTTTGTCTTTTTTCTTAATTCTCTGTTTAGTCATCCATTTACTCAAGCTCACCATAAGTATATCATGCATGATTTACTTCTGTTCCTCTAGCTTTATATCTGTTCTGTGAGTATCAGATTTGCCAAACCCTCTTAACTCATTATGTGCCTTTAAAATTTACACTCGATCTTCCTGATATTAAGTAAAAGTTTTTTGTTTCATTTTTTTCTAAAACTTTGTTGTTGGTAACATATTTGATCTGTTGTATTATCAACATCCTTCTCTACAACATTTATGTTGCTTCAGTTCCCTTCATTTGTGACGATATTATCCAGCATTCACTGCCATATATCAGGACAAATTACACACTTCGGTAATATTTTCTTTGCTTCGAACAATGTTTGTTTCTGTTTCTTAAAACTTCGCTTGCCTTTTTAAATGCATCTTTGGTTATCTCAGTGTCGCATCCCCCCACGCTGTTAAAACACTTATATTTATTTCTGTTTTACTTGATTTTTGTAATTCTAATTTTTACATTGCATTTTAAGATCATCCTTTTCTAACAAACATTCTGTCATATTACTGTTGATTTTTAATCCATTCTTCTCGCATTCCCCTCAATAAACTCGTCTGCTTGATATTTTCTGCTAAAATATCTAAATACAGCGGGTAGAATACAGAATATAAAGGTTAGGATTACTTGAAAACATTTGCTCTGAAATACATGAAACATCAAATTCACATGTGTAATGGAAGGTGTTTTGAAAGATGTCTGAAAGTGTGATATCGCAATTCGAATTGAAATAGCATAAAAATAAAAATAAAGTGTTGTTATTGACAAAGTAAACAATACTGAACCGCTTAGCGATATCAATACACTAACATGGCAGTAAATGAACAATTTCTTCCCAGATGAAAAGACTTGTAACAGATGTGGCTGCCGATAAGACTATATGTCGAGCAATGTGGACTTTTTAAAGAAAAATGAAAACAAAATGGAAATAAAAATCACACACACTCAGAATAAGAAATAAACAATTGCGACGATAAATCATATTTTTGTCGGGTCACCGAAAAACAGTTCCATTCCTATAATGTAAATAACCTTTTGTCTGTCACAAATTCTTGCTTCTGACCGGATTATATTTCTGTGGGTCCAGAAAGATATTACAATTTAACAGAATCTTTCTTTCATGATAGAATACACAGTGTCATTGTGGCATCACTCATTACAATGGACTGAACTCTTCTTACAACTACATGTACTTCCCCTCACAAGAGGTGGCGGAGATCAGAAGGAGTGAGAGATCCGCAGGAGATCAGCATAAGCAGATTAGCGGAGAGCGATAGGAAGAGATAGTCAAGACTGCGACCGTACTACCATTGCGAGTCCCAGTTATAATCTTACTTCCTAACCCGTATTTATTCGTTCTACTAACAGAGTTCCACGTATTGTGTTTTGCTGTGTTAATAAATATTCGTTATTTCCTATTTTGGTTGTTGTTGTATTATTTTCTTGCTTGACTTCATCACCGGGTCCACGACACGCAATAAATTTGAAAGCTCGTAGAAGTTTAGATTGTCAGGAAAATCTAATAACTGAACAGACATCGACGTTAGTTCTATTAGTTGATTAGTGTTCTATCGTTTAAAAAAACTTTTGTAGGATATTTAGAGCCAGAAAAATTTTTTAGATTTTAATTTTATTAGCTATTAATTTAATGATACAAGTCTTGCTTATTAACCCATAGCTGGAGGTAGAAGAGCGGATTCATACCATTCTCAAGGATATTTGCGCGTAAGTGAAGATAACGAACTGAGTCACTCTGCCCTCCGATTAACAATTCAGAGCCATTATGCATTAAACTACCGACACATACAAGCTGACAGGATTTGTTCTCAAGCAGTCACCCATCAAGGTACTCATCAAGCTCAATGTTGCTTAACTTCAATGCTGGTACGGAAAATCGTTTTAATGTGATGTAAGCGGAAGCTTGAATGCATATCAAGGAAAGATTTTTTTTTTGTAAATTATTAGACTGAAGCAAGTTTTATTTTATTAGAGCAAATTGTTAGATTTTATTACCGGCTCCTGTCTAGCAGGATTAACAAACTTTTATAAACGAAATTGACGTTAATAAATGTGAAATATTCGCGTGAAAGAGCGCAAAACTATTTCGATATTAACTCGTGGCTAGTTTCAATTTTAAATAAAGATATGGTGGGCGGGAAAGAAAGACAAGAAAGGAAGTTAAACTTGACTGAAATCGCCGAAAACCAAAGCTAAAATGAAAACTGAGTTCTGTCAAAAACTAATAATAATAATCATAAAAAAACACGAAAGACCGGCTTCGAAATTATTCATATTGATTTATTATCGAGAATTTGATCGATTGTTGCTTCTAGATAAAAGTCATTTTTTTTTAATATATTAAATTCCCAACGGCCTCGGCCAAGACGAGATTATCGATCATTGCCGAAATATGCATTATTTATTTTTGAGAGAGAGGCATGTTTCTATGAGACGGGGTTATTCCTAAAGACACATACACACATAAAAACTCCCTAACGTCTTTCTCGTGTTTGATTTTCTCTCTTTCAAATTCTGTGTAACTTATTTTATATTTCCCCTCTCTTCCCCATTTTTTAAAATATTTTTAAATTGTCTCTTCACTCAACTCTTTGTCTTTGCCTTCTCATCTGTTTATTCACCTTGTCTCTAATTTTTTCTTCACCTCCTTTCCTCGGTATTATTCTCTCTCCTTCTAAACCTTTGCCCGGCTCTCTGAACCAAGACTATAATTCTCTATTTCTTTATACTCGTTTTTTTCTGACTTTTACTACATGTCGTTTACTCTAGATTAGGTGTTTTCAAACTCTTTAACTTCTAGACAACTTTATATTTCGAGTTTTAGTCTAGGGACCCACTATAAACGCTTATGGAATTTATACATAATTTTTTAGTAAAGATAGTTTATGGTTTTGTATTAATGTAGTAAAAACTGGTTTTAAGCTTACTTTAGACACTGTGGTGTGTAAGCATTAGATACACTTTCAATGAATCCAAATCGAATATATTCCACGTCACACTTTCTTAATTTTTTTTAACAATCTTTTCCGTCACTATAGCGAATTTTGTGTTGATTTTATCATGAGGTCTCCGTTTTAAAAAATTATCCATGGGTGACACTTGCACCCTGAAAATTAAAGTAAATTTGGACATCAAGCTCTTGCATGTGTAAAATAATTTTTTGCATAAATAACGTTGACATGTATTGGGCGATAGTGCAAATTTTTGTCATTTAATAACATTAATTAGTAAAAATAAATATCCAGATATTGAAAATTTATACTTCGAATTTCACGTGATGAGTTAGTCCACGGACCACCTATCTTATCCTTGCGGACCCCCTATGGTCCGCGGACCACAGTTTGAAAACCCCTCCTCTAGATGTGTCCCATCGCTATTTGCTCTCAGTATTTCGACCGTTCTCTTTCTTGGGCCATTTTTCTTTTTATCAGTCTATGTCTCTATCTGTGTCTTCACTTTCTGTCCCTTTCTCTCAAAAATGTTTCGTATATCTTTTGTTTTGTTGTGGATCTTAGTTGCCAATTTGTTGAGGAGTTGTGGCAAAGCATCGCTGCAAAGTTGTAGTGAGCAGCTTGTGCCGGAAGTAGGACACGGATCAAGAAGGCAGGTTCAAAACAGTGTATTAGTCAAACAAGAAACAAGATATTCAAAGGAAGTGTTAATATTAAGTAATATACATATAAGTAAGTCCGAAGATATTATTACGCTGCTTATTGCTTGACTCGTAAATGTCGTCGACTGCAGTTAACTGCCTTCATTAACTTCTTCCGTTAACTACTCTCCAAAAGTCATGCAAGTAACTATATATAACAACAGAAAGAGTCCATTCCTCGTAGAAGGGCACCATAACAATTTTACCTACATCTCAAAATTTATATTTAAAAATCGAATTCGTGATTTCTTATTTATAATGCGGTTGAAGTATTACTAAACAAATATTTACGGTAGATGTTTTAGTAAAATGCGCGTTTTATGACAATTTTAACACAAATTAGGGGCGCATTATGCTCGGTGGTTTTAGAGAAGATAAAAAATGTTACAGGTATTTTTTTACTTGCTGGGCAAAAAGAAATAGTGTAAAAATTCAGTCGTCATACTATAGATGAAGTTTGTTCCTACACGAGCATATACGGTGAAATCCTTGAGAATATTGACATATTTCAGTTTTCAATAGATTAACAATTGCAGTAGAAAATATATACAGGCTTAGACATTACATAGATGAATTTAGTTGCGTAGAAAGAATAGAAAAATACAAAGTTTTCTAAGGGCTACGGAAAGTTGTGGATCCGTTAGTGTCCACATGATGAAGGGACACAGCACTTAAGAAAAACGGAATTACTCAGAAATGAAATTAATCGGATTAACTTAAAACATTCCCGTGGAAGTCGGTAGTAATAGTTATTTTAAACTGATGCTTCAGCTGCTTTTAAATCCTTTTGATTATTCCAGAAACGCTTGTTCGAAAACCTTTGACTCTCCTTCTTCAATTTCAATTTTCTTTTCATATTATTAGCCGTGCTTGTAATTTCGTGGTAGCTAATTTTGCTGCCTGAACACCACTCCTGTAAATTCAGTTATTCTTCTTTTTAATACCACATGGCCCAGTGGATATAGACGTTGGTTAGTTCCTGACTTGACTCCTAGAGTTGTGAGTTCAATACCAGGCTACAACAGTGGGGAACAAGTAACTTGCAGGGTTAGAGGGAGATAACTCATGACTTCCAATCGAAGTATTACACAAGAGTGAGGATGATATACCCAGTGATTTTAATAAAGGGTTCGGTTCCAAACTCCTAGCACCTAAAAAAGGCCGGAATGTACACCGGCCGAAACGTCGTACAAAGATGAGGACAATAGTCTGAATAATGTAAATACGCCTGAACACGTTTATTATTTTTCAATGTCTTAATCCTTTTTATTCAAATATACTACCACCAAATTACAACCATGGCCAAAAATATGAAATAAAATTGAAGTTGAAGAAGGTGAATCAAAGGTTTTCGAACAAGCGCTTCTGGAAGAATCAAGAGGATTTAAAAGAAGATCACGTGAGTGATTTCAACTTTGGAATTGCCGGATATCCACTGTAAAATTAATGTAATATGACTTTTGTAGTATACTAGGTATTACTACTCTTTGTGTGATCGTCAGTACTTCGTCATATAGCGAGTAAGCGTTCGAATCTAGATTGAGTTCTTTCTTACGTTCTTTTAGTTGTTTTTTTTTTATTTCCGCAATAAACATGTCTTGCTCTGATTTTTTTCATTTCTTTCAGAGTCACTGGTAATTCGGGTGCGACATTAAATAATATATTATTAATTTCTATTTGACGTTTTAGGACTACGATCATTTTTGATAAGCCGTCTCATCCGCATGTCCTAATATTTTGGACGGCTGGTATTCCCTTCTGAAATCGTTAAGAAGATGGTACGCTACCGTTGTATTATATTCGTTGAATGCGTAAGAATACCTTTTTTTAAACCATAAATTAATGATAATTTACACAGTGTTTAGGTAAATTGTTCAGTGGAGCTCTCACATTCTGTATATTAAGTACATAAATTTGATCGGAGTTGGCTCCACCTATAAATGCCTATCACAATAGGTATCTCTTAGTGAAGAATGAACTGGATACTCAGTTGTCATTGATCTACAGAGATAAAATGGCTAACCTTTACTCAACCCTAATGTGCTGAAATTTCTCAAACGGTAACACAAGTAATTCCAACTCAAACCTGAGCACATTGTCAAAACCAGAACAGTTTCCTTGTCCGTGGTATGTAATTTAACTAAAAGTAAATGTAACTCACCACTCACTTCTAAGATCTATTATGTCACGTAACTCTCACTGTTTTCTTTTCATTTTTGTGGTACAGTGGATATCGGCTCGGAACGAGAAATCGGAGAGCCGAGTTCGAATTCCAGTTGAATCCATTGTATTCACTTACGCGCAAATATCCTTGGGAAAGGTATTAATCCGTCTCTTCCTTCCAGTTTTGGGTTAAATAACAGGACAGATTGGGTTCTATAGCCTTGGTCGGCAACCAGTCTACCGCAGAAAGCAATGGCAACCTACTGCGGGATAATCTTCTGCCCAGTCAGTCGTGTCTCTTTCGATACATGATCGCCCAAGCGTGTATCACGTATGGCACTTTAACTCACTGACTTGACGTGTTCAAGTTTATAGTTTCTTTCCATATTGCTTACCATGTATTGCCTGACTATGATTAGCTCAAATATTTTTTTTCATCCTGAGAAGACATTTGTTGTTAAAGGCTTGATCGTAAATTTGTCTGAATCCATCGTGAACATATAAATCTACCATACGCCCGTGCACTGAATACTGATGTCACATCTGGTTGGGTGCCCCTGCTATTTATCTCTGTTTTTTTGACAAAATCCAAAAGAGAATCTGCGATTTAATCGATCCCAACCTGTTAGCTCAATTTCAGTCACATTCTCACCGAAGTAATGTGGCTTCCTTCTGTCTCGTCTACAAATATTTTCACGGCCTCTGCTCCGATGAGCTTCGCTCCTTGGTGACCTATCTCCATGAACTTACTCGAGCTACTAGAGTAGCAACTAGGTCCATACGCTTTTACAATAAAATCAATCAAATGTAACCGCAACTTATACTCAACAGCTTCTTTTCTCGCGCTTCCCGCTTGTGGAATTCATTTCCTGTATACTTGCTTCACTGACAGCTACTATTTCCAAGAATTTAAATGCAGTGTCAGTTGCCATCTCTTCTCTCTTTGACTTGCATCCTTTCGTTGACAACTGTTGTATCATGTTCTCATATTCAACTCTACTCTCATGCAGCTCTCTTCACACGAGTGTTTTCATCCTTCTCTTATCCATTCTCTGACACGTTCTTGTGTAACTTGTTCCTCTTTCTCATCACTTTCCTCTTATGTAACCCCTGCGCATCAGTGGCAGTACTGCCTTGCTTGGGGTGAAATGATTATGAAAAAAATATATAAAAATGACACCCATTAGAGTCGTTGTCAATTCAACACTTCTAAATAGTTGAAGTCGAAAGTAGGGATACTGTTTATAGCTGGAATAAGTAAAATCGCGATTATAGGTCATACTTTTCATGACTTGTAGATATTTTGGACTCGGAATATGAGGACCGTCTTGAAATTTAATCAGCGTTTTTCAAACTTAAAAAGATAAATTCTTGTAAAAAAAAATTCGTCTGCGCATGAATACTTGCAGATAACTTGAACTGATTTGTATTTTAAATGTAATATTTTAAATCAAATATCTACTTCGGTAAACGATGAGGGCAGTGATCTACGCATTTATGACAAATATCAACCAATGGCACATTGACAAGTACGATTGGAATAGAGAGCATGTCGAGAAAAAAATCCCCCCTCTTGCTACTGAGAAGCGTTGCCCATTATAAAGAGAATAGAACTTGAAGATAATCGCTTGTGATCTTCTTGGAGAACTATCCTGGTCACTTTCCATTAGTTGCCCAGTTTTATAGACAGCACTTAAATTCCATCAAAGATAAAGTAATTCTTTTCAGCCTGGCACACTCTTTTTCAATATGTCAATTGGTTGGAGATTATCACGCCATAACCACTCGGTTGCCCTCACTTGAACTGGAATGACGGGCGGCCGATTCAGCTGAACACATACGCATGCATACATAGACAACATCTTTGTTTGTCCCTTACATCAAGTGCCATTCAAGCACGCATGTACAGTTTCTCGTATGCATCTACATTGATATATATACACTATATCTCTAGCAGTATCGCTAACACAAGCAGAGAATTAATCTCATTCATATATAAACAGATACATGCATTGCGGATCATACACACATATTCACACTTTTTTAAAATTGTACACACTAACTCAAGTACTTAAGTTATACATCATTCAGGAATCTCGGCGTGGGGTAATGGTTAACAAAGTTTATCTGAATTATCATTAGAATAGTGTTTCTTCCTCACTAAGTAACTTTACACAAATTCGGTATGAAGTAACCCAGAAAGTGTTTAAATCTTTAAAAAAAACTACTAACGGAAGCTAATCTCTTTTCCTTTTCACATACAGAGGTTGCGATGGGTAAATTGTCGCCATTTTATATTTGTAATATCGTACATGAGCGTTGTTATTTAATTTTTTTGTTTTTATTTTTGTCAACCTTACAATAAAGTGGATGTCTGTTGTGGTGCATGACTATCGACTCAGAACAACAAATCAGGAAGCTGAGCTCGAATTCTAGTGGAATTCCTTGCATTCACTTACGCACAAAAACCATTGGGAAATGTATTAATACGTCTCTTCCTTCCAGTTATAAATAATAAATACAATAAATAATAAAACAGATTGAGCTCGATAGCTTTGGATGGCAACCAGTCTCCTGCAGAAATCAATCGCAACCTACTGCGGGATAATCTTCTGCCCAGTCAGTCATGTCTCTTTTGAGACATGATCACCCAAAGCGTGTATCACGTAGACCACTTAACTGACTGACAATATAGTTGGGTCAATTGGACACTGTATGAGAAAGAACACCTAGACGTAGTTGAATTTGCCAGAAATTTAGAAAGATGTTGTACAGCTTGGCATTCGTGCCAAAATCTCTGAGAATATTTCCGAGTGTTTGGGTATCAATCTAAGTACAGTGTAGAGGATTTGAAAAAACTTGGACGATAGATCCAGTCAATATCATGAGTTATAGTGACGCTATGCCTTCTTCCCACAGAGCCCCAGACTCAACACGGAAGCCTATATGAGGATGTAGTGCTGCCCTGGTTCATAAGGGTTGTTGGTGGAATACCTTATATCTGGCAACAGGACTCTGTACTATGCCACTCAAGTAAGAGAACCTTGTCATGACTATCAAACAATTCTTCCAACCAAATCACTTCTGACATATGAACACCTAACTACTCAGAATGTACCCCCTTGATGTGTGCGGTGCAGTTGAGCGATAAACCAGCAACAAAAATAAAATGAATTTTAATATTATAGCAGCATTCAGTCAGTTAAGTGCCATACGTGATACACGCTTAGGCGATCATGTCTCGAGAGAGACCTGACTGACTGGGCAGAAGATTATCTTGCAGTAGGTTGCCACTGCTTTCTGCGGTAGACTGCTTGCCAGCCAAGGCGGCAGAACTCAATCTGTCCTGTTATTTAACCCATAACTAGAGAGAAGAGACGGATTAATACCTTTCCTAAGAGTATTTGCGCATGAGTGAATGCAATCAATTCAACTGGAATTCGAACTCGGCTCCCCGATTTCTCGTTCTGAGTCGATATCTACTACACCACAACTCACACCTGCAAATGGCAGGATAAACCAACTTAAACAAAGAGACCTTCAGAAAAACAGCATAAAATTCTAAAATATTCCTAAAGCCGTAGTTGAAAGTTATTTCAGTGAATAAAGTTATTTTTACTATAGCAATATATTTTTAAATACGTGTCTATATTTCTGAGATAAGGTAGTATTTACATTATTCAGACTATTGTTCTCATCTTTTTCGCCGTTTGTACGACGTTTTGGCCGCTGTACGCTCCGGCCTTCTTCAACGGCCAAAAAGTCGTACAAATGAAAAGAAAAAGGTAAATGCATCTGTTAAAACGAGATGACAATGTTATTTTTCTTATTGCATAATTTCAACGATAAGTTATCCATCGCCCCCCCACTGTATAGAAACTGCTTTTAATCTACTGTACCTCATACAATTATGATCAGACATGAAGAATAAAGTCCCCCTCTCTTTCTCTCGTATACACCCAGAGCAGCGGTTCTTCATGCACATAATTACAGTGACTTACCAATAGACAGACATGTAGCCGTTCAAACGCAGTTACCAAAACAATTTGTCATTTTCTGTTTCTTAAATAAATACACACATACGCATGTAGAGTTACGTATAGAGAAAACATTTTTCTCATCTATTACCTTCTAAAGCCAGCGCCCAGTGTGAATTGAACCGTCTTTTGCTCTTTTGAGCTCGGTGTGTTTTATCACGGCACGACATTTGATCCATGGTTTATGCTCAGTCTTGCTCTGGTTTTGTTGCTCTGAACATGAACTCTGCTCACCGTCCGCGTATCGATTTCTTCCTTTGAGAATTTACTTAACAGGCTTCAGAGAAAAGGACGTTTTGCCGTACATAACAATACGAAGTTAAGTAGAAACTTTCATGGACTATTGATATTTTATAGTGAAATTGATTGTTAAAATTATCGAATCTACTTAAGTGATTCTATTTGATTTTCCTGTAAGGATTCGTGAAATCAGTGCAGATTTGGTTAAAATACAAAATCAGCTGATTAGCTTTAATATTGCGATGTGCGGGGGTGTAATTACTGAATCGGGTTCCCTATATTTACTTATGCGGGAAAAGTATGAATCCAAATCATTCTCATCTGTGACTTCCATCTGAAAAAAATATTCTAAAAATGATTATTGATGCAATATTCCGCAAAAACATTTTTACAATTATAAGTAGGTTTCGGATTTAAATAACCAATAACAGGTTGATAATCCTTAAAAAAACAATCAATCAATTTGACAAAGGGCATTCAGTAATTCCCCACTGGGATTAGTAATCAAAATTGATTCTTACTTCAGAGTTGTAAAGCAGCCATGTTGATCGCTAATTTTGGATGTGAATATTTGTTCTTTGACCAGTACTTCTCGTTTTGGTTCAGTGGATATCGCTTCGGAACGAGAAATCGGGGAGCCGAGTTCGAATTCCAGCCGAATTCATTACATTCACTTAACGCGCAAATACCTTGGGAAAGGTATTAATCCGCTAATTCCTTCCAGTTATGGGTTAAAAAACAGGACATATTGGATTCTATAGCCTTGGCTGGCAAACAGTCTAGAGCAGAAATAATGGCAACCTACTGTGGGATAATATTTTACCCGGTTAGTCTCTTTCAAGACATGATTGCCTAAGCGTGTATTACGTTTGACACTTAACTGACTGGCTTCTCGAAATCAGTTTCCTAAAAGGCATCGCGAATTATCGATTGCTTTATCATATCGTTTAACATAAAGTGTATATCTGGCATGACACTGAATTGTTTCAGAATACCAGCATATCGATTTAATCATATATTTTTGTCAAAGAAAACCGATATTTAGAAACATACTCAATCGGAGACCGTCTGAAGACTGAGATATCCGTATTTCTTACTAGACCGGCACCTACAAGAGAATATGCTTCTGTAATATTTTGGTATCTTTGTGGGTATAATTGACAAAGAAGTGGATACAAATATTAGCGTTGAGAGGAATATTTTATTTTCTTATTTTTACATACTTTCGTGTTAAGTGTCTGCTAGCCACAGAACACATGTTGCCTGCTTAGAAGCCAGAGAGGGACTGGCCAATCCTTTAGGTCAAGCATGGGTCAGGGAGATAGAGAGAGTAGGGGAAAGAGAAATAGTAGCAGAGAAAGAAAAGGGAATAGATTTGGGTATCTTAGTTCTTGGGAGTTATTTAGAGACAGAGAGGGTAAAAGAAACAATGTATTCTCTGCATGGTAGTAGCATCTGTCCTGAGGTCATTTTGGTTCATTCCTACACTTCTTTAGAAAAATTGTTCATCGCATTGTGCGGATCTGGCTTTGATGCCTGCATTTGGCATGACCATGACAGTTTGGGTCACATTATAGGTACATTGGGTATTGTATATTTGTAGCACAGCATCGTTTTGCCGGCCTGCTGCTCCTCTTTCTGCAGTAATAATAGTAATAATAATAATAGTAAGAGCATTAATGATGTTTGCAACAACAATAATAGTAGTAATAGTAATAAATGTAACAGAAATAATAATGCACAATATTAGTAATTATAATAATTGTAATAATTATGATCATAATAACAATAATATTAGTAATAAAAAAGTAATAACAGTGTTAGCAATTATAATAACGAAACTAATTATATTATCTCATTAGAAATAAAGAAAAAATTGCTAAACTGATATGTGATATATGTCCTTTCATATGGCAGCGAACGCTGAACGAGATCGTTAAGGATGTCGGAGAGGCTTGTAGCAACAGTAATGTTGTTCAATAGAACGATGTTGCAGATAAAATGGAATCAGCAAGTGAGCAAAGACAAGTTGTTGGAGAGGATGCAGCCGAGAAGAAAACATTTACTTAGAATCAGAAAGAAACAGCTAAGGTTTCTGGAACGCGTAATGAGGAAGTGGGGTTTAAATAATCTAATACTCAGGACGGATATAGGGAAAGAGAGACAGATGAAAGCATCGTGAGACATATTTGATGGGATTCAGTGAATGGATGACGGAGCGGGGTTTGGTAGAGATATAAAGAGGAAAAATACCAAGAGCGACAAGGGAGAGGGGTAAGTGGAAGTCCACGATCGTCATTCCTGAAGAGACACATATCTGAATTACAGACACCTTCTTCTATGTGCCCTGTTTTTTCAGGACGTAAGCGATCATGGTTCTCCACATATCCCTATCCCTGGTGGCTCTTAGTATGTTTTCTCCTGTTACACCTCGCAACCCCCGCTCCGTAATTCACCTGATCAGGCCCTTAAAAAATGTTATCCGCTGCCTTCTTCTGTCTTTTTCCCTTCTATCTGGCCTGTCAGTATCAGGTTCTTCAAGCCCCCCTTCCACATTGCATGTCACATGAACTTCAGTTGTCTCTTTCTGATGCTCAGTATTAATTTTCTTTTCGTTGCCATTCTTTCCAACACTTCATCGTTGCTTGCATGCTCGGTCCACGATATCCACAGCATCCTTCTGTAGAACCACATTTCCGCTGCTTCAAGTTTTTTTACTCATTTTCAGTGATATTGTCGAGCCTTCACTGCCGTATTGAAGAACTGACATCACATAGCAATCTAGCATTCTGTTCTTTGTTTAATATGTTTTTTTTTTAATTAATATCTATTTTAATGTCAACAGTTGAGGTAGAGCACTGTGAGCAAATTTGTTCAAAATGAAGTGTTCAAATATTTTAGGAACCATACATAATTTACATTTGTATGAAACGTTAAATATCCAATATTACTAGATTAAACTTAAAATCTATACTGCAGTTTAATCACATAAAATAAATTCCAACAGTATAAGGCTCATTTCATATTTTCGACCATTGCACATTACTGAGGTTTAAAATAAAGCAGATCGTTTTTTCTAGTTGATTTCTACCGCATAAACTCTAGAAGCAGTGTTACAATTTATTGTAACGTGGCTGACGTCCCTGCATCACACTAAATGTCAGAATGGCCCATGGCCTAAAATGGTGTATTTAAGTAAAGAATTGTAGAATTCGACGCGTAATATTCGAGTGTCATTCGATTAATATTCGGACGGATTACTTCGGCGACTATTAACATCTAAACCCCCTCCTCTCTGTGTTGTAAGTTCTGTCTTGTCTTTTATTGTAACTATTGTACTGTTCTGTTTATATCCGTTTAGCACCGGATATTGTACTGAATAATGCCGCAGTGCACTTTATCTGTGTATTGTATCCACCTTGACGATACAACACAGAAAAACATCCAGTTATATTGTTTGCTGTATTTGACCCAGTGACAGTCAACTTTCAGCTTGATTATCGTAAAAAGAAATATATGTATATTTAAAACGTAAAGCATTGTGTGTATCTGAATGAAAAAACTATATTCATGAACTAAATATTGGTTCAAAAATATATTTTATTTATCAGCAAACCTGAAAACATGGATAAAGCACAACATAATTCTGATTCTCGTATTCAGGATTATGCGTCGTTATTATTCTCCAGATTGACGTCACCGCCTTTTCAATGTAGTTGTCTCTTCACAGTTTCCTTGGAAATGATTAATTTGGAAAAAATAATGAATCTCCATGCCTCGTTTCATTCATTAAACCCTCGAGGGCTTTAGGATTTATTGAGCAACGCTGGAGAAGTAGTGACACATTAAAGTCTGAAGCGATCATTTACAACTGTCTAGAAAATTGAGGCGTTTAGGATATGTCGCTAATTAAAACGAGACAAAACGGATACGAGTCTTCAGAAGTGAGTTAATAACAAAATTTGAGATAACCAGACGTTTAAAACCTTTTCAGAACTACTTCGGATACAAAGAAAGCTTACCTGAATCCTACCTAAGGATAAATATTGATGACGTGGTTTGAGTGTGTGATAACAAAAGATGTTACATTTTCAGTATTCCAAGTTATGAGTACTAAGCTGCCATGAAAATCATACTAACATTATGAGCTTCTCTCTGCAGAAAAATGATTTCTCACCAGTACAGGAAGGTGAAAATATACAATATAAATTATCTTCACCTTACATGCAACCAGTGTATGCAAACCAATATAACAGATATAATTATTAAAGGCTTCAAAATATTGTTTTGTCATAGATTTGGCCACCTTGTTTGATAAAAAAAAAACATGAATTTGGCGAACTTGTAAATAAATATGGATACAGGCATTGAAAGGATGCAAGTTTAAAAGAATAACTATTTAAATAGCAACAGTTACACAAGGAACGGAAATTATTACATAGATGTGTAGAGAAAAACATCCCACGAAATTCCTCACGATATCACTCAGATACTCACAAAATCTCACTCAATATAAAATACTCAATAGCTTTGGGATAAAACATTGCTTTCTTTCAGGTTTTAGGCAAAAATATGGTAGCGGAGTGGATTAAATAACCAAACAATAACAATAAAAACAAAAACAATAATAAAATTAAAAACGATTAAATCAAGATCACAGGCTATTTCAGTATCCAAACAGATTACATCCATATATTCTTCGTCGTCTTCCTGTATTGTGTATCTTCGAGACGTACAACATCGTAGACTTCTACTTGGCCCCGTCTCTTGTCGCTCTGAATATTTTTTCTCTTAGTATCTCTCCCAAACCCCGCTCCGTCATCCATTTGCTCAAGCTTATCCAATATGTTTTTCCATCTTTCTCTTTCCATATATCCGTTCTGTGAATATTAAATTCTCCAGGTCCTCCTTCCTTATTACGTGTCCCAGTGACCTCAGAGGTCTCTTCTTCATATTCAGTATGTTTTCTTCTAGTTTGCATCCTCTTTAACACCCCGTCGTTGCTCACGTGTTCTGTCCATTGTAGCCTCAGCATCCTTTTGTAGAACCACATTTCTGCTGCCTCAAGACTTATTCGTCCTTGAAGATATCGTTCAAAATTAACTGCTATAAAGAACAGATATTATATCGCAGTTCAGCACTCTTTACTTTGTTTCCAGTGAGATTTTCCTGTCTCTCAGTCTTTTGGTTAGCTTTTGAAATGCGTCCTCGTTTATGCTAATGCGTCTTCCGATCACAGTGTCGCACTTTCAATCCTCTATCAGAACTCTTCCCAGGGATTTAAATTTCATTACTTGTTTTATTTTAGTTTCTCTGACCTGTAGTTAGAATTTTGGTGGTCTTCTTTTTTTTTTTTTTTGCTGATTACCAAACATGAAGTTATCTTGAAGTTTATGCTCAGTCCTTTCTTCTCGCTTTCTCTTGTTCCCTTTTTTGAAAGAGGTCCTGCATTTTCGTTACCGTGTCTGCAAAAACATACGGGTGGATAAGTTTCAGAAACAAAGTAAATAGCTCTCATTACAAATGAGTAAAATATGGCATTACCTGTTGTTAACTTTTTAGAATATCCAAAGGAATAAAATATGTGAGGCAAATTTCTGGTAGCCATAAAATATAGAAATTACAAATAATTATATTCATAAGTACTTTCTACATCATGTGGAGATTTCTCTCTATACATATTTTAATATATTTCTGCTCTCTGATTGCATGGTAACTCATTGTTAGCATCTCTTTTAACCAACAAACATAAGATTTATTACTTTCTATCAGTAAAGCTCACGCTATTCTCCTTGAAAGCAATACACTGCGCCTCCTCGGCCTCACTCTTTCAGCCAACCTCAAGCGGAATGAATGCATAGAATCAATAGCTACATTTACTGTTAAAAAGGTTGGGTCGCTGTGCCGAGCCAGGAATTTTTTCTCATCAGAATCTATCTTGCACATTTATAAATCTACCATTCGTCCATACATTGAATACTGTTGCCATATCTTCTGCTTTTCATCTCTGGATTCTCGAAAAAATCCAAAGAAGGATCTGCAATATAACCGGTCCCAACTTGGCAGCTCGTCTTCAGTTACTTTCTAACCGACGGGATGTCGCTTCCCTCTGTCTTTTCTGCAAGTATTTTCACGGCTTCTGCTCAGACGCGCTTTATTCCCTGGTGACCCCCACCCTCACAGATTTACTCAGGAAACTAGATTGGCAACTAGGTCCCACCATTTTATCGTCAAAATAGGCAAATGTAACCGCCACTTCTTCTCTGTTAGTTTCCTTTCTCGCACTTTACGTCTATGGAACTCCCTACCTCTTGCTTGCTTTCCTGATAGTTACAATCTCCAAAAATTTAAATGCAACGTCAATTTCCATCTTCTATCACCTTGACTCCAATCTCTCTCTTAAACTTTCATCGTTATCTTCTGTACCGTTTTTTAATCTTTATTTTCTTCCTTCCTTCTCCTCTCTCTCTGTAACTCCCTGCGAACCAGTAGCAATAATGCCTTGCTTGGGCTAAACGATTTTAAGAAAAGATAACTCATTGTCTCCTGACGAGAGCCTAATGCCAACATTTACTACACACAACAAAATAATTAAATAGTGAAGAAGTAGAATACATTCTCAAATTTTATCATTTGGCAAAATAAAATTTGTTCAGCTTTGATTTGAAGGAAATTGTGTGCTAATCCTTCCAAGAGAATGTTTAGTTTTAAAAGTCAGCTTTAAATTTTCCACATTCTTGCAGGTTTGTTCACTAAAATAAACTCAAAATAATTCGGTTACAAGATTTCTAATTGGAGCATTAATGTAGGATCAGCAGTTAACTCGAAATCGACACAATGACTTGGAGTCACTCTTATTTAGGGGGATATATCAACACAAACCAGTCTAATCTTCTAACTCTATGTGCCGTGCCCTTTCAACATGTAAGCGACCATGAGGTTCCACATCTCTCAATCCCTAGTAGTTGTAAACTTGTTTTCTCTTGTTACCGTTCACAAACATCGCTTTGATATGCATTTGCTCTAGCTAGTCAAGTATGTTACGCGTTCGATCAACCTGTTTCTCTGCTTTTATCTGGCCTGTAATTATTAGATTCTTCAAGCCCTCTTTCCTCTTTACATGTCTCGGGAACATCAGCTGTCTTTTGTTGATATTTCCTTTTCATAACTGTCCTAGCCAAAACTTCATTGTTGTTTACATCTTCGCTCCATGCTAAGCATCCTTCTGTATAACCATATTTTAGCTATTTCAAGTCTTCCTTTCATATTTGAGATTTTCCAGCGTTCACAGCCATATTGAAGAACAGACCTCACATAATAATCAAGTAATCTTTATTTCAAGCGAAATTCAAAATATATCTGAAGAAATAAGAAAATACATTTTAGTGTATATAACGTAGACTGAACAGCATATCTTTTATTAATGACAGTTTATCCAGACCTCATATAATCTAGGTTAGAAAGAAAACTTAACAGTAATACTAATGTAATGACACTCTTGGGCACGTTCACACTTTTTATTTGAATAGAATATAACCATTTACGATTAACGTAAAAAATAACGAAACTTTTACATTTAGCTTATAATAATTAAGAAATACATCACAGTAACCTCAAGAAATTTACTATTATATGAACAGAGAGATCATTTACAAAACAACCCAACGAATGTATTACTGACTCACCGTGATGATTCTGGCCATAAATTTGATGTAAAACAATCTAAAAAAGAATAAAGTAATACACTTTAAAGAAAACTTCCAGAAAGAGCTTAAATCTTCAGGTTTTCACCATTGTTGGTAGATCTATTGTCAAAACGTTGGTTACTTAATTAAAAGAAATGATTGCAACATATTTGTTTTATATAATCGTTTCACCCGACGCAAGGCAGTACTGATTGCTAGATCATCCATAGTAAATTGTACACTGTTCTTAAAATATTTCACTTTGTTGATAGATATATTGTCAAAAGTTTGGTTATTCAATAAAAAAGTGATTGCAACAATAATAATGATACAAAGTTTGTTTTTTATTCAAAAAATTATAATTTTCTTTAAAAACAGTTTAATATCATCATTATTAACTACCTCTTGAAACATTGTTCTTTCAATATCGAAACAAAATGTACAATTCTGTCGTAATTCGTAGTTTGTAAATGCTGTAAAGTATAATTTATTACAAATTTCATTGGTCTATTTTATATTAAGGACTATGTTAAATTAATGTTTTCAGCGTTACTGTTATTTTCTTCCTTTCTTATTCATTTGTATATATATATATATATATATATATATATATATATAATGCTACGTCTTGAGCAAGACTTGGAGTTTTATGCATGGCGCTATCATCAGGTGTACATTATGAACTATTTTTAGATTCGAACTTTTTATTTGTGGGGTGGGGACAATCGTTGTTTAAAGTCATTACAAGTTATAAATCTGTTATATCAATTTTCACTTTTACAAAGTGTAGAATTTTAATTTGCTTCACACCGAGATTTAAAAATGAAAATTACAAAGGGGTGAAAAAGCAAAAGTAAGTATTAAATATTTGATGGTGGGGGGGGGGGCTATATCTAACAAATGTTATAATGGAGGTAACGTTTGTTTAATAAATTCATTTTCAGTTGTCGAAGGCGAAATTAAGAATATGTAAATGGAGGTATACACACACATATAATAAAAAAATTAAAGATAAATAATAAAAAACGCAAAAAGCTATATATATATATATATATATATACACACATACTATTCATGCTTATATAATTGTCAAAGTATTTCAATAGTTAAATTATGTAAGAAATTCAAATGTCTTTGATCAAACGACTTTATGATCCCATGATCGTAGTCCAAATCCATTAATAAAATGGCTGAATAAAAAATTCAATATAAACGTAATAAAGCAAACAAAATTGACTGTGGATGTAATTTTGACATTATCTGTTTTCTATGTAGAATATATTGTAATATAATAGGTGGTTGGGCTTTCAAACGAAAAGTTATTTGACCTTAAAATGCAACGTCTGCTGTGTAAATGGATGAAAATGACGTCATTGTTCGACGCCTGGTCGAATTAAGTTCAGACCTGTAAACCTAATTAAAACCAAGCGTAATAAAAGGGGAATAACAGTTGGAAGCTGACATGAGGTCACTGGAGAATCGAGTATCACGGAAGGTCGTCGTCTTGTCGCTCTAGTAACTTTTACATAGGATTGAAATAATCTAACAAGATATGAAGATTTTAGCCTCGTTTTCAAACTCGTTTTCTCTTTCGAATATCTTGTTCCATCTTAGTGAATGATATTCCCAATGTGTACTCTACACTTAGTTTATTCTGTCAGAAGGCTCTAAGTTTAAGATTAGTAAATTAGACATCGTTTTTTTTTTGTTTTGTTTTTTCCTTCCATTTTGAACCTGGAGGTCAAAGCATAATTGAAAGATGGTCTCTCGTCCCAGGGACTTCTTTCCCGGTTTCATTTCATGTGGTGTCCAAATAAAATTGCAAACGTAACATGAGAATTTATCTTAACGTATGTTACGCCACAATGCTGATTTTGAATGAATTTTGACCCTCCCCAAATGTAGATATAGATGCTGCGCAATGTTTCTGATCCAATTCTTCCTTTGCCAGTTCGGCGTTGTACTTGATTAAGTAAAGTTTCATAAAACATCTACGCCTGTGATTTTCAATCATGAAAGCAAATCAACGCACTAAAAACAGTAATGAGAGCTTATTTTAAAATGATTTACTTTTTTAATGGCAGACCGGTTGACTAACTTTACAAAATAACAATCAGTCCGTCTATTCCGCCTGATTGAAAATAAACTGGTCTCAAATCAATCTATATTCGATTGATTTTTGCCAAAAGCAGACATCTAAAAGAAAACATAGAGCAGAAACAACATAGTTGAACGATTATCACGTCCTAAAGATATTTGCAGAAAATATATGACTAAGGTTTAATTTTACTATATTTTTGTCTTCAGTGCTTTTTCCTCACAGGAAATGTTAGTGTTTCAAACAATTTGAATATATTCAAATTTAAAAAAGTATGGAAATTACTTTTAATAAAATTTAAACGAATTTGCTTTTTTAAAAATATTTATTATCTTCCTTTGAGGTATTTTAAGTAGATGATCATCATGGGACAGATAACTAACATAATGACCTTTATTCAAATGTAGTTATCCATATTATGAGCCTGTAAAAACTAATTCCAAACAGAAAGTGTTAAACTTGCTGAAATATTGACTATACTTTTCAATAAACATAGAAGACGGAACAAATGTTTCAAACTTTACACTGTTGTTTACCCAAGTGATGAAGACGGCGAGTTTAATGTAAAAATATCGAGAAATGGGAATCTTTGAAAGAAACAAGGTCCCTCTTTGCCGAGAGAACCAGGCACCGCATAGCCAGTAACAACTTTGTTTCTCATGATTACTCTCGGCTCTGTAATAGGATATGGAATAAGTACAAAATCTCTATTCTCCCCTCTTCAACCAAAGTGAACAGTGATAAAACTGAATGCTTTGTCAATAAATTCTTATCAAACCTTAATCTTATCTTGACTTAACCGGAGTATCCGTGTTGAACTTCCCACTTAGAACGGAGTCTATGTTGAGTGATATGAATATAACCCTTCTATGTTGTTTTTTTTTTCATCCCAAGCGAGACATTCAACTGCCACTATTGCGCAGTGGGTTACACAGAAGAAAGTGCTGAGAAAGAGTAGTGAGATATAGGAAATGTCAGAAGGAGGGTGATAGACGGGTAAGGAAACCGAGGATGAGGATTTGGTAGATGGGAAGAGTGTTTGAGAGAATGGATGCGAGTTAGTGTGTTAGCGTTAGAGGTTTGTGTAGAAGGCCAGCATACCAGAGTTTGTCGAACACTTTGGAGATATCCAAGGCAACGGTTTGAGCTTCGCCATTCTTGTCGAGAGCCTGGTATATATACTCCGTGATGGTCGTTAGCATATCAGCAGTAGCTGCTATCATCTCTAACCTAAATCACCACAGTGTATGTGGACCCGATGATACCTCTATAATAGTCATTAATAACCTCTTACATGCTGGAGTTTATCATCTGTTATTCCAGTTTTTAAGAAGCCTAGTGAGCTGTCCGACCCTTCTAACTGTCGGACTATTAAACTTTTACCCTTTCTTGACAAACTTCTTGAGGCCTTAATCAATGCTTGATTAGTCCATCATCTCTCATCGCAGGGCCTTTTCTTAGACAAGCCACACAGATTTCATTTTTCTAGGTCAACTACTAATGTGCTAATGATTATTGCGGAAAAAGTCACTCATACTCGAGATAAAAATGAAGCATTAGACCTCTTTAAAGCTTTTGACAGGGTCTGACACACAAGTGTCCTCCACAAGATAGTTACGTTATCTCCAAACACGTTTTTGAGCTGATACAATCTTTCCTATCAAATTATGAAACAAAAATTATCCTGAATAGCCACTGGTCTAGATATTTGCGTACAAACGCTAGTGTCCCCAGGGCCACACCACCAGTCCTATGTAGTTTTATCAAACTTCTGATTACATCAGCTCTCAATATGGCATCAATGCTGACGATACAACCATTTATTCTAGATATAAAGGTAGATAGCAGCTTATGTCAAAAACGAACTGATGACGTTGTCGACTAGACCACAAATCAACCTTTTCACGATAACCGAACATTAAAAAAAATACCTTAAAACGCAACCTTTTTTGGCATTAAATAACTCAGAGGTTGATATGCCGTTAAACAAACTCAAACACCGGTTGTTCCTTAGTTCGTAGGTAAGTTTTATTGTACGTTATGCACTGCCAATGCTTCATTAATTCTGTTTTTTTTTTGTTTATCTCGACAAAAGACAGAAAAGACCGATCAGAGACCTTGTTTCAGCGTTAAAGAAAGCTAGCAAGTTCTCTGTTTCAGTAAAATCTAAAACAAACTTATAAAATTAAATAGTACAGTGAAGAGAGACGAACACCGCGTATCAAAATATATGCAAGGAGAATAAAAAAATGTCCCTATGACGAGTAGGGAGCCAAAGACTGATGTAGTATTCGCGTCATTCTATCGTGGTACAACCTTTTTTTTCTGCCTTTTCCCTTCTCTCTGTATCTCTCTCTCTCTTACTCGCTACATTTCAAAATCATTATTATTATTATTATTATTATTATTATTGATAAGTGGGAGAACAGCACCCTAATAATTTGACAGCGGGTCACAAATATATAACATCAAATATGCCGCAGTGACAAATAATTTGATAATTTTTTTAATCGTTTCACCCCAAGTAAGACGGTACCGCCACTGATACGTAGGGGGCTACATAAGAGAATAAAAGTTTAGGCAGGAGGAGAGGGAAGAGAAAGAGGAACCAGTTACAGCTGGTGTCAGAGAAAGGACTAGAAAAGGATGTGAACACAGGAGAGAAGACAGCTGTGAAGATTGAAAGGAAAATAACAAGATACACTGGTTGATGGAGAAAGGACTGGAGTCAATTGGATAAGAGATGGGAATTGACATTGCATTTTAACTTTTGGAGGTTGCAGCCGTCAGGAAAACAAATATATGGAAGGGAGCTCCACAGGTGGGAAGTGCAAGAAAAGAAGCTGATGGAGTAGAAATATCGCTTGCATTTTGTTGATTTAACTGTAAAAGGGTGGGACCTTGTTGGCAGTCTGGTTGCACGAGTAAATTCTTAAGGATGTGGCACAAGTGACCTAAGCTCCTCGGAGCAGAAGCCATGAAAATATTTGTAGAAGAGTCAGAGGGAACCACATGCCGCCAGTGGGAAAGTGGCTGTAGTCGAAGTGCCAGGTCGGGATGGATTACATTCAAATATATACAATATGGTAACAGGATTTAATCAATGTGGCGTATAAAATCATGATTATTGCCCACCTAGAAATAACTTCATATCGGCTAACTTTAGCTTTTATTGCTTGAACCGTAGATAATCACCAAAAATCTGTGTACGCTTAGCCCAACGCATAACAAGCATTTCATGAAATGTTTAATTTTTCGAGCTTTTCAGATTAGCTTTTTTTATTAAAAAAGTTCGAAACACTTCAAATTTTGCCACTATGAAGGGAGCCTAGTTTTCTTAATAGTAGCTGGTTTTGTCAACATCGCAGGACAGCGGGAAAGGATCGATCTCAATACAATGCAGTCTCTTAGAGAGTATAAGTAACCGTATACGCGGAAAGTAATGCCGTCGAGCTGAGTTAAAATTCTAATGGATTCTACAACTGGCGATAATATCTCTAAAAATCATCTTACTCAAGCAATAGTTTTAATTGCAGAGCAAACTGTGATATCCACTTAGGTGGCGTGCTTCTAAGTTTGATTTTAATATAAAACTCTGAAATGGGCTCTTTTAGGTCATCTGACACGGCCAGATATATTATAGCTACAACGTTAGTATATATGGTACACCAAAGATTTTAAATAAATTATGAGCTTCGTTGCATTACTCTACAGCTAGATATTTTGATACCGCATCTAACAAGATAACAATTTTTTAAAAATTCGTTCTGCTGTTTGTTGACATTCGCACTGTAATATTTCTAATTCATGCGTGTGCTACGACGATGCATAAATTGCATATCTAATGTTCACGTAATTTTATTCAATTTCATATCATATCTAACAGATTTCAGTCAAGGAAAATTAAGTTAACAATACTAGCAATATGTCTAATAAAAGATATTTATAATTTATATGCTAAATAAAAGAAGCTTAGATTGCAATTCTATATCTAGTTTAAGAAATGAAATGTTCATAATTTCTGAGATTAACTTTTACTCGCACTGGAAAACACAATCTGTTATATTCCTTAAGAGATATAATTTAGTAGAACGTTTTCTTGTACTAGTGGCAAGCAGGCGTTTATTTTTGCGTTCTTGGGACCACTGGATTTATTCTAGTCTTTGCTTTTTAATTGCCAAAATGTTTTGGCAAACACAGCATTCTCGACACTTTCACTGTAGGAGATATCTGTAACTCAGGAATTAAATATAATTTTAATATTTCCAGCTACTGATACCAGTCGAGCTCGTGAATTGCACTCGCATACAAATGCATTTAACAAAGATATGAATTAATTTAATCTCCCCAGAAGCTATAGGTGAAACAGTAAAACAGGGTTGGCTGTTTAGCTGCAATTGGCAACCAATCTAAGAAAAGGACAAGTCTGAATACAAAACCATGTGTAGTACTATTGCTGTGCGCACAATGCGGTCAACGAAAGCATCATAGAATTGACAATGACTTAATAATTTCGAAAGCAGATAATCTGATAGACACATAATTCCGTCCGATCAGTATATATTTACCTCAATAGAATTTGTGGTTTATATCCCCAAGGAAATAAATTCTTTCACGTAAGGATTATAAATTTTAAGACGCACATTTGATATGAAAGTTTATGCGAAAAACAAAATTAACAAAAGGATATCCTTCGAATAGAACAATGTTTAGTGCTCACTGAAGAAAATGGAGAAATATCCTCCAACCCCAAAAATACCCGATGAAATATGCTTTGTGTTTTGTACCATAAACAAGGCGGGTTTAAACTAAAAGCATTGCATAAAAATAACAGAAAATGCCCCATAATTGGCTAATACGAAAGGCATGTTGCTCTTCCTCAATTACACAAAACAATACATTACCTCAATCACACTGGAAAATATTATAGCAATAAATATCAATGTTTTGCCTCATCATCCTTACTCTTCTGGTATTTGCTTCGTCTTGACCATCTTATTTTCAAGTCACTGTAACATTTTTAATGAAAAATAGTGCATTAATCTTGAACAAATATAAAAAAATAGTGCATTAATCGTGAACAAATAAACAAAACTTGGAGGGATAAACAGTTTCCCAAATAGGTTTGACTATATAATCAATGAGAAGTGGTATTGGATAATATATCCAACAGGACCAGGAAAAACGTTTTTTTTTTTTTGTATATTCAGCGGTGACAAAAATTCCTTTTCAATGCAATGAGTTACTATTATCCCCGATGCTTGCTTATATTCTTTGATATTTTAACATGAAATATGTTTTGAAAAATATCTTGGTTGGAAATATTTCTTCTTCTAAAGAATTTGTAATATCTGCCGCTAGTAATCTTTCTTCAATATTGAAAAGTTTTGCTTACGATAGCTAATGCTTCCAAATTCTACGTCCTTCTTGGTGTTATTGTTTTTGTCTTCTTTTTTTCTTAATTTTGGTTGCGTGTACGCCTCCAAGTTACGTAGCACAGTGTCTCAGATTACACAGTCGTTTTGAAGATCTAACTTGATGTTATCTTTTGCTCATACTGGATATTTATGCCCTCAGGCTCAGCGCAGTTTGGAAGTTATTCGTTGCAGCGAGAGTCTTGTAGATAATTTATTTTGAGTATCACAGAATGCAAAATACGACACAGAAAATATTTTAAAGCTGATCGGGATTTGAAAATAAAAATGCTGAATTCACTGCCTATTCTCAAGCATCAAAATTTAGTTTTGACCTACCGCTTGTGTAAGAAAAAGACACTCCTTCTGGGGGGGGGGGGGAAGAGTTTCTACTTTATCATGATAGCGTTTGCTAAGATGGTACAAGCCCGTTACGCTGAATAAAATGAAAATACAGTTAAATCAAAAACTTTTAATTGAAGATATCGTGTACTTAAAAAAAAACAGGTTGTGCAAATGTCAAATATCATTAAAAATCAAAGGAAATAGAATTATTTTGTAAAAATTAAACAATTAAAATAATACTATAACAGGTTTACCTTTCATTAAGAGATCAGATTTATATGAATTATGGATGTAACTGTATTTGCGAATCACATAGTATTTGGGAAAGCGATGCGAAAACTGGAGGTTTCTGAGTAGGTTCCCTTATAAGCCAATAATCTCAACAATATCCGATACGCGGATGACAGAGTGCTGATAGCAGACATGGAAAGGAAAATACAGGATCTTCTACAGAAGTTTTCAAAAGAAAGTGGAAAGAAAGGGTTGAGCATAAACCTCAAGTAAACTGAATGCATGGTCATCAGCAAAAAAAAAAAAAAAAGAGATCAATATACCAACTGAAAGTTGGAGAATCTAAAATAACACAAGTAAAAAATATTCAAATACTGGGGAAGTATTTTGACAAAGGGTGAGAAATGCGAAACAATAAAAAGCGTGATGGATTGCTATGTGATATCTTTCCTTCTCTATGGAAGTGAATGCTGGTTGATCTCATCCAAGATGAAGGAGAGGCTTGAAGCAGCAGAAATGTGGTTTTACAGAAGGATGCTGAAGATACCATGGACAGAGAACGTGTGCAACGATGAGATGTTGAAAAGGATGCAAACGAGAATAAAACTGATACTAAATATCAAGAAGAGACAGTTCCTGGGACACGTAATAAGGAAGTAGGGCCGAGAGAACTTGACACTCACAGGTCTGATGAATGGATGCAAAGACAGGGAAAAGCATCACGAGACGTACTTTTTAGGCCTGAGGAAATGGTTGACGGAAGCGGGGCTTGGAAGAGATACTAAGAGAAAAATTACTGAGAGCGACAAGAGACAGAGCCAAGTGAAAGTCCATGATCGTCTTGAAGGGACACGGCACATGATGAAGACGTAGCAAATACTCAAACCCAAATTCAAGTGACTATTTACAATGCTGGTTTTCAAAACATAGTCTTCGTGTCGATTAGCTTTTTTATCTTTATAATCGCTTCAGCTCAAGTAATGCGGTACTGCCACGAGAAGAGAGCGAAAAACAACACCAAGGTAGAAGGGGTGTGGGAGAAAGAATAAGGGTGATATGGGAATCAAGGAGATGAGATGGCAATTGTCGTTACATTTAGTCTTAGAGATTGTAGCTATCGGGAAGCATGTATACGGAAAAGAGCTCTACAGGCGGAAGTGCCCTACAAGAATCTGATAAGTTAGAAGAGTCGGTTGCATTTAACTGATTTGGCTCTAAAATTGCAGGACCTAGTTACCAATCTAGTAGTTCGAGTAAATTAGTGTAGACTGGGCATCAGGGCGATCAGCTCATGAGAAGCCATGAAAATATTTGCAGTAAATAAAAACAAGCTCCATGCTGTCAATGAGCAAGTGACTGAATCTGACCTGCTAACGTATATCACTGGGAGCTACAATAAAATCATGATATACGAGGTAGACTTCATCTTCGGAGTCACTGAGGTTCTCATTAAGATCAATGTTGACATAATTACAAAAGGATTTAAAGTCTTTAGAAAAAAACGAGAAAACTTGACTTTCTATTTGGTTTGTAAAATATTTATGATTAAACCGGATCAGTCAGTTAAGTGCCATACGTGATACACGCTTGGGCGATCATGTCTCGAAAGAGACATGACTGACTTGGCAGAAGATTATCCCGCAGTAAGTTGTCATTGCTTTCTGCGGTAGACTAGTTGCCGACCAAGGCTATAGAACCCAATCTGTCCTGCTATTTAACCCATAGCTGGAAGGAAGAGACGGATTAATACCTTTCCCAAGGGTATTTGCGCGTAAGTGAAGACAATGGATTCAACTGGAATTCGAACTCGGCTCCTCGGATTCTCTTTCTGAGCCGATATCCACTGTACCACAACGTATAAGTCTTAAAATGTAACCCCAAAATATAAAAGAAAAAACTATCAATGGCTCTGTAGTAAGTCATTTCTGCCCGAAAAGAATATGCTGTTTCAGAACCAAGTTGAATTTCCTAAATCTCTTGAGAGACATATCGTTTCTCATTGCTGGCTAAAAAGTTGCGGCTGCCATCTTGTCTTTGAGAAATTTTGACATTTCAAATTGATCAGTGGGATACGCTGATCTTCCAGGCATCTTCTATCACATGTTATTGGTGCGAGAGTTCAAAGTTGAAAGATTGGAGCAGCGGCCATTTATCGGTTGTTTTGAACTAATACTTCTGACAGCGTTCTAAACTAATAAGCTAAATATATATGTAATCAATTTAGTAAATTCACAAGAATAAATGTCAAAATAGGTGTGTCACTCAGATAGGCCTGAGAGAATTAGTTTTCTCATGTTCGTCGACTGTGAATTATAAGGAAACACTGGTTCTTCGTCATAGTGTAATTATTATTAAGCTGAGCCTTTAGATTATTTGCATAGAATTCAATACTCTATGGGAGCCCCATAGCTATTGCCTTATGCCACACTAAGTGTAGTAAATACAAACTACTGAAATAACAACCACTGTGCGAAGAAGCATGTCAGTTATCGTCCCAAAGCCAAAGCAAACTAAATCTACTTGATATCGTTTTAATAGCCTCAAGATACAGAGCAGATTACACTCTTTAAATACAGAGAAGGACCAGCCGTTTCTTAGAATATAAAAAGGCCCTTTAGGCGTATAACATGGTTAAGGAGAATCCGAAATTCTTGCAAAGTCTCTTACAATCAATTTCCAGAAAATTGCTAATCTTTCACTGTAATAGGCTTCATTTGTGATATCTGATTCCGAAACCCATATATTTCGGGGTTCAAGTAATTACAAAGTATCCAGTCAATCGCAATCTTAATTACCCTCTCTTGGAGAGCAACAACAACGGAGGAATGCAATTAGTTATTAGTCTGACTGAACAAATGTTGGCATGAAACCACATTCATAAACCAGCCAAGGATAAAATACCTTACAATAAATAACCTGCGAGTTAAACCTTCTAGCCGATCGAAGAATGGAAGGTATATATTAATATACAGGGTGATTGAAAAGTAACTCCCTATTTTAAAATACTTGTAATTCACTTATTAACTATAATTTTTACAAGAAATTGATGTGAGTAGAAAGCGTGTAGCAGGAGGTTTTATTTCAAATTTGATATAGACACTAGATTTAGCTACTAACTTCTTGAGTCGGCCAGGAATCACAGCAACTGATTTCAGAAGAAACGCTTGTGGTACTGAAGGCATAACTTCTTTTATTCGTCCTTAAAGTTCTTCCAAAGTATTGATTTGGTATATGTTATGGTGAACTCACCTATCTAAGGATAGTTAACTCTCAATCCTAATATAAGTAACAGTATAGCGAGTAGTCTGCGTTATTACGTGATCATACAAAGTTCTCACCAGTACGTCGAACCTAAGGGACCGACATTTATATTTAAATACAAGGCACAATCACCAATGCGGTACTCCACAACAGTATACTAGACTTGCTCTTTTAACTCATCCCAGAGAAAAAGTGTCATACAAACAATAGGGTAGTACATTTCAGTCACTTTGTATTTAGCATTTCTACACAGACGTAACTTAATACGCCTGCATATCTCAGTCCATCAGTTAAGTGGCATACATGATAGACGATTGGGCGATCATGTCTCTTACGATCCATGATTGAGTAGGTAGAAGATTTTCCAGCAGTAGGTTGTCATTTCTTTGACTAATTACCATCCAAGGCTATGGAGCCTAATCTGTCCTGCTATTCAACCTATAGCTACTAGAAGAGATAAATACGTTGGGTATTTGCACGAAACTGAATACAACGAACCCAACTTGAATTCGAACACGGTATCTTAGTCGGTATTCATGTTTGAGTAGACATGTTTATTCTTAAACCGTGATATAACTTTCGGATATCGGCTCGAGACGTGAAATGAGGGGGCAACGTTCGAATTCCACTTGAATTCCTTGCATTCACTTACGCGCAAATACCCTTGTGAAAGATATTAATCAGTCTCTTCCTTTTAGTTATGGATTATATGAGACAGATTGTGTTCTATAGCCTTGGCTGGCAACGCAGAAAGCAATGCAAACTAACAGCGAGATAATCTTCTGCCCGATCAGTCATGTCTTTTTCGAGACATGATCGCCCAAAGCGTGTATCACGGATGTCACTTAACTGACTGACTGTATGTAATAGTTGGAAACATGATTAAGGCTTCTACTGGACATAAAGTGGGATATCAGTTTTATATTGTGATAAAGTAATAAACTGATCCTCCACTAATTACTACTTAATAATATAATACATCTCTTCTCTCTCTAGCTTTGGGTCAAATAACAGGACAGATTGGGTTCTATAGCCTTGTCTAGCAATCAGTCTACCGCATAAAGCAATGGCAACCTACTGCAGGAAAATCTTCTGCCCAGTCAGTAATGTCTCTTTCGATGATCGCCTAAGCGTGTATCACGTATGGCACTTTAACTGACAGATAGTAATATCAACTGTTTTATATCGAAATGTCATATTAGACCATTTGATATTCATGTCACAGTTTTAAAAAATAACGAATAATAAAGACCAAATATGTCGACTCAAATAGGTAGACACAGGAGAAATAACGAGTATAGGAAGTCGCTGGAAACTTATGTAAAGATCTTTATTAAAAAATGAGTTCATAAATAACTGTATAAAAATGAAAAGATTTAAAATTGACAATTTTTTCGGTTCGCTGAAACAGCCGTCAATCGCTTAACTTCTTAATTTCATTTTCTCGCTGAAACGAGTTACCATTTTTGATATGTAAGTTCCGCGGTTTATATAGTCAAAACAGAATAGCCCACTATTTATGAGATATTGGCATGGGTTAAAATTCAAGCGGACCAAAGAGCTCATCAATAAGTTGTAGGGGCAAGCGAAAGAAATATAGTCAAGAAATAATGTTGAAAAGTGAGGGAGAAGGGTGGATATAATTTTTATTCCATCTATTCGTTTTCCCAACCTACTGTTATATATATATATATTAGTCATCCACATACAAGCCTGTTTTGCTGTATCACAGACACATCCACTTGCTTCTGGCCGGGATCGAAACTCGACCGATTTGGTGTCAGTCGGAGTCGCTACTGACAAAGTCATAGGCGTATGGAATCAGAGAAGGGAAATTTTAACGCGTTGTATATAAGCAGTGTATACACACGCCAGCCACCGAAAGAACTCAATTCATTTCCGAAG
Organism: Ascarosepion bandense; assembly: GCA_037127315.1. Lineage (NCBI taxonomy): Eukaryota > Metazoa > Mollusca > Cephalopoda > Sepiida > Sepiidae > Ascarosepion > Ascarosepion bandense. Next base: position 9,273,768 of record JBBBDQ010001317.1, on the reverse strand, counting down.
AGTCACGCATATATATATATATATATATATATATATATAAACTTATCACTATATTCGTTTCGAAACACCCTTCGTTTATATATACGGAAGGAAAGAATGGTTGTAAAAAAAGAAAGAGCTAAGCACATGAACATCAGCCAAAGCGATTTAGACCGAGCCAGTACGTAGCCCCCCACCCACGAAAAACATCCCGAGACGAGTAATCAATAACAAAAAAGCGCTGAATACGTAAGCAGAGCAGAAGAAGTAAATTAACCTAGTGAGCCAACAAACCTACCAAGGTTTCACCTAAACGGATCTTCAGGGAAGGTTGGCTTCCCTGAAGACCCATTTAGGTGAAACCTTGGTACGTTTGTTGGCTCACTAGGTTAATTTACTTATATATACCTCTATATTTTCACGATACCTAAGATTTTAAATGAACTTATATAACTGAAAAAGCATTCTCGATGCTTTCATTTTAGCCTCACTTTGGCTTTAATTGAGATAGAAAAGACTGAAGTTACTGTTTGCATTAAACAAAATGCTCCGTTGTGTATTTTTCAAACATAAATTGTATTGATTGGTATCGATTTTCTTTATTTATTTCTAAAAGAGCTGATTAGCGTCTTTTCTTAGTCGGCTTTTAACGCAATGTAATTTTTATTAAAAAAATCTTCAAAATTAAAATATATTTTCTGAATCTTCATTTGAAGAATATTAGCTGATTTAAAGTAAAATTAACCTGATCTGAAATAAGTATTATTTACTTTAAATGAAAGAAAAGCAGAAAAATCGATTTTATAATGAACAGAAGTAGTGATTTACATAAGTTTCAGCACATAACAAGCATTTATCAATCGCCGAGAAGCTATTTACATTTTTATTGTATGTACAACTACTAAATCGCTAAAAAACAGCATAGTATGAATAAAAAAAAGCCTCAAACTTAATAAAAACGAATTTTTCCATCAAAATCTTCATATCTTTAAGAGCAAAGATCAAAGTATGTTTTTTTAAAAATGAATCTCTTCAAAAAGGTTCGAAACTTCAGTAAATTTTCTGGCCTGGATTTTATTTAGCGAGTAACCAAATAATTTTATCGTCAAAATCTATATTATAAAATTATAATTTCAAGTTTTAAGAGTTTAAAAAATTATTTAAGAATTCTTCAACAGTCTGTGTTAGGTTATTAATACAAATAGTTGTGCCGCCCTGTCTTAAAAATAATGTTTAATTTTTCTGGCATCGTAATTCCTATGTGTAAATTAAAGTCTTGTGTGTCAGTTTCTTCTTATTTGAAAAACAAAATTGTACAAATATGTCACCTGTGCTTGCCATACACTGTTACCTTACGTGGCATCCATAAATCTATCATCACATGCGGTGGAAAGGTCAGAAAGTTGAACTATGCGTTTAAAAGATTTTATGTTATAAATAAGTAATACTTGAGTAAATTAGATTAATAAGGCAATAAATTTGCCAATATTCTAAAAATAATGTGCTACAGATATATATTTCATTTTCGCAAGATTTTTAAAAACGAGAATTAGCTGAATACAATGGTTCCAACTTGACGTCGAAAACGATATCTATTCGTGTTGGAGTAGACATGTTTTTTTCTTAAACAGTGACATAAATATCAAACGTTGTATATCGAAATGTCACATTAGACCAGTTGATAGACATGTCACAGTTAAAAAACAACAGAATAAAGAACAGATGTGTCGACTCAAACACGTATACGCAGGAAAAATAACGAGTATAGGAACTCGCCGAAAACTTGCCTTTCAATTTTCGCTTAGTAAATATATAGTATTCGCTTAATAATTTTATAAACTAACCTGAACAAATCTTTGAAGCAGTTTTAAAAAAATTTTGAAGCTTTATAAATTATTATAATTAACGAAAAATGAAAACAAATCTTTTAAAATATCATTATTAATCGAAAATATGTTTTTCATCAAACTATTATATCATTAGTTTATATTATTTATTTAAAGAGTTAAAAGCTTATCAAATTTAATGTCATAATTATATTGAATTATTTTTTATTGGGTGCAGATTTTTGGAAATAAAAGCAAAATTTAAAAAATTAATACATTCCCTGATGAGTTCTGCGTTTATCTAATAAAACCACTTTGCACAACAAAATATATTTTTTAAAATGTCATGAATTTACGTGTAGTGAGAGTAACAGATATAAAAAATATTTTTACCAAGATTTTTAAAAATAATAATTTAAACAATAATTTCATTCATTTGTGAATAAATCTTAAAAGATTCATTAAAATCCGACAATTATTTGATTTTTGCAGTAATTTTAAATTTAATTACTTTGTCACCAGGAAAAAAAAGTTATGTAAGATGAGGTTTTCTATTGTAAACTCTCCTAATGATTTGATTACCCGCTAACTAAAATTAAAACTACATTTTTTACCATATTTTCGAACATCGTTTTATTAATTTTGAGGTTTTTAATCGTCATGCTATTCTGTGTTTTTTTTACAAGAAAAAGCGGGGTTGCCTAATATATATATATATATATATATATATATATGATAGAGAGAGGGAGATTGGGACAAAGCGGACATTATCGGGATGCAGCATATATTCACAAACATACCATTGTGCAAATTAATTGAAACAAAATGGAAAATGTTTTCCTAGAACTTTCACAATTACACTGATCACGTATACACCGTTTCTTGGCTTTGCTTTTTCCTATCGTTTGCATTTTCTTTTAGTTTTGTGCTGATAAATCCAGGTTGTGTATTCGGTTCGATGATACAAGTCACAGTTGAAAGACTGGTACCCAGATTATACGCGATCTCTCTGTCAGGCTTGCCAATGTTTTCGTGCAGTGTTGCAATTTTCGTACGCTTCCTTGGAGTAACGTCCGCCGCAGAGAAAAGCCGTTGAACAACTAATCGATAGTGGAGACAATAGTGTCTGGGCGTAATAAAAATATAATTCAATCAGGGACGAAGCAATAACTTTTTAAGGCCAAACACATTTGATTATACATCCCCAAAATACATTCATATTAGTGTACACCACTGCAAATGAACCAATCTGAGGAGAAAATTGAAATTGATGACACCATATCAATCCAGTGGGTCTAAAACTGAATATTTCTTCATATTAGCGAAAGAAGAAAACATGGATCCTCAGAATTTTAGAATGAGATTACATCTTCATAAAAAATAAGAAAAGTTTTTCACAACATCTAAGCATTAACAGATGTAATGTTTTAAAATAAATCATGTTTTAAAATTTCGGCAAATGCTTCGTTCACAAATAGTAAGGGTAGATATTTAAAATTTTAAGTAAGATCAATAAAATCATTAAAGCACAAAGTGGTTGTTAAGTTAAACCCAGCCGCACAGTAAAATACGTGCTAGTAGGGATACCATGCTTTGCTTGAAAAATAATATCCGATACAATGACACAGGAAAGCAATTTTTATATACACTATTGTACAGCACATATACAAAATAGTTTTACAATGTTTACATATATAAATGTCAATTAAGTGCCACACGTGATACACGCTTAGCCGATCATGTCTCGAAAGAGATATGACTATGTACAAGATAATCCCGTAGTAGTTTGTCAATACTTTCTGCAGTAGACTGGTTGTCAACCAAGGCTTTAGGACCCAATCTGTACTGCTGTTTAGCCAAAAGCTGGAGAGAGAATACATTTTCCAATGGTATTTGTGCGTAAGTGAATGCATCGAATTCAACTTAAATTCGAACTCGACTCTCTGATGTTTTTGTTCCGAGTCAATATCCACTGCACCACAACGCACATTTACATAAATTTAGTTATGACTAAAATTATATTCTGGTGCAACACCAGTACTGCGTAGTCTGCAAATTTACCATCCTATTTACAATAAATTCTAGTATAAAAATTGATCTGATTTTGCAAATTTAAAGCTAACTAACTATGGAAAAAAGCAGCAAATGAAAAGTAGGCATCTTGAGAGAGATTCATGATTCTTTGCGGAGAGTCATGACAAAGATGAGCCTGATTTGGAATTGAAGCCACTTGAAAACCAACAGCTATTGTTATTTGATTATAAGGAATGGAATCAATTTTTTTATTCAGCACCGGTTAAAACATTCTCCTCGAAGACATGCTTGACAGATGAGTTTCATTGACGAATTGGGAATGTTGAAGTTTTTGAGAGACAAGACGTGGCCCCAGCTCAGCACTAGGAAGAACAAAATACCTCAGTAGTGCTAAGAAATTGAATTGCATACTGAAAATCTCTGGAATGTGATGGATAATACAATGCAGTTTCTACAAAAACTTCTGCAACACCTCCGAAAAATTATTCAATTCTATGATTGTTGTTATTATGAAAAATTGTTTTTATTTTTACACATTACGTTTATTGATTTGGTTCTATTCCAGGCAACGGAATTAGTACACATAATGGTTTTTGTATCTAACACGTCCGCTCGGCGTTACATTTTAGAAAATTTGTCTTAGGTAACTTAGGAAATGTCTGATACTCATGCTACAAAAGTGGATCTCTCTTCTGAATTCATGTTTATGTGGCAAATTGCTTATATATATATATATATAGAGAGAGAGAGAGAATCGAGGTTCACATCCAGGGATGACAGTCTGTTTCGTGCTTAGTGTATTTGTGTTGTTTCTCAAATAATTTCATTACTATTCAGCCTAGAAACCATTAGAATAAAAAGTCCTTTTACTAATAACATGCTATTGACTATCCTATATAAATAGTCAAAACACAACACACATGGATTAAAAATTACGTTTAAACATAAAACAAACAGCTGCCACTGGGTGTAGGATTGTAAATATACTTGTGAAAGAAGCCGTTTCTGTACAGTAGAAATCTAGGACCAATTGGCCGAACAGTTACTGCCAATTAGAATTCTCAAGAAACTAAGCTTTTCCAGACTATTACATTTATATCAGTTTCTAATATTGCTGTGTTTCCTTTCAAACATTGTATTCTTGAAAATGTCTAAATTTAGCAACTTGCTTCTATAATTATTTTCGCGTCTGGTTCCATGCACCACACATTCTTTGTTTTAATGCTGTTGAAAGTGTTCATATTTTTACGTTAGTTGGCACAGCTGTTTTTAATATTTAACGTCAATCCGGAGGGTATGACAAAAAAGCATCATCTTAAAGATTAAAATAATTCAATTAAACATTTATACATAGATGATAGTTAAGACATACTTCAAGGTGGTGGATGTTCAGTATACATTAGTCGAAACTATTTAAGAATATATATCGAATTTTAAAGTCAGTATTTATGGATTGTGTAGCATCCTAGGTTGCTGGACAAAAGAATACCTAGGGCAACTTCTATTAGCAACTTTTTTAAATGTGTGCATTGCCACGCAGAGAATTACGCAGACAAGTTATATTTTAATAATTTTTGATTTTCTTAAATAGAGAAAAAGAAGAAATGCAATTTTATTATTCAGATTATTCCCTCTGCATCTTATAAAACAAATGATTTCTATTTTATATAAATTGACACAGCCATAAGGCCAGACTAACCAATTCAATATTTGTACTTTCGATATTTACTAAGCAATTTGAAAATAAAAAAAATGCACAAAAGCGTTAAAGAAATTGAATGTGACATCATTATTTCTAGGTTAGATGTTCTGAAATACGTTAACAAAAATAGAAAACAAATTTAATTTTTTGGATAAAAAAATCTTGCAACTCTTGTTTTGCCCAAAGGTCAACCACTTATTAAAAAAAAAATGGAGGTGGACAGACTGAGATAGATAACATATAGTGGATTTTCTAAGCGCTGCGTAGATGTGTCATAAGGCAGAGTATATGAGTATCCAGTGAAGATCGAACTCACTACTCAGTTGGAATATGTTCCATCGAGTCAAGCTTGCTAACCATTGCACCACATCGAGGCGCCCAAGATATCTGAGATAAATAGACAGACAGGTAGCAGTGAATTGACCGCGACAGTTATGTTGTAAATTGCGTATGTTTAGCCCGCAAGTCACTATCAACATTAATCGATTGCCCGAATTTGGACACGCATTTGAACACTTTATGTTCGGATTAGCCAAAATTAGAAACCCTCTTATTTAACGAGTATATAGTAAGGACAATGTCATCATCAACTAAAAAAGCATCATGACTGTTGTGGATGTCATTTAAATACAGTATATGCGTCTATTTTCTAAACTTTTTTCAACAACACGCATGATCAAATTCTATTTGGATAAAATACCATTTTCTCAACAAATTTCACACCGGTGAAAATCACATTGACGGAATATTACGTCGAACCTAGTCGACGGTAACCAATACAGTAGCCCTATGACCTGCGTTCATCTTCATGTTCCTTCACACCATTCAGATTAACATCTAAGTTCTCACTCGTCAACTCGTCGTCCTTTAGCCGCTGGTATCATGTCGGTGGCGGGGATCCACTCGATTTAGTTGGCATTTGTCATATCACAACCTTTAAAACCTCTGCCACGTTGAGCTTTTGATGTAAGAGAAGATTGCTGATGAAGCAATCTTGAAGTCTGCCGAGACAGATGTAAAATACACAACAACAAAATCCTTTGAAATAAAGAATTAAGTCTGGTTAAAAATATAATAACGATTTGATTTATATATAATTTGATGTATACAACTGTTTTAAAACTTCTCATTTAAACTCAGATTACACTGGGATCCATTTCGGAATCTGTAGCTTATTAGATACCTAAGTTCTGATTTCAGGGCTGGTCTAAGGTCTTAGAAAGTCTCGGTGAAAGATGTAGAATCCAGTTAGTGTGTCCACCTTCAGTATCTCTTCTCTCTGGTCTGGTCTGTTAGCTGTTTAAAATCCCCAGACTATATGGAGTTCTGCGTCTAGTAGGGTGTGGTTGACTTCTTCCCTTAGATCAAACTTTTGGCAAAATTCCACATTCTCAAAATATATTTAATCCAGTGGATTTCTCAAATTCGCTTTGTCAATTACCTTTTTTGAAAGTTATCAGATGAATTAAGCCACCCATTTAACTCCGACTCTCTTCACAACATATCTCGGACAAATGCTCCATATGGATGGTGCTAATATCTCTCTTCCTTCTTTCATTTTCTCAGCATCTAAACTGAGCCGCTTCAAAGGCTGGTACATCATTTTGTGACAAATCTAAACTTTAAAAATGCGGAGGCGAAACAAAATAAGTTTTCAGTCATTAATCTTTCTTTATCATCTTGTTTCATGATAGTTGTTTTGTCGACCACTCAAACGTTAGGGGTGGCAGAAAAATAATTCCAAATCTCAAAAGTTCATCAACACGGGCCACACATCTCTTCTTTGTTGATAGTCACTCAAATATAGAAATTCATTTTTTCATCACTTGTATTCAAGTGAATCCAAATTAATGTTGGACATGAATTTTTTCTGGACAATTGTTACAAAGATTATCATTAACAATTACCGCAGACAAGCCCCTATCTCTGTATGAGCTTTTCTACTGAGTTGTTAATTAGAAGTAGATGTTTATTCTTGGCTTAAAATAAATGTTATTCCGGAATCATCCGTATTCCTTTGTCGAAAACCTTTTTTTTTTTCTATTTGGCACCTTCGGGGCTACGTTTAGTTTTAGTCTCTTACTTAGTCCCTTACTTATCAGCAGAAGTGGGAAAGAAATTTTTTTCATTCTTTTTTTTTATTATTATTATTATTTGCTGTGACAAATTCCACTGAATTTTGATCCTTTAATTTAGGGTTCGTTTACCCTTGAAATAATTTTAAAACATAATTTTCTGTTCATTTCTTTCTTAATTTTCTTAACTTTTCAATCCATCTTCATGTGAACTTCAACAGTTATCATTCAGTTAATAGACACTTTCCTATTTCCTTCTTTTTAGTTTAATCAATCTTCGCCGATCCAAGTATTTCAGAAATATATTGTCTGAAAAATTACTAGAGCCGAGAACGTTACTGAAGATTTTTATACGATCTTCATAGACGTAAATGTGATAGAAATGAAAAATTATCTTTTACCTCTGTGAATAGGAATATAAAAAAAATAGGCGCAGAATAGCAAATAAATAAATAAAATAGACAATAGACCAGAAATGACGCATGCATTCACCGTTTTTCCTTTGGTTGAATGAATGTAAGATAAAATCTCTTCAATATTCCAGAATTGAAAACAAGTCTAAATATGTTCCTGTAATCATTCAGCTGTGTGCATATGTTCGCATCTAACAGCTTCAGTAATTATTTCACCGCTTTTCCCGTTGCCTACGTATTTTTTTTTAAAGTCGCTCATTCATATTGCTTTTAAAAAAACATTTTGCGGAAGAAAAACGAGTAATTTCTTAATTGAAAGATAACTGCAAACGTACTAATTTAGAAAGTCTTTGAAATACGCAGCTTGCGAATTGCGCATTTGATTGCAAATCAACTGGAATCGTTAGACATACATTCTCTCGATCGTAGTTACATAATACTTCCAACTGAACTATCGAATAAGTGCAAATCCTCAGCGTGCTCGGAAGAGAAATTTATGAAAAAGATCTTTCAAATGATTTCGTACGCCATTGTTATCCTGGAGTCGATAATGTTGCCGAATTAAGAACGGCATTTTTAAAAATCTCTTAGATATTTTCTTATTTTCCAAACAAATAGTACAAAGGTTTTCAATGATAAATACTTCCGAAGATTTATTTAAGCAGAGATAAATGCATCATGCTTTGCCAGTCATTACTCGGCCTTCATTCTCTGCATTATACAGACCACTTTCTCCTGCTTTCTTTTCATTTTTCTTTTTTAAAACAACAAAAGCATTTAAAAATAATTGAAGATCCATATATATATATATATATATATATATATAGTGAATTAATAAATATACATCTGAGGGTGCATATATGTATACCATTATTATTCAGGTGTTAATAAAATAGTGGTAAATGTTCAGAGCTGTATTATATATATATATATATATATATATATATATATATATATATATATACGTCTGTGACAGGACTTGGAGTGTCATGCATTACGCAATCATCAGGTGTAAATTTTAAACTGACAATTTAATAAATTTGAATTTAAGTTGACTCGATTTTCATGGGAATTATATCCTATAAATTAAAGTTACTGCTTTTTTAATAACACGATTGAAAATACATGTAGGTAAGAATTAAAATTTGAAATTAGAAGATAAAAGAAAATAAAAAATATTTAAATGCAGGGAGAAGAAAGTAAAGTAGCATAAATCATAGAACGTAAAGAATGTATTATTCTAATAAGTCAAGTCAATAAAAAAGAAAATTTTGAATAAAAATAAGAATCAAAAAGTAAACTTTAGAATTAAAACTAAAAATTAAACAATGCAAGAAACTAAAATTAAAGAGACTTCATTCAGGATTGTTAAATGTAATATTTGTGGTGAAATAAGGAAGACAGAGTGAAAGAAAGGAACAAACGTACAGAGGAATCTATATCAATCTGGGTTTAAGAATTTAAGTATTTTTTCTATGACAGCATGCGGTCATTAAATCACATTTTTGTTAATTAAAATTGTTAATATAGTTTATGACCAGGAATAAGTTACATTTATCTTTTTGTTCGCTGTAAGGTTTATGATTTAGCTACGATATTCCATATAACAATTGTGTTTTTGTAGTTTGGTAATTTCTAATAATATATCGATAAAGAATTACTTTTGATGTATTTATTGTTTTTTAAAGAAATCATGCGGTTGTTAAATCTTATTTTCCAACTGTTAGAAGTGCTCCCAAATTAAAATTTAACATCGTTATCATCTGAAAGAATTCGACTTCGAATAACAATACTTTAAACATACATTGGCCTTTCAAAGGACAGGATGTACTTATTCGGCATTTGCAAGGGTTTTTACAAGGGTCATTGTCGTTATTAGTTGGGTGACGGATGCTCTTTATGTGGGCCAAATATGTTGTGAAATATATTTTCAATGTACTTTACGCAAGTATAACTAACTTTAAAATTGCCGTTGTTTTAATTTTTTTTTAGTGTAGGTAAATGGTAGAAATGTTTGTGAATTACCATTCACCCACATTAAAAATTTATATATTATTATTATTATTATTATTATTTTCATGATGTCTACAATTCCGGAAATATAAGAAGGCTGTGGAATACATCGGTCAAAACATTCTGTTGCGAACACTTCAGATAAATTTATTAAAAACAATAGTAGAAATATTTCTCAAGAAATACCTTAGCATTTAAAAATCAAGAGGTGGTAGTAAAAAAAAAAAGACTACCAAGGTTAGAATAAAAAAGATTTAATTCAGAACTCCGAAGTGTAAATCCATGTTCTCTTTAACCAGCTAAGTTCTTTTTAACGATTAATCTGAGAAGAAATTCATAAATAGAGAGGATACAAATTAAATCACTACAATTCTTCAGATATAAAAAGCAGTTTAAAAATTGATGTCTCTTATGTGGCACTAAAACGCGGTCTAATGGTTAGCAATCTTGACTCGCTCTGTCAGTTACGACCGAGGAGTCCGTGGTCCATACTTTTGACATGATACCCTATTTTAGATATACTTATTAAATCAGTCAGTCAGTTAAGTGCCATACGTAATACACGCTTGGGCGATCATGTCTCGAAAAAGACATGACTGACTGGGCAGAAGATTATCCCGCAGTAGTTTGCCATTGCTTTCTGCGGTAGACTGGTTGCCGACCAAGGCTATAGAACCCAATCTGTCCTGCTATTTAACCCATAACTGGAAGGAAGAGACGGATTAATACCTTTCCCAAGGATATTTGCGCGTAAGTGAATACCATGGATTCAACTGGAATTCGAACTCGGCTTCCCGGTTTCTCGTTCCGAGCTGATATCCACTGGACCACAACATAGCATGTCTTTTAACGAGTACTTCGACGTGGTTTAATGATTAGCAAGCTTGTCTGACTAGGTCATTTGCGATACTCCCTTGGTGCCGTCTATGTTTGGCCTTGTAATACGCTGAGCAAATCACTACAATCCAAAAATAAAAGAAGACATCTAGATATTTCACCAGCATATAAAAACGATTTTTGTAATTTTTCATTAAACACTTGCTCGCTTCCTAAAAATGGTTGTCACTAAAAGGAACAGGGAAAGCACCTCTCTATATGTCATGATGTCTAAGTATGCCAACAAATATGGCTCTCGACAACTTCCTGCTTTTAGCTGGTCTAAGTATTTTTCATTTAAGCTACTTGGTTCCCCATCGGTTCTCTAAATATCATTTAGATAAATTGTTACTCCTGCTTCTCTAGTCTTAGATATACTTTGTGAATGTTACATTTTCTAATGCCCCTTTTTTAATTAAATACGTAAATATTAAATAGCCTCTTTTTGATAGCTGCATTTTCTGTTCTGCTTAGAATTTTCTCTTTGTCGGAATATGTTTAAGGTTTCTTAACGTTTTCCTGTAGAACCTCATATCTGTCCTTTCAACAGTATTTTTTATGTCTTAGAAAATTGTTCTGAACTCTCTGCAATATAAAGAATTAAACATTAGAAAATAGGAAAGAACTATTGTCTTTATTTGTAAGCCAGTTGTTAGTGTTTTATCCGTTTCCCAGTTTCTTAGAAAACACTTATAGCTAATTCTCTGTCCATTCGTATTTCTCAGACACATTTTGTATTCTTTCTCTCAGTAAATCTGCTTAAATTTTACATGATATATATATATATATATATATATATATATATATATATCCGCAGACAGATCGTATCACAGTTCATCAGTACGGTTAGACATCCGAATGCTTTTTACTCAGGATTGAAACCCGACCGAATTGGCGTCAGTCAGCAATTCTACTTTAGGATCTATGGGTGCTCGGTAGAATAAGGCAGACGTTTAAGCGTGATAATATATCATTATACACGCCCAATAGCCAGAGTGCTCTAATTCATTACTGAATGAGCGATGCTAGAGTAACTACTGTTTTTCAAAGTCTACCATTCTTCCAGAGTGCTCAATCAGGGTGTGAGAGCGTGTGTGTGTGTGTGTGTATATATATATATATATATATGGTAGCTATGGATGGAATAAAATTCTGTATACAAAGTAACACTAATTTTATAAAAGAGCTCAATACAAAATAAATGAATATTTCTTTAGAGTTGATTACATATGTTGTATATCAATAAACAACAAACACGCATATATATAAAAATATATCAAGTGATATTTTTATTAATGAACGATGGACGTTAGCCTAGTGAACAGAGAGTGAGAGGGCGATTCCGGGGGTTGACGGGGGGTGTCGTATCTGTTGCTCCTCTGGTCTGGTCTGGCTCTCTGCCTGACTCTGTCTCTCTGCCCAGACTGTCTAATCCGTGCTTTCGCGGTCTTTATATATCTTCCAAAACCGGGACTTGTTTCTTCCGGCTTTGCCTTGATCACGCGACGCCTACGTAATTCTCAGAGTCACCTGTCTGTTTGCCTCTGAGTTATTTCCGCATCTGCCGGAAATAGGGTCAAAGTGACATCCGTTACTTTTCAACGACCGGAAACGCCCCCGCTTGCTCAGCTTCCTCGGGTGGGGCGGGATTGTTATATTACACATATATAGGTTATAAGATCACTACAAATATAGCAATTTTGTTTCGACACGACGTGTGTCCTATCAAGTGATTGTGTTAATTTCAAAATATATAGGATGTGCGTTTTAGTGCAGTGGATATCGGCGTAGAACCAGAAATAAGAGTGCCGAGTTCGAATTCCAGTTGAATTCGTTGCATTCACTTATGCGCAAATATTTTTGGAAATAGGTTAATTCGTCTCTTCTCCCTCTATCTATTGTTTAAACAGCGGTAAATATTGGGTTCTATAGCTTTGGGTGGCAACCTCCTGCGGAAAAATATTCTGCTCAATCAGTTATGTCTCGAAAGAAACCTGATCACATAAGAGTGTATCACGTATGACAATTAACTGGTATATAACTAAATCCTCCAGTTATTTTCTTTCACTTCCAAAACTTTTGGTATTATTTTTAGAATTTATACTGGATGTTAGCTGTTTTATTTTTATGGTAAATCAACCTCGGTGGGTCATTTATTGCCAACTAAATTTTATTTATTTATTGCTGGTTATACCTTTTTCTTTCAACAATTTATTGTTGTTTTTATATAAGTGTTTGTGTCTAGTAATACTTTCTTCGTTTCGAGTATGAAGATTCATTGGGAATTGTTTTTAAGTGCAGGGTCCCCAAATCATACCCTTGTTATTTAGCCCATAACTGGAGGGAAGGGACGGATTAATACCTTTCCTAAGAGTAACAGTGCTTAAGTGAACGCAGGGTATTCAACTGGAATTCGAACTCGGCTCACCGATTTCTCTTTCCGAGCCGATATCCACGGCACCACAACGCACATCCGTCATTATGCGCTGACAGCACCTGGTATTCCCAAGCGGTCACCCATCTAAGTACTGACCAGGCTCAACGTTGCTTAACTTCGAGTAATTCGAGCCATAACCGGTGTATTCGCCGTGATGTGGTCGTAAGCCTGGTATAATGTAGCTTTTAGGAAAATTAATTAGGTATTTTTTGTGATTTATGTGATTATGATTCTTAATTGTTCCTAGAGCCACCCTGTATCTTACTGGTAGCACTTGTTAGTGTCTTAACTAGGTACAAATAGTTAATTCTTAAAAAGGGGTCAAAACACTCTAAAATATATTGTATGCTAAAAATATCAGCAACACATTTGCATAGTAAAAATATATTTGTGTAAATAAACCTTTTAATGCACCCAAGAATTTAAATTCCAGCATTAAATGACCCATAAGAAGTTGATATGCCGTTAAACAAACATGTGATTTTCATTAACTGTAGACCCAGGGTGATCTTTGATTATGTTTTATATAATTTCTCTATTAAAACAATTTTTCAGGAAAATAGATTTCTCCGGTCCAGTAACTGTTATCGCTTTCCCACTATTGAGAATGTTTTCTTTCCTAACTATTAGCTGGAACTAGTGTGGAATAATTCTTCTTCTTTAGTACCGTGTCCTTTCAGGACGTAGGCGATCATGGGCTTCCACTTGGCTCTGTTTTTGTCGCTGTCAATATTTTTAGTCTTGGTATCACTTCTAAGCCCCGCTCCGTCAACCATGTCCTCAGACCGAAAAAGTACGTCTCACCTTGCTTTCCCCGTTTCTTCTTCCATTTATCCGAATAGTGAGTATTACGTTCTTCATGTCCTCCTTCCTCATAACGTGTATCAAGAAACTCATTTGTATATTCTTGATATTTAGTATCAGTTTTCTTCTCGTTTGCATCCTTTCCAATACATCATCGTTGCACACGTGCTCCATCCATGGTATCCTCAGCATCCTTTTTTAAAACCACATTTCTGTTGCCTCAATCCTCTCTTTTATCCTTAATGAGATAGTCCAGCATTCACATCCATACAGAAAGACAGGTACCACACAGTAATCCAGCACTCTTTTCTTTGTTTCTAATGAGATTTTTCTGTCTTTCAGTAGACTGGTTAGCTACTGAAATGCGTCTTTGGCCATGCCAGTGCGTCTTTGGATATCCATTTCGCACATTCCATCCTCTGTCGAAACACGTACTTTACCCGATTAAACAGGTGAAGTGAGTATATATAATCACCCATGTCCTAAAGCGGGAGCTTTTGTTGTACATTATCGAATATTATTTTATATTTATAAAATATACACCCTAGTGCAAATTAATTGAAACACCTGATTTAGTTTCCTTTCTTTCAGCATAAGGTCAGTTTCAGACAAATGGGGTTCCAGGGGGTAATCGATTTTTATTTTCTACTCGGATTAAATCATTTGTGGTGGTGTATACGAATCTATTTTCGGGGTATATGATGAAATTTGTTTGTCACTGAAAAATATTGCGTCATTCATGATTTTTATCACGCCTAGGCACTATTGTTTAGACTGACGATTAGTTGTTCTACGGCCATTGTCAGCAATGGTCATTACTTTAAAGAAGTTTACGAAAATTGTAATACTGAACGAACACACTGGTAGGCCTTACAGAGAAATTGCCGATGTTGTTGGTGCCACTCTTTCAACTGTCAGTCCTGTCATCAAGGCAAATGAATAATCTGGATCCATCAGTACAAAACGTAAAGGAATATGTGGTCTGAAGAGAAACAAACGGGAAAGTGTGAACGATCCTAGGAAGACATTATTCGTTTTGTTTGAATTAATTTGCATTAGAGTGTAAGTATATATATTACATCTTTTGAATTGTTCCTTTGTATGTGAATGAATTTCGTGTTCCAGTGTCATGAATAAAACCTGTCTAATTTTACTAGAAATTCTATTCCTTAGAACACTCCTGACAAGTTTTACAGTTGATTAAACTAACTGTTCGATGAAGTCCGTATACAGTTGCACCAGTTTTCTTTTAAATATTGGACTTCCGAGCAATAAATAAGCAATGTCAAAAGGTGAAAATTCGTAATATTGCAACCAAAGGTTTACCTGTATATCCTTTTTTGAAAATATCTTATTTACTACTAGTAATAATGAATGTTTCAAAAATAATAAATAGTAATAAAGAGAAAACCGTAGGCCAATATGTTTTTTTCTCGAACAATGGTTATAATTTAAGCGATATTACAAAAGAGTTGTCAGTAATAACCTACCGCAGAGAGATTTCGGAAAATGTTGGCTTTTTCGATAAGAGGATAATTTTATGCATCAAGTTGAATAATCTAGACTAAGTGCTTCACAATGCACGTTTTAACATCCCGTGTTCTAATGTGAAGAAAAATAACCTGAGAATCGTGACAGTACGCATCTTTATCGTATAAAAGGAAAGGCGGCTGTATATTGCGTGAATCCATCTTGCTTACATTAGTACAACACTTGATTAAAGACGATAAATGTTTAAATGCATTGGCACAATCTTTTAAGTGCCGAACGACCGCCCGCCTGAAAAATCTACATTCAAGATGCAGGTCTTTATTTAAAAGCTAGAAGTAATCGCTGGGGTCGAAGGAAGAAGATTCACTTAAACACTATTCAGGCCTCACCTCATATCTAAATGTATCAGTGAATCATTGTATTCGTTTTTCTTATGTGCACTGTTAACGTTGTAGGGACGAATACGAAGAGTAGTCTAAATATCGCATACGTAAAATTATTTACATTGTTGGAACTGTTGTTCTCATTTACATGCCTTGTAGCCATTTCTCTTTCTCTTAAATCTTTAAGTTATCATTCACTACTGCTATATCCAGGTATTGAACTCACAACTGTTTTGGTCAAGTCACTGGAATCCGGAAATAGCATCGCCCATGGAACGAGAACAAGCTACTCTAGTGATCGAAATAAAGGGTCCGGTTCAGAATTCCTAGAATCTGAAGAAGGCCAGAGCGTACGACGGCCGAAACGCCGTAAGCGTGGAAATAAAGCTGGGAATAAAAGTCCGAAAAATGCTAATAATATATCATCTCAGAGGTATAGAAAAATGACTGTTGATTCAATTCTGTAATTTTTTTCAGTTAAGATACACAAGTTTGTAAGCATTTTTTTTATGTGGGTGGGATCCAACTGTAGGTTCTTTTCGCAAGAATTTAAGAGCTACTTATCTTGTCCCTCTCAACTAGAGAGCTTATCTACTTGTCATCTGGTTATCATGTGTGCATTTGTTGTCAAACTCGTGTTTACTTCACTAGTTCAGCCACTGACGACCAGTGAAGGTGGGAATTTGTACCTGGTGCCTAGGAGGTTAAATTTCAAGTCAACCTAAGTGCAAAGTCTAAATTGGCATTCTCTGTGATAAAGCCAGTGCATACTGAGTTGATCGCTGATCAACTTATCTTAAAAAAGATATTCATTAAATATATTTAATTACGGCTACCCGGTATTTTTTAGCATGAATCTCACGCGCGCACAAACAGAGGCAGTCGCTCTTTCATATATATATATATATATATATATATATATATATATATATATATATAATGGATGTCAACAAAACACTGTGGTCTATTACCAATTTGGATATATTACAAACATTACCAAAACATGAAATTTTGATAAAAGTTAATCCACAAAAATGATTTATTAGCGAGATAGATTTATCTTTTATGTGTATTAAGGTCAGTTCTCATACTTAAGGCTTTGTGTTCACAAATCAGCTTACCTTTCTACTTTAATATCAGCTCTGTCTCGTGTAAGTTTTTTTAATACTAGTCTGAACGACCGATATTAACTCATAGCGAGTTCTATCCTCACCATGTGTATTTTATCCAGAATTAAGCTAACCTTAACAATCATCAACGACCTCTCGTACAATCGAAGCAAGCACACGTAGCCGCCATTATTCAGACAAGAAGAGAATTTGCACTTTCTACCGTGGTTCCAATTATTTATATATACATGTCTGTGCGTATGTATGTGAAGTAACACTGCGATAGTTCTTAGTTGACCGACAAATCGATTGAACAATCGATTGCTTTATAAGGAAACATACTAATCGACAAATGTGGAAAATGACTTGAAATATTTATAGAACCACACTTAAGACAAGTAACTGTAAATTACGCAACCATCAATTCGTTCGAATTTACATTGGCAACCAAATTGCTGTGTCGATTGGCAGTTAGATTTGAATTTCGTTTGTTTGCAATTGATTCTTTGCCATCAGATATTTTCAACCAACTAAAGATTTTGTTTTCGATTTTCCTAGGCAGTTTGACATGTGATTGATAGTAAATAATCACGCTGTAGTTTTTATGTTTTTCGTAAAATACGGAATGGTAAAGTAAACTTGCACGTCAAAAATGTAATGTAAATCAAGTTTGTCAGAATATTTTGATAAAATCTGAAAATAAGTATTTTTAGTTGTACACATGTTAATATGTTATCCATGAAAAGTGATATGCTAACGATCAGCAGTTTCCAATGAACTATTGTACATGTGTGCTCTGCCAGAGATCAAAATGTCAGTCTGCGAGCCCTTACTTCAATTCAGAGGATAGTATTGTGCGCTCATCCTAAAACGAAGTGTTCTCAGTAATTTTTCCAAGCCTCATATTGTGAGGATTATTTCAATTAAGCGGTCAGATAGTACAGTTTTGAATTGTCCGAAGTATGCAGGTTTGTTAATTTTGTCTTTGATTTTTCCCAACGTGTTTTTTAATTACAACTTTATTTGCATGAGGAATTTTCGATTTATATACTGAATCTGCTTTATATTAATGACAGGAACGAGTGAAGACCGCCAAAACAACGACTTTTTAAAAAAGTCTTGTTCCTTTTCTCCTATTTTGATTGTAAACTATTTACATTATTCGGACTATTCTCCTCATCTTCGTGGCCATTTTTACGACGTTTCGGTCGTTGTACGCTCCGGTTATTGTTAGATGCTAGGAATTTCAAACCAAACATTTATGACAATCAATTGTGTATATCATTCTCATTTCTTGTGCGAAGGCACTTTTGGTAGTCATGAGTTATCACTTTTAACATAACTCTGAGTTATTTGTTCTCCACTGCTGTAGTCTGGTATTGAACTCAGACCTCTTTGGGTCAAATCACTGGAACTAACTGGTCGACATCCACTGGGCCATGTGTCCTTGAAAATTGCAACGAAGATGGCAAGAATAATCTGAATAATGTAAATACTACCTCATTTCAAAAATATAGATAAATACTGTTTTGATTGTATTTGAAATCTGACTAATTTCAGTCATAGTATATTTATGTATAGGAATTTGTTCTGCCATAGTCTTTTTTTTTTTTTTTTGATGTTCAACTACAAGTGTTTGAAAATAGTTTTTTTTCTTGTAAAATTAGATGAATAACTGCTGGGGTTGTTCAGCAGCCTTGAAATATTCCAGAAAGACATGAAAATAATTAAGAAACTGTACTTTTTTTAAAATCATTTCACTCCGAGCAAGGCGGAAATGACACTGATGGGCGGGGGGCTACATAACTGTAAAAAGATTAATTAGAAGAGTGAGGAGTACAAACCAGTTAGAAAGGAGCAATAGAAAGATGAGAATGCAGGTGTGATGACAGGTACATAGGTGGAGAGAAAGGGGACGATATACGGGGTGGGGAGTGAGCTAGAGTCCAGTGGTTCTGTATTTCAAAGAAAATGCACGCTACATACTTTCACCACTGCTCAGAAAAGATGTTATTATACTCTACATTTATTCATATCTTCGACATGTGATGAAGAGTATTTACGATGATTATTACAGTTCTTCAAAACAAAAAATTTGAAGGAACGTAACATTTGAAATTAGGTGAGCCTTCACTAGACTGGCTAAGGCCAATTTAATGCTATGAACCATGTTCGTTCTTATTGGATATTGGAAGAAAAAAATGATTATCTTGTAATACACTTCAGTTACATTGCTGTTCGATCTTTCATTCTAAATAATTTGCTTCTACGCCCTATGGATATTTAACACGATATTAGTGGCTGCTTCTCGATACGACATATTCATTTTTTGGCAGTAACAGAATAATGTGCGTGATACATCGGATAGTCAAATTCGAATTGCTGTTGAATTCGTTGCATTCACTTACGCACAAATACCCTTGGAAAAATATTAGTCCATCTCTTCTCCCTCCAACTATGGACTGAATAGCAGTACAGATTGGGTTCTAAAACCTTTGTTGGCAACCAGTCTACCACAGAAAGTAATGGCAACATATTCTGCCAGTCAGTCATGTCTCTTTCAAGGCATGATTGCAGAAGCGTGTCTAACGTATGGCATTTAACAGAGATTAAAATTAATACAAGCCGAGACAGTATATCACGGTTAATATATATATATATATATATATATATATATATATATTCCTGTTTGTACATACATTGAATCTGTTGATTTATTCAAGAAATCCAGTATCAGCAAGTCTCTTTGTCATATGACAAGTCTCTTTAGTACTCTAGTGGTTTTCAGTAAAGCTGCTCTTTGAATGACTTCGTTTCTTCTATATTTTCCAGGAATTTCAGCCTTTTTGCTACGATCATTTTGACTTCCACAATAGAAAAAAACTGTAACTTTCATCTTCCACAAACGTTCAATTCTGTTATGATGACTGGGTATTTAGTTGTTGTTTTTTTAACATTTTTGTAATCTGCTAAGACAGCAAACACTGTCTAGTTTTCTTTGAGTTAGGTTAAATATTTCGGGTTTTCTGACTTGAATTTTTCGATTCGTTTTAGTAGAAATTGTATGTGGGGAAAATAACTGTTATTCACAAAAAAAGTAAATAAATAAATAAAATAAAAAATATATAATTCAGTATTCACTCACACGAAAAAAATATGGTTCGGCTTGAAATAAGTCATAAAAAGGTAGATAATCCGTTAAAGCCAAAGAAAATTGCACTCTGATTATTATTTGAAAATAATAGACATTAAAAATTGGATTTAGACAACCTTAGCTCTCTAAATAGGAATGACTGTTGGGCCTTAGCGTAAACGGTGTGTGATTATATTTTTCCTCCTCCTGTGATTTCTTAATCTATTGTTTTTGTTAAACACAATTTATCCGTTTGTCTTCGATTTACCATTTTTGCTTTTATTTTCTGGTTTATTGTTTCGATTTATTTTATTCACTTCGTTCTTTTTGTCTCATGTTTGTTGTTTTACTTTTTTTTGTATATAATTATAGACAATCTCAATATATGGGCTTTTATAGCATTAGAAACTATTTAAATCGATATCACGTAGGGTAGTAAAGCCACTAAGACGCAAAAGTGTGAAAGAATTAGGAAACATTATTAGCAGAAAAAGAAAAAGAGTAACCAGGAGAACAGGGTATGATCCTCGCTTTGGACAAATTCAAGCTCAATACGAGGCTCGCATCGAGATCTAACCAATTTTGATTAAAACTAGCTGAATGTAGCCCAATCCGATACTTTCCAGCCGACTTTAATCAACAAAAAATTAAATGCAATGTCAACCGCTATCTCATGTTCCCCTGATTACTCTTTTATTCAAAATCCCCTGTACCTTTGATTTATTTTCTCAGTGAACCCCCTCGTGCGCGCCAATGGCATTTCTGCCTTGCTTGGGTTGATTATAAAAATGTTGTTCTTAAAGATATTTATTTAAATATTTTTTACGTAAATTAGATTATTTTACGTTGGGATTAATTTACCTTTTTAAATAACTTGAAGTTATGAATTTTACCAATTTTGTTTTCTTTTACATTTCATAGTCGTTTACGCTGGCTTAAGAAAGCAATTATTTCATGAATTGAGATATTGAAATCATCCGTTACACAGTTTTATATGTTGATAAGATTTGGTTTATATACGTGTGTGTTTGTGTGTGTGTGTGTGTGATTGATTTATGAATATATGTACCCAACCAAGAAGCCTTCACAGGGAATACCGATGTTAAGTTTTCGAACGTAAATCAGCCCCAGATCTTTTTCCAAGGACTCGTTTAATATCATCGTAATGTGGAAACAGAAATTAAGCCGCTAAATTTTAATAACTGTTTAATGGTTGTGCGGAGAAATGGTCACTATCAGCTTATCGGTGGATGAAATAGTAGCTTCTCCAATATCCGGAAAGGTAATGAGGACTTACGTAACAATTTGCAATCCGTGTGCGGAGAGTTCGCTGACGGACAATTGACAGATAGAACAATTGGTCGAGGCGTTAAGTCTTTCCTGATTCAAACTTTAATCTTTTTTTATGAACTTTTGACCAACTGTTCAGTTGTTGGTGGATGCAAGTATTTTTGAAGGCGTTTTGAGAATTACATAATCGATTTTTTTCAATTTTTCATTGCACAGTTTTTGTTGTTCGCATTTTCAGTAATTTTTAGATTCTCTAGTTTTGTAAACAATACTGGCGTCTCCTTCAAATAAAAGCTTTCTGCCTCTTGGTTCTGTCTTGAAAAACTCCATGATGAATATTGAAGAGTTTAGAAAGAATGTTTAAGAAGTAACTGGATGAGAGCTTGAACTGGAAAATCCTACAGCGTCGTCGTGTGTTTGAATTGTCTGTTTGGGAACTGTTAGTCAGCGAATGGTAATCACACAGAGTTAGCGCTTTACTATGTGTACTGGCAATATTCTATGACAAAAACCAGTCAAGATAATTGAGAACTGATCACGCCCGATATGCCTCGAGTAGCTTAATGACAATATATTGATGTACTCATTAATCTCCAAATCATTTCACGAGTATGTGGACTTTGGTACGATTACAGTCCCCGGAGTTTGCAACAAATCCCTCAACTATAAAGCAAGCAAGACCAACTTTTATAATAGTTGAATTTCTAAGCACCTCTTAGATGTGGCACAAGGCCGAACGTATGACGCACCCAATGAGGATCGAACTCACTACTCAGTTGTAATAAGTTTTTAACGAAGTAAGATTGCTAACCATTACACCACGTCGTGGTACCCACCCAACTTTGATGATATAATGAGAACTCATGCTGAGAGGACGATCTATTTTCAGAATGCCAATATACGCCAACGCGCAGTAAAACTTACCCAGAAGACCAAGTCGTGGATTTGGCTGGTTCTACTTAAGTGTTTCAATAGATTTAATATTTTCCCAATATTCTTTCTTCATATCATCGGGTCACTTTCTTCGTAGTAGCAACCATAAAGAAAACTGTTCAAAACGATTGAAATTATATTAAAATCCGAGACTCTTTCAACAAGAAAACAAAATCAATGTCACATTGACATTTCATTATTTTTAATATTTAGAACTATTTTCTTAAGAATTAAATTAAAAATTGTTTTATTTGAATTTATTTTATTTTCCATTCTCATATAAATCTCTTTTAATGTCAGACCACAATTTCCAATTCGATTGATATCTGAATAGGTTAGAGGCTATGCATTTAATTTGATGTTTTAGAAAACTATTTTAAAGGTAGGCAACAGTAAGATTTTTTTAGAATATGAATGTACTTTGTTTCACTTTAGCTGAAAGCGTCTTCGTTAAAACGTGTACAACTCAAAATGCGCCTCGTTCAAGAACACAATTTTTTTCTTCATGTAAATTAGCGCAATCATCAACAGTAATTTGACCACTTTATATGTTATTATTTCAAAATATTACTCCACCTCTCTGTTCTTTTCTACGTCGTGTTAGTTCACTGTTTCCGTGAAGGGTCTAACCTCCATTACAGATAAAAATGTCCACCAAGTTGAGCTCTATCTTCATACCTCTGACTTCAATCACTCTCTTTTTATCGCTATCCCTCTTTCTATCTCTGTCTGTCTGTTTCTCATTTTTATATTTATAATTTTCTTTCTATCTCTCTCTATTTCTTATTCTCTCTCTCTCTCTCTCGTTATATATATATATATATATATATATATATATATATATATATATAGTGGCAGGGTGGTTAATATCGGGGATAGAGCTTTTATAGTTATTGATTGTCAATACGAGTAAATACTGTATAGGAGTAATCAATTTCAAACCTCAAGTCAACAAATCTTAGAAAAACAAATATAAGAACTTAAAACAAATAAATCAAATAAATAAATGTGATATATGAATCAACTGAATACAAGTAATGCAAACTATGAGACGTGAAAAATAAACTGAAAAGGACTTTTTTCCTCCTTTTCTTACTTGCTTCCTGTAAGCTATCTAAAGAACTTGTTAAAAGTGAAGTGACCCATGGTCTGAAGGTCCCCCGAGCCGTAAAACTGACCATAACCATGTCATGTTTTCACTATTGATGTTTATCCTTGTACTGTTTTAGAAAAATACATAGTGATCATTCTTCTTCCATGTGCAATGTCCCTTCAGGGTGTGGGCAATCATGGCCTTCCACGTCTCCCTATCCCTGGTAGATCATAGCACGCTTTCTCTTGTTACCCGACCCAAAACCCGCTCTGCCATACATCTGCTCAGGTTATTCAAATATGTTATCCGCTGCTTTCATCTGCCTCTCTTTCCCTCAATCTGACCTGTTATTATCAGTTACTCCAAGTCTTCCTTCTTCGTCACATGTCCCCAAATCTTCAGCTGTCTTTTTCCTGATACTCAGTTTTAATTTTCTTTTCGTTTTCATTCTTTATAAAACGTCATCATTGCTCATATGCTCAATCCATGATATTCACAACATCCTTCTGTAAAACCATATTTCAGTTACTTCACATTTTTCCTTCATCTTTGATTATGTTATCCAGGATTCACTGCCGTATTGAAGAACAGATATAATATAGCAATCCAGTACTCCTTGTTTGTTTCTAGCAAAATTTTCCTGCCCCTTAATACTTTGCTCAGCTTCTGGAATGCGTCCTTGTCCATTCCAAATCGCTTTTGGATCTCAGTGTCGGACATTGTGTCTCCTATTAGAACACATCCCAAGTAATTAAATTTTTGTACTTGCCTGATTTTAGTGTCTCCAACATGAAATTCGCATTTTGGACTCCTCCGTTTGCTGATGGCCATATGTTCGATTTTTTGTAGTTTATTTGTTGTCCTTTCTTTAGATTTTTTTCATAGTTTTTATAAATGAATTTGGATGGAAACTACCACTTCACTGAAGACTGCGTTGATCAGCGAATAATCCTTGTTTTGCTTGAACAGTGAAAGTAACTGACATAATGCAAGGAACTCAACAGCTTATCGTGTAGTGTAGATTGTGGATAGCTCATGTGTTGGTACCCTTTTTTATGGTAACGTAACTGGTGAGAGCTACGTCACCACGTTGAAAGATTAGTTAATGCTCCAAATTTAAAGGGTAAGTTAAGGTTTCCCTGAGGGGTTTCCAAAAGAATGTAACCGCTGCCCATCACGCCATGGCGGTAAGAGACGAGCTGAATGACATTTTCCCATACTAAATCGGGAGACGTTGTCACAAGGAACATGCACTTCACTCAAAAGGTATTATTACACTTTACTCATTTTTATTAGTTATTCTGTAGAGGTTGCGCAGGGGGTATAAACCCTTCACCGTCACCTTGTGTATGTGTGAGATTATGAAACATTAGAAACTTAGATATGCACAGGTAGACTCTGAAGTAGACATCATTGATTTGATTATTGATCTTCTCCATCACTGATCTGTTCTGCTATGATGGTTCGATAAATCATTTTTTTACCATTGATTATCTGGTATTTATGTCCCGATCATTATCATATTCATCAATACCAATGACTGAAAGATAATAAAACATCACTGAGTTTTTTTTGTTTTCTGTAGTTGATGCTTTTCAAAATGATTTATTTTAATCTAGTATCAATTTAATTCAAATATTCAGTTCAAGATATTGAACATGTGAGCAACGACAAGACTTTAAAGAAAATGGAAACAAAACGCACACTTTACTTAAAATCAGAAAAAAAATCAGTTGAATTTTTTAAAATAAATAATAAGGAAAGAGGGCTTAGGAAAGTTAATACTCAAACGATATATTGAAGGAAATGAGCGAATAACTTACGTCACAAGTTTGAGTAAATGGTTTAGCATAGCGACAATTAGAAGAGATAGCAATAAGATAAACATTGCTAGGAGCTGCAAAGGACGGGATTTTGAAGAGAACCATCATCACCTCCGCCCAGAAGTGATATACCACATAAAAAAGAAGCAACTCTTTCTAGTATTTAAAAAATCAAGGTTAAAAGACAATTTTATTAAGGACAAGAAAGTCAGGAAAAAACTTAATTACGTACTGAAGAGACACAGTACATGGAAGGATAATAATCGACTGATTCGATTAGATATTTTAGTTACTTTACTAAACCGAAGTGTAACTCTATAAAATACTTGTTTTATGAATAGAATTAACTGTTTTTAAGTGATCTGAAAACTTGTCGGCCTGTACATCATATTATTTTGTTTACAATGATGTTACTGTCTCAAAGACCCGGATAGTAAGTGGTACAGTATATGGGGATGGGTGGGGAAGATAAGAGATAACTTTAGACATGAATAGGTTAAGATTGCAATGATCTGCATGACATCGTGGTTTGTCAATATTTCTAACACTATTTTTCTTTCTGTTACAGGTAAGATCTGTTTACTTTCGAATGAAGAATGATCTGAACTGGTAATGTTTTTGAAAAATTTCTTTACTTTATCTTCATCTTCATTTGACATGCATTCAAAGTAAGGTCATTCATTCAAATTCTAAAATGTTTAGCTGAAAAAGAACATCGTCAGTTGAACTTTACACACACACACACACACACACATATATATTGCAAATACAGAAAAAGCTTTCTTCAAGAATACGTTTCAGCTAATATTTCATCATAAAAATACGTTAATAAAAATTAAATTGACAGAATAAAAATTGGCCTGATAAGAAAAGAAATATAAAGAGGACAAAAATGGTACCACAACTAAAATACAAATTAATAAAAAATGAGAAGGAAGAAAAATATAAGAGTAATATATATATATATATATATATATATATGCACTTTATTCTATTTGTTTTTTTTCTCACAGAGGTTTCTCATTGGCTGGCTAATATATATGCCGGGTGCGATTGAATTTGAATTGTCGTCAAAATTAGGACAATTTAAAATAACATTGATATTTCATTTTAACATATATATTTACAAAAATTACGAAAAAATATATTTCAATACCAAATAGTAAATTCATACAATAAAACCGCCATTGGCATCAATCACAGCCTCCAAACGACTAAATCTCCTGCATCTCTTCCGGACAGTCTCCTCGTTTAAGTTGGTGAGTGCTGAAATTGTCTGAAAGCCATGGCTAGGTTCTTCTGCTTGTGTGACATGCTGCAAAGTTCCGTTGTCAGACATAAGGTTTACAGTAGACATTCTCTTGACCAAGAGCAGCACTACCACTTCAAGTCACTTGATGTTGGTCGTCATGCTGACTCTGTAACTCTGTCGGATTTTGAATAGAGGCATAAATCACTAGTAACCACTCCAAAAAAGGCATGATGTTAATTGGATATATCGTCCACCTCTTTTCGAATTCTCTGCACTATGTTCAGATTGAAACCCTAACACGATTGTTCGTATTGGAGCTTCCGGTACGAATGCTAAGCAATGCAGTATGCCGTTTATACATTTCTGGCGGAGTGAATTGTGTGATTTGCATTTTACTCACCGACGGTACCCAACTGACCCTACTGCACAGTGCAGTCGACAAATCATAAACAACCAACACACATGCGTGAAATTTTAAAAAAAATTAAAATGGCAGCAATTTACTCATTGCATCATATATATATATATATATATATATATATAGATAGATAGAGAGAGATAGACATTTGATGTGTCTAGCT
This sequence comes from Ascarosepion bandense, assembly GCA_037127315.1. Classification (NCBI taxonomy): domain Eukaryota; kingdom Metazoa; phylum Mollusca; class Cephalopoda; order Sepiida; family Sepiidae; genus Ascarosepion; species Ascarosepion bandense. Next base: position 9,246,521 of record JBBBDQ010001317.1, on the reverse strand, counting down.
TTCTTCTGTAGATGTTAGATTTATTCTGTGTATGTCATATTCTTATGGACTGTCAGAGATTCACACACTTAATCAAATTTTTAAATGTTATATAAAGCATAATTTAGACTTATAATTAAAGAAAGAACAAACTTAGAATATTATGATATAGCTATCTATTTCATTCACATCACAGAAATGGAACTAGTTTTGCTTTAATTGGGAAAATATTTTTACCAAGAAACATAGAAATATTTCCGAATTTGAAAAATTATTACAGATATTTAAATAATTATTGAAATGTAACAAGACTATTTCATGATTGCCTTGATGTCTCCAAATAGTTATTCAAAGTTTTCATTTTAGAAATTTTTTTTTCTTCTGGGTAAATGCCATCTTTACATGATTCCAATAAAATGCCGCTTGAAAGTGAAACATTCTATATGGTTTTTGAAAGATATTTCTTTAGAAAATTTAATATGGTTCGACTTTTTGTGAAATTGCAGTAAAATATCTGTTGCGAGATTCAATAAGTTTTCAGTGATTATTCAGTGATAACAAATTCATGCCCGCTTGGACACATGTACGCTTGAATGGGGAAACGTGTTTTCATTGTAAAGTGTTTCTAATTGTCATAAAAAAAATCATTGAGAACGTTAGGTATTTGAGAAAGAAAATTTAATGTGTGAGAAAAATAATACTTTTGTAATATTACACGGCTTGATGCGAAATTTGAACTTTTTTCATTTCTTATGAAATTGAAGTTATAATCTGACAGTGGAAGCGGAAAAAGACGCTCTGCTAGGAGAGCTATCTGCCAGTCACAATGACACGAAGAGAGGGACATCTTTTTAAAACTGCCAGTTCATTAGCGTTAGATGTCATTGACCATTTTATACTTGCAATTCGTGTCTAATTAGAAGAAAAATTGTATTCGAACAAACGTCATTAGCACGATTGAGTAACATTTCAGTAAAATAAAAATCGTTTGTCTTAAATATTAATTTCTCTTCAGGATATTTAACTTGCACAGCCTTTTATTAAATATACTTTGTTTTCATGAGGGTTTTAATATTTAGATCATTTGTAGCATTTTACATTATTCGGACTACTGTTCTCATCCTCAGATGTTAAGAATTTCGAACCGAACCCTTTATTACAATCACTGGGGTATATGAACTTCATTCCTTATGTTAAGCCGCGATTGAAAGTATTGAGTTATCTCCCTTTAACACTGCATGTCATGGCTCCCAGTCGAGGCTTTACTCAAGGAATGATGATGATATACCCCAGTGACTGATAAAGGGTTTGGTTCGAAATTCCTAGCACCTGAAGAAGGCTGCAACATAAAACGGCCGAAAGGACGTACAAATGATAACAAAGATGAGGACAATAAGCCGAATAATCTAAATACTGTAAATACTACCTCATGTCAGAAATATAAACAAATATTATTAGATCACTTATGTTTTGCAGGTTTCAGGATATGCACCAGATTCTATAATTAGAACACGTTCTGTTTGTATTTTCAACGACAAACAGAAAAGCAACGGCCTTAGTGCCAGTACATGTAACAATTACACTTTATCCCCGTATATGGTAGGCGCAATGTAGTAACGCCTATATTTGTCTTTCCTGCAAAGTTCGGCGTGCATCGTAAATATCTCTCCATGTTTGGTACAAAGGCCTATATGATATTAGTGGCATTAAATAAAACTAAAAATCTTTAGGATAAAACATATACTAATATTTTTAGCGCTATAATTCTTCAAGCAGATATATAAGTGTGTTGGTGTGTGTGTGCGCGCTCGCGCGTATATTATACATGTATATGTGTATAGGTATATATATATATATATATATATATAGGTATATATATATATGTGTGTATAGGTATATATATATATATGTGTATAGGTATATATATGTATAGGTATATATATATATGTGCATAGGTATATATATATATGTGTATATGGTATATATATATATATATATATGTGTATAGGTATATATATATATATATATGTGTATAGGTATATATATATATATATGTGTGTATAGGTATATATATATATATATGGTGTATATATATAGGTATATATATATATGTGTGTATAGGTATATATATATGTGTATAGGTATATATATATATATGTGTATAGGTATATATATATATATATATGTGTGTATAGGTATATATGTGTATAGGTATATATATATGTGTGTGTATAAGTATATATATATATGTGTGTGTGTGTATATATATGTATTGGCATACATATATATGTGTAAATATATGTTTATGTATGTATATAGTGTTGAGTTTTGATACTATTTAGCACCATAATTTTCGTTTTTTTTTTTAGTGGTTTTACTGATAAATGTAATTTGGCAAGCAAGTATGTTTCGTAAAGTGCTAGATATCGTGGTGGAGATAGACCCTTGGTTGGCACAAATAGTTTCGGCCATTTTTGAACGATCGACACATTTGTAAACAAAAGTTAATTTCCGGTTTTAAAAATCTTGGAAAAGTAATTATTCATCTGTGACACATTATCTTTAAAAATTAGCTAACTTATCCTTAAATTAATCTGATTTCAACAAGTTATACTTATTTATAGCATGGAATTTAGAATAAAACTATTTTTTAAACACAGAATTAAACGATTTTTTAAACACAGAACTGTACTTTATAACCTTTCCACCGCAGATGTGAGATAAGAAAGTGTAAGGCGATCAGAAATGACATGATTGTGCAGCATTTTTCCTGTAAGGGGGAAAAACCCTGAAACGCATGATCTTTTAATGTACACATAAAAATGCAAAAAATAAAGCTTCAAATGCAAAAAAATAAATAAACAAAATCTATTCTAAACTTACGTAGGCACGACTTAGTTTTCAATTTTCGATTAGTAAAGATAACCTTCTCTTAATAAATTTATAAACTAACCACAACAAATCTTTAAAGTAATTTTAAAATATATTTTTAAACTTTATAAATTATTATATTTAAAAAAAATGAAAACTTTTTAAAATTTCGCTTTTATATATTATTTATTAAAGCACTTAAAAGTGTATCAAATTAATATATCATATATATATATATATATATATATATATATATATAATCTTACATTTTTTTATTTTACTGTTGGAGACAGTTTTTTTTAAATAAATGCAAAATATTTAAAAAACAATAAATGACTTACATTCCTCAATGAGTCCTGCGTTCAACTAACAAAAGCAATTCTGCCCGGAAAATTTAATTTCTTAAAATTTCATGAATTTATGTGGATTGTGGTAACAGATTATTTAAAAAAATAATAACTTCAAAAATAACTTCATTAATTTGTAAATAATTCCTAAAAGTTTCATTAAAATGAATTATTTGAATTTTGCAAAAATTTCCAAATGAATGTTTGCTACCGAAAAAAAAAACTACTGTTATGTTATATTACATTTTCCATTTCACTCTCATAACGACTTGGTTAACTAAAATCGCACAAGATTTTTACCAAAATTTCGAACGTGTTAGAAGGGATTAAAAAATAATGAAAAACTACTTTGATATTTCCTCTTAATAATAACATAAACATTGTGAAGGAAAAGTTCTTTTTATTAAGTTTGGTGCCTTTTATTATTCATACTATGTTCTTTTTTCAGTGATTTAGTAAAGATACCTAAACGCTTATATAGACATATTTTACAGCACATCAACTCATTGAATGGTATTTGATTCAAGATTGTAAGACGTTTTTGTGGGTACGATGATAATGGTTTTATTGATAAAAATCAAAGAAGTTAATTCCTAGCTGGGGGTGAAAAGTTTGACTCTTACCATTTCTCAAGGGTATTTGCGCGTAAGTGAATATAACAAATCGAACAGGAACTGGACTCCCCGATTTTCAATTCTTAGCCATTATCCATATTATCACCTGCACATTGAAGCTTACAGTAACAGATATTTATTCTCTAGTGGGCACCCATCTAGTTATTGATCATTTCTGACATTGCTTAACTTCAGGGATTATACGAGGACCGGTGCTTCAACGTGACGTGAATACAAAATAAAACTAGGCTGGCGTGATAATTAAATTTCGATAACAAGTTATTTAAAAACAATTTAGATAACAAGCTATTTAATAATAAATCAAACTTTCATTTGCTTAACGCAATTCATATGGTCCCGTTTATTTACATTAAATAAAATCCTATTAATGACCCTGATTAAAAATTGGCTTACTTATTTACTACACACACACACACACACACATAATTGTGTTCTTTATCCGCTCCTTTTAAAACATGAACACGCCTGAATAGTTAAGTGTTTTATCACATAGTCTCTATATGTAAACGCTGTTGCATATCCTGTTCATACCTTGAAGTAACTTTGGAAATTGTTTGCCTTGGGTCGATTGGCAATGGGTAATTTAATGCAACCAAACGTTACTCTCATTTGGGGAATAATTGGAGAGCTTTGAAGCGTGTCCCCAGGGAAAGACACCAGCGCCTATTCGGATGCCTAGTCATATAGAGACTGTCTTAGAATTTATTTCCATTCAAACCAGAGATAATAGTGTGCACAGACCACACCAAGCCCAGTCGGAGAGACTCCAGTGGAAACTCTTTTCATAGCTTACGGGCTGTGTTAGAGTTGAATGCATCGAGCATCTCTTTTAACAACGGAGACATGGATGTATGTGTAAAGATCTCAGGAGAATTTAAAATCGTTTTCTATTGGTTTATGTCTCTCTTATCTGGCCGTCCTCAGTATGTTTACATCGAGCCTTGTATATGTATATTAGGAATATCTTTTGGAAGAATTATATGCCTTGTTGGCATTATTACAATTAAGAATAGTACATTTCTAACTATAAAACATAACATTTAGTGTTCCATGTGAAAATATTTTATTGTTGAAAGAATGGATTTACTAATCATGGATTTAAAAGGAATGAATTCAGTCAAGAATAAAAAATTCTGTTACTGAAATATTTAATGTTTTTGCTTTCCTGCTTGAGAATTTTGTCGTTGAAATTCTCACAGGGTCATTGTAATAATCCCAGAAACATTCTATGTGCCTTGTTATTTCAGGTCGTAGGTGATCATGGCTTTCCATGTCTCTCTATCTCTGGTAGATCTTAGCAGCCTTTTTCCTGTTACATCACACAACCATCGTTCTGTCATCCACATGATCAGGCCCTTCAAATATGTTATCTGCTGCTTTCATTTGTTCTTTTTTCCCTCTGTCTGGCCTGTTAGTATGAAGTTCTCCAAACATTCCTTCCTCATTGCATATCCCAGAAAATTTAGTTGTCTCTTCCTGATGCTCGGTATTAATTTCCTTTTTGTTTCTCATCTTTCAAAATCTCTTCCTTGCTCATATGCTCAATTCATATTTAGAGCATCCTTCTGTAGAACTACATTTCAATTGCCTTAAATTTTTTTCATTCATATTTAATGATGTTGCCCAGCATTCACTGCCATATTGAAGAACTAACATCACATAACAATCCAATACTCTTTGTTTCTAGCGAAATTTTCCTGTCTTTTAATACTCTACTCAGCTTCTGGAACGCGTCATTCTCCATGCCAATTCGCTTTCGAATAAACTGTTAATGAATTTAATTTCATTATTATTTCTTGTTTGTAAGCCTATCTAAATGTACACGAATTTTATTTATTAAAAGAGTAATGATTAAAGCATTGACTTCAAGCGCATGACTATATTGACAGCAAAATCTCATCATTTTACATCCAGTATAGCGAGATATGACTGTAAGATATATGCATTTTTTCACTGAGACTTCGGTTTTGTGGAACTCTCTTGCGCTTTCTTGTTTTCTAGTCAACTTCAATCATTTTAATTCAGTGCCAATCGTTAAATTCTGTATTATTAATTCCTTTTATATTTTATACTTTCTCACTAATACTGCTTTCTTTTTTCTCATATTCACCCACAAACAGTAAACCCTTGCATCTTAGTCACTTAGTTAACTTGCCTAGGATTAAATCATTACAAAAATGCCCCAAAATATATTGATTTTATTCACTGGTTTCTGTTAATGTTGACATCAGGAGCAACAGTTGTTATTTTATGTGATACAATTCGCTGGATTCAAATGTATTTAGGTGCAGAGTAGGTTGAAAACTGCGGACTTATTAAGTCGTCTTGGGAAAAAGAAAATTTACATGTGAACTGACGGAATTCTTGTGTCAAAATATCTGGATATGATATGTGAGTACATAATTCCGCCGTGCAGAAGATGATGCAAAATTCGTCAGCCCTTTCACTTGTACAGTGATAGGGAAATTCTCAGTGTCGTCTTAATTTAGTCAAATATTTTTTATGTAACGGAGGAAAAATCTGAAACTCTCTCTCTCTTTCTTGCTTTGCATATATATATATATATATATATATATATATATATACCTAACTGAAAAGAGCCAACAGGGTTAGAATCAGGAGTTCTCTGGCATTTATTTTTTACAAAAAATCCTCAATGCAAAGAACTTGTCAGTTAATGCAACAAATTCTTTGCATTAACTTATCAGTGCTTTACCTCCACCGTGATATCGAGCACTTGACGATAAAGAAATGCTTGCCAAAATACCTTTTATCAATAAAACTACTGAAAAACAAAAATCTTGGCGCTAAACATTATCACAACTCGTCACTACATATATATATATATATATATATCTTAAACAAAATGTTTTTATACAACAGTTTTCCTTTGATTTTATATACTACTAGCAGTATAACCCGGCGTTGCTTGGGTGTAATGAAAGCTTCAAAACTAATTCATGGTCCTGGAGTTCAGATTCTTTGGACGTTGGCACGAAAGACTAAAATGCAATAGTTGTTTCCAGTTAAATCGAAACCGTAGACTGAATGAAAAATGAATGGATGTAAGTCAAATCTGATTTCCTGGTATCGATATCAAATAATTTTTTCGTCGTAAACTGAATTTTGAAGGCTAAATAAGTCCTCTGAGTAAATGATATCATGGCTGAGACTAAGAACTACAATTATACCTACTTAGAGCCAAGTCCAAAGCACAAACTAAAATAAAAGTGCTGAAAAACCGATTTGATCAGACCCGGTATATATTATCGATTTTCTGCACAATTGTAAGAACTGCAACCTTGAAACTTTTGAATATTGTTTCTTATGTCTTTGTCTATGAGTGTATCAAATTTGATTAAAATCGGACCACTCCTTCTTTAACCCAATTTTTTCGATTATCGATTTTCGATATTTATCGGGGGTACCTCGAGACAAAACCTAGCTAAGAACACTCGCAGACGCTTATAGTACAACTGTGTAAATTTTCAAGAAAATCGGTTCAGCCGTTTCGGAGTCTATAGGTAACGGACACACACACAGACACAGTTCCATTTATAAATAAGTTTAGATAGATCAAAGATATGTATGTTAGCTTAAGAAAAGGAGTGATTTTTTTTTTAATCCGGTGCGCGGATTTATATTTTGACAGGATTCAGTAGCGGCACTTAAAAAATTTTTTTCTTTTTATTTTTTCTTCTTTATTTTGATAAATATTGCAGTACATAGATTAAAGTTATGGTTGAAGTTCTTTTTTGTATGACTAATACTTTCAATAAAATGCTCTGTATAAAATCTTTTTGTTCAAAACTTTTCAAAATCTTTTACACACACATTATATATATATATGTAATAGACCCGTCTCTTGAGATTCATGAGGCCCCAACAGTTCACTTTAGAAATGAATCTTTAGGTATCTGATTTGTTTATGGTACTGAAGACTTGCTTAGATACAAGCACACCTTTCGAAAGAACTGATAACGCAGTAAGGTTGTACAGTGCCACGAACTTTCTAAACAGCCCACCTCTGGTTTGAATTCAGAATCTTCCTTATCTTTGACTGCCAGACACCAAAGGCAAGAAGTCACAGTCTGTCTTACTATTTAAACAATAACTTGAAGAAGATAGATACATGCCTTTTTTTTAGTGAATGTGTTAACTTCACTGGTTATCTCTGAAGCAGAATGAAGGTTCTTCTAAAAAGATAAATGTTTTCTGTGTGAAATGATTTTTGTTATTGCAGTGGATGCAAAAGCGAGGCGTAGGCTTTAATCTTGTCGGACCGCGTATTTTCTTTTTAAGAAGTTTTCTCGGATGTTTCAGACTGGTAAAGAAATATAAATACAGGGTACGCTGGATGAAATGTCGTCTAAAATGCGCAAAAATGAAAATCACATTTTATTTTAACAGATATATTTACCAAAATTACACGATAATATGTTGGAATACGGAAGAGTAGATTTACTCAATAAATCCACCGTTGCCTTCAACTACTGACCCCAGGCTAGTTGGAAATCTCCTGCATCTCTTCTGGGCCTTGAATTATGTCATAATCCTTGATTTCAGTTTATCTCGATACGACGAGTTTTGTTAGCTTCTCGCTTAACTGCGCCCTACAGACGGGTGCAGTCTGGAGAGATAGATGACCGGATGTAAGAGGTTCTGTGTTTACAGGAATTATTTGACAGTCCTAACTGAGGTCTTCTGCTTGTTTTGCTGAGTCTTGTTGCCAGATACATGATCATGCAGCAAGCACCAACTTTACCCCTTCTTTCCAAATTTCTGGCAGTGTGAATTACAACTTAGGGATTTTTTCTAGCGACGGTGCCCAACTGACCCTGCTATACTGTGCAGTCGACAAAATCAAAAGCAAACAATGCGCATGCGCAAGATCAAAAATTTATACTGTCGTCAATTTATCAATCGGACACTGTATCCCGCTCAAAAAATAAACAGATAGTCTACTCAAATATGGCTATCCATTAAAATATTTTTTAAAATGATAAAAATATATCGGATTAAGAAATAAGTAAATACAATATGCGTTTCTTTACAAACTGTCTCTCTTCGTCATATATAGATATATTAGCTATTGCATATGTACTGGTGGAGGAAAGTGTTTTCCAATTTTATTTCTCTGCCAACTGTTACTATGCATTGCCTTGATATTACATTACTTTTTCTAAATGATACTTCTAGTTTTTACAGAACTCTTTTCTATTTTTTTGTTAAATATTAGACAATAATCAGCCAACCTACTGCTTCATCTTTTATCCTTTCTTTTTGCACTGCGTCTCGCACGCCTTCATTGGCGTCACTTAATTATTGCTATGTCATCATTGGTTTCAGTTCGCGCTGTGATTTCTGTCTGAAACACTCTTCCATTTGGCTTTTGTTTGTTTAATTTTTTGTTGTATTTGTTTTTCTTACATTCTGTATTTCACGCACGCGCACTATTCCTTGCGCGATATGAACATTAAAGACATTACCCTTGGGTAAGTGATTTCTGTTCATGTGTCCTTTTTTTAGTGAGTGCTTTCGTTACTTAGTTATTTGCTATTTATTCAAACATTTTCTGAAGACATTAATAAGTCAGTCGATACTGAAATTGTTTTCGTCGATTCGAAAACAAAATTCCCTAGTTAAAACAAATATAAATACATCAAATTTAAAAAATAATTACCAAATGAGTATAGCATACAAATAAGTGCCCAGCAGTGACTTGTCCCATCAAGAAACACTACGAGAAAAACATGATCCTGTTTATTTGTTTTAATTTGATCACGTTTTGGGAAGACGGGAGGGAAAAACGACTACCCGCAACCTTTACTCAAATTTGAACCTGCGACCCCTAACAATATAGAAGAAGTCACCATTAGATCTATGTTGTTAGTGGTCACATGTTGGAATCCTGCTGAATGACAAATGTTTTCGTAACAAAATTTCTTGTAAATAATCAAGCAGGTAGAAATATATATATATATATATATATATATATATATATATATATATATATATTGTTTAATTAAAACCAATATTTGCTCTCAAATACGAGTATCGATTTATAATAATGTTCAAACAAACCAATTAAATATGATTAATTCCATTTCGTAAATCTTCGGAATTTTTCTTTTTGTCACACACACATACATTATATATATATATATATATATATATATATATACAAAATAAAAGACAAGAGCAAAAACTATTCTTAACCGACGGGTTTCGTACTCTGAGAGACATTATCAATACAAGTGTAGTATTTGTTTTGTTGCACATGGTTATACACAAAAGCAAGGATGTTAGCCATTTTTATTTTAAAGTTTGTGATTGTGCATGTTGGGTTGAAATATAGTATTATGTTCTCAAATTTAAAAGTCTTGGTAAATCAATGACAATGACATCTTTGCTTTTGTATATAAACGCGTTCAAAAATAACAATATTTGCTTTGATAAGATTAAAAGAAGTACCTGTAAAAGACCTAACTTAGTTTCTCAAGTTCAGTCATATTCACATCACTAAAAAAGTAGCTTCTTTCTGACTTTTCTGTCTTTGAATGAACCTTCCTCGTTCTTCCTCGACTGAGTAAATCTTTGTATGCTTATAGCTTGGCAAAGAGGACTCGCTGTTTTGTTGTCAAAATAGATAGATCTAACCGTATGTTCGATTTATAGTAAAAGTTTCGTTTCTCCCTCTTGTCGCCTGGGGAAATATCTTCCGGTTTTCTAACACCTACGATCTTTTTTTTTAAAAATTGATAAATGAAACGTCAACCGCTATCATCTGTATTTCTGAATCCTGTTCTTTTATTTTCCGTTTTCAATAAAATCTATTTTATTTTAATTCCTACAAACCCTGATGTCTTAGAGACATTATCACCGTTTTTACGGTGAAATGATTAAAAAGAAATTACATATGTAGAGGAAGGTTTTAGTATTCACTATCTAATGAACTGACAACGGTACCCCAATATATAGAGTAAGCTTTCTTCCTGTCTAGGAATTCATTATTATGTATGCAAGAATTGAAAACTGATCCTCAAAGCTACAGGAATAATTTAGCCACTTCTTCTTTTATGTTCCGTGTCTCTTCAGGGCGTAGGCGGTCATGGCTTTCTACATCTCCCTTTCTCTAATAGCTGTAAACATGCTTCCTCTTGATACCTTTCCCAAACCCTACTCTGCCATCAGTTTGTTCAAGTCCTTCAAATATGTTACGAGTTGCTTTCCCCTGTCTCACTTTATTTCTCTAAAACCTGTGACTATCAGATTTTTCAAACCCTCCATCCTCATTACAAGCACCAAAAACTTCAGCTGTTTTTCTTGATGTTACATATTAGTTTACGTTTCGTTTTCGTTCTCTCCAGAACATCCCCGTTGATCAGATTCTCGATCCATGATACTCTCAGCATCCTTCTGTACAACCACATTTCCGTTGTCCAGCGTTCACTGGCATATTGAAGAACAGAAATCATGTAACAATCTCGTAATCTCTTCTTTGTTTCTGAGTGAAATTTTCTCGTCTGTCAGTACTCTACTCAGCTTCTGGAATGCACCCTTGACCATGCTAATACGCCTTCAACTAAACATAAATTAAAAACCGAAGATGATGCATGTATCCGGCAATATCCAGAATATTTGAATGACATACACGATGTCTTACGCACGCAAACACAATTTTTATTAGAATGCATATGCAACAATATATATATATATTCGTAGACAGCGAGTCATTATCTTTTCCATCCTAGACATATCTGATATTTTTCTTTTTCAAAATCTGTGAATAGCAACATTCATCTCGATATTCATTCGTACATACGAGTTCAGCGATTATGTTTCTCCAGCTTTTACCAAATGCGTGTCACTTCACTTCCTGGTGACTTTAAATGGCGTTTGCTTCTGAAGTTGACACTTTAAAATGGATTGAAAGGCGCCACCTATCGTGCCAGATGTATTTTCGCGCATGACATGCCAGAATTTAGGTGAGAAACAAACAAATTATTTCTTTTTCTTCATCTACATTGCTGACATTCACAAGTCGTGAAAAGCATCTTCCCCCCTCACAAGAGGTATAAATCCATTACAAAACTGACAGAAATCATCTTTCACAAATGTCCAACGTGCACCACTTTCTTTTTTACTTTTTTTTAGGGATGACATTATTATTTTATACCGTTCAATCGCAGTTTGCAGGACCGAACTGCCTATCTTTAGTGGGCACGATGAATTCGCTAAGGTCATTCGTCGAACAAAGAGAAAAATAAGAAGTATTCCTAAGACTGTTATTCATGACAAAATGTAATTACTTTGTCAAATTATCCTGCAGGTTGGAATAGTTTTAGTTTTTATGTTTTTTATAAGATCTTTTATGTCACATTTTATCGTAATGCAAAACAAAAAAAAAAACAAAACAAAATTAGAGCAGTTTTTGCGCCAAAAGTTTAGGAATGTCTTTTCATTAAATTAGTTTGTGAAGCACTGGTAAGGGCCTTATTTTACGTATATTTTAATCATTAACTTTCTTGGAAGTTTAGAATTGCACTCTTTTGATTGAAAGATATTAAAAAAAAACGATTCTATGTTAACCACAGTTTTCGAGATAGAGGATTAATCATTTCGTGACGGTATATTGAATCTTCTATTATCACATGAAACCGTTTGTCTGTCGATCTCAATGTTTATATTCATGGAACCATCATTGATTTTATAGATAAAAATAAAAGGAAACTTAGCAACAAACAAAATTCAGTAGAGAGGTTGGTGTTGAAATTTATTGGCTAAATTATTTCCCTGACCAAATATCAAATGATTTATTATGGGAAATGCATTGGGCCGCGAAGCTTAGAGTACTTCTCTTGGATTAACAGAAAAATAAAATGAAGACGAAATTGCAATGAGCTAAAGAAAAACAAGTCCGTGTCAGGTACTTTCTAATTTAGAAATCTTATATGAACGCAAGCATAAGATTGTCAATAAAATGTTAAAGAAGGTCAATTTAGTGGTCAATAGCAAAAACAGACAGAGAATATGTCAGATTGAAGCAGCTTAGTATGGGTTAAGAATAAACGAAAATTAAGGTCTATAAATAATTACAGGATCTCGCTCGGGAACTGAAGGAGTAGGGCTATTTAAAAGTAATCTCTTTGAGCGTTTGGCACCTAGGTGAAAGTAGTCTCTCTGATACTTATGTCAGATTATATCTGCGGACGAATAGTCTACCGAGATCATGCCTATGCTAAAGTGTAGGTGGATATCGTGAAAGGTAATATAGATTTGACAAGATCTACTGTCATTCACGCTTCATCTTGGAACAGTATAAAAGTACAATAATAATAATAATATTGGATAAATATAATAAATTCGTTGTTGCTGCACAGGTATGCTTCAAAGGACTTCTTATTTTAAGTGGTTTGTGTTTTTAAAATGTACCTGATTTTTCATGGTGATGTATCTCATTCAGTACTGAGAATTTTGCAAACCAGCTACAAGAAACATCATGCTAGGCACATGATAATATCAACGCACTTTACATATTTTGAGTAATACACACACACACACACACACACACACACACATATCTATCTATATATATATATATATATATATAATTCCAGGTGAAGAGGACTCAAGGTTTTGCTATTTTGAGTGCCCCGGCATTTATTTTATTACGAACAGTGCTCAATATAATAAATATAACAGAGCTTAATATAATTACATAGATATGAGTTAATTGTACATTGCGACATAGAGATAGTTTCGAAATAGATTCTCTTCATCAAGCAATGTTTGATATTGCTTGTAAAGATGATTTCCATTTAAACAGACAAATCTTCGGTTTGCTGTGTCTGGAGATATATATTATTTTCAATAAAAAAGGAAGTGTATATAGATAAAATTCTAAAAACCAAATCCTATTTATTTTATCAATATTAAAATTAATCCAGGGGTAGGGCTCTTTGTATATATTCGTATTTATTTACTGAGCCAAATATGTATATTATATCAATAAATTCGGAAATTTACATTCCATTGAATAGCTATTTTAGCGAGGAAATTCTCAATTCATCAGCAATGATCAAAAACAAAAACTGAAATTTTAACAAAAACTTAACTTATTTTTGATCGTTGCTGATAAAGCGAGAATTTTCTCGCTGAAATAGTTATCCCACGGAATATAAACTTCAGAATTTATAATATATATAATGTCTTAAAACTGTATTTTTATCATGGATACATAGATTTTTTCTAATTGTCATAAATACCTCTCCTGTTATCATCAGGTCTTAATTCATTATATGTTCTGACTACACAACTATTTACTTGTGTCTTAATAGTAAATCTGAGTGGCTCGATAAAGTCAACTTTTCAGCTAATCTAAAACTATGATGTACTCGCTATTAAATGACTTCGTTAATTTTAACGCTTCAAAATCGAAACTGCACTTTTATTCACATGAGAGAACTCATTTTAACTTTTATCAATATGGCTTATGCTAACCTCCAGAAAAATGGCTAGTTTCCCTTTTCGGACTATAGCTTTCAGCAGAAATGAAGTGAGAGGATTGTATTCAGCTAAGAAAGTTGGTTCACGTTTGTAATGCTAGGTAATTATTTTCAAAAGAATCTATCTTAGATATTTATAACCTTTCCATTCGTCCATTATTTGAATATTGCTCTAACATCTGATTTCATGCTCCTGGTATATGTTCGGTGAATAATCTGCAGTGTTATTGGTTCTCAGCTTGAACCCCTTTCTCGCCACTTGTGCCATAAATACTTTCAGTATTCCGATGAACGTTCCGGTATATTACCTATACTTAACTAATTTGATTGCAGCAACGACTCATCATTTTACTGTTGAATTGATTAAATGTAGCCATAAGTTCTATGCAAACAGTTTCTTCTATTGACATCACTTTTATAACTGTCTTTTGGCTTCTTCCATCTGATTCAACTTTGATATTCCAAAATCTAAATGCAATGTCACTTGTTATATTCTGTCATCTTATTTCTTCTTTTAGTGTCCTTTATCATAGTTTTCCAGTATCCTCTAACGTGTCCTATTAGCTTTATTGTCTTGCTTGGAATGAAATATATTCATACATTACCTGGTGTGGTATCCCTTTATAGTTTTTTTATTTGATTCCATGGACCTTCATTCTTTTACTGCTTTCTTTGTAATCAGTTTAATTAAGTTCTGCTTTCCGAAGATGAGATCACATCGCGATACATTGGATACATTTCACGACAAACTCTTCTTTGTTGCTCGCCTTATTATATTAATTAATTTTCGGTGTCAGTATAAAAGAATTTCGATAACTCCACGACAGTTTGTCTGGCATGATCATCTTTGTTTGTCACGTTATCTTATTAATTAATTTACAGAATCTTTCGATAAAATATCAATGTCGATCGTGGTTTGCTTCAGCTTTTAACTTTGTCTTTCATATTAGTTAATTTCGTGTTTTTATGTTTCTGTTGTTTAGATGGCGTATATTTCATATTTTGATAATCACTTTCAACTCGTTTTGGTCAATAGTACTGTATTAGTGATTATCTAATGAGAAGCTTTATCCATTTCAGAATGGTGTTGCTTTCGTCTTTCTGTCGCTTTTTATGACATGGTTCCAATTGTAATTCCAGATCTGCTGGCACTAGAGAATAGTTATTATCTCATACTCTTTGCTCTACAGTCGCGCTTTCTTTGTATCTTTGTATTCTTTTCGTAATCACTTCTGGTGGTCATAATCTGTCATTGCTTGGACCTACATAGCATACAAGCAGGGCTCAGTTTTATATAAAAAAAAGAAATCAATAATGCAACGATACATTTTATGCTTGGACCTACATATTATACAAGCAGGTCTCAGTTCTATATCGAAAAATGAAATCAATAATGCAACGATACATTTTATGCTTAGGCCTACATAGCATAAAAGCAGGGCTCAATTCTACATCAAAAAGAAATCAATAATGCAACGATACATTTTATGCTTGGACCTACATAGCATACAAGCATGCTTGACCTACATGGCATACAAGCATGGCTCAGTTCTATATCAAAGAAAGAAATCAATAATGCAACAATATATTTTATGCTTGGACCTACATAGCATACAAGCATGGCTCAGTTCTATATCGAAAAAGGAAATCAGAAATGCAACGATACATTTTATGCTTGGACCTACATGGCATACAAACATGGCTCAGTTCTATATCGAAAAAAAATCAATAATGCAACGATACATTTTATGCTTGGACCTACATGGCATACAAACATGGCTCAGTTCTATATCGAAAAAAAATCAATAATGCAACGATACATTTTATGCTTGGACCTACATATCATACAAGCAGGTCTCAGTTCTATATCGAAAAATGAAATCAATAATGCAACGATACATTTTATGCTTAGACCTACATAGCATAAAAGCAGGGCTCAATTCCACATCAAAAAGAAATCAATAATGCAACGATACATTTTATGCTTGAACCTACATGGCATACAAACATGGCTCAGTTCTATATCGAAAAAAAAATCAATAATGAAACGATACATCTTATGCTTGGACCTACATAGCATACAAGCATGCTTGACGTACATGGCATACAAGCATGGCTCAGTTCTATATCAAAGAAAGAAATCAATAATGCAACAATATATTTTATGCTTGGACCTACATAGCATACAAGCATGGCTCAGTTCTATATCGAAAAAGGAAATCAGAAATGCAACGATACATTTTATGCTTGGACCTACATGGCATACAAACATGGCTCAGTTCTATATCGAAAAAAAATCAATAATGAAACGATACATTTTATGCTTGGACCTACATGGCATACAAGCATGGCTCAGTTCTATATCAAAGAAAGAAATCAATAATGCAACAATATATTTTATGCTTGGACCTACATAGCATACAAGCATGGCTCAGTTCTATATCGAAAAAGGAAATCAGAAATGCAACGATACATTTTATGCTTGGACCTACATGGCGTACAAGCATGGTTCACTTCTATATCGTAAAAGGAAATCAATAATACAACAATACATTTTACGATATTTTACTTATTTAAAAACTGTTTCTATCCATGAATATTGTGATGTAGCCCAAATTATTAGGTCCTGAAGAATACGAAAAACTACATCCAGCATCAAGGCCTCTGATTTGGAGAGTTGTGAGGAGCGTGGAACCACCTCTCATTTATGTTGTTCTCAGGTCTACCTTGACACGAGGGCGGGGGTAACACCTGTTATGATCCCACTTATGTGCAAATAGCGTAAAAATTCCAGTAATACAGCTTTCAAGAAAAATATTACCAGCAATGTATTTATTGAAAAAAAAATATGTATATGCTAGCAATGCATCTGACTGTCTACAAAACCATCTCAGCAAAAATACGTCAATGAAACCCGATATAAAAATAACTGATTTCTTTCAAATAAGTACATATTCTTTTCATACAAATCTATTGTGAAAATATTGTTGGTATTAAATAACCCATTAAGTTTAATGTACAAACAAACTAAAACCAAATTATGTTTCTCAACATCGAACTTTTTTTTTTCAATATTTCATTTGTTGTTTTTTGATATTCTGCGAACATGAACTGTGTATTTGTTTCATCTCCATTACGTCGCTGTTTTATTTATGGATATACTAGCAGTATAGCCCGGCGTTGCTTGGGTGTAATGAACGCTTTAAAACTAATCCATGGTCCTGTAGCTCAGATTCTTTGGACGTTGGCACGAAATACTAAAATGCAATAGTTGTTTCCAGTTAAAGCAAAACCGTAGACTGAAAGAAAAATGAATGGATGTAAGTCAAATTTTGATTTCCTGGTACCGATATCAAATAAGTTTTTTTCGTGTTAAACTGAATTTTGAAGGCTAAATAAGTCCTGAGTAAATGATATCATGGATGAGACTAAGAAATACAATTATACCTACTTAGAGCCAAACCCGAAGCAAAAATTAAAATAAAGGGCTGAAAAAATACAGACTTAGAGGCAGATAAACAGACACACAAACAAACTTGCCTTATATATATATATATATATATATATATATATATATATATATATATATAATGGATTTTCTGCACTATTTGATTAAAATCGGACCACTCTTTCTATAACCCGATTTTTTTATATTTATCGGGGGTACCTCGACACAAAACCTAGCTAGGAACACTCGCAGACACTTATAGTACAACTGTATAAATGTTCGTTTCGTAGTCTATAGGTAACCGACACACACACAGACACAAAGTTCCATTTATAAATAAGTTTAGATAGATAGATTTAGATTAGATTTTTATTTTGTCTTTTACTTCTATTTCCTATTTGTATTTTTTCTCTGGGTTGTTATCACCAAATCTTCGGAATTCATTTTTACGCATATGAATCTGGCTTTCACTCGTAAACCACATTTTAACCCATGACAGATTGAGGAGTTCGAATGTGCTAAATTTGTGTCTTTCTCAATGACATTAGTACGAAAGTGAAAACACTAAATAAGGCTAGAATTTCAAACACGCCTCGACTCGTTTTACACCTGCGGATCCTAAAGTGTACGCTTACTTAGAATAAAACACCATCCAGTAATATATGTGAACTATTTAATATAAAAGTTTGTGAACAATGTATTCATAAAGTTACCTGAATGAGTTTTGTGAAATGTAAAAAAGAAAGAGTCGATTATTTCTTTCGAAAACAAATCAAAAACAAAATATGATTACTGTTTCATTTAAAAGCCTGGCTTTCTTTTGAAAGAAATATGACAAGTGGCGATTTTATATTCACTCAACGTTGGCTCCTGATAAGATTGACTATAGATAAGGAACTTCTTGCTAACATTGACAAAGACAAGACAATCGTTAAGTTACCTTAACAATTCATACTAATCTCAAGCTCTTTATGAGACGCGAACAAGACAATTCTATATCGACATTTATTACTCTTAACCATTTTGTAACAACCGTTTTTGACATACACTAATAGAATATCTTAATTCTATATGGTAGCTTTTAAAAAATACTGATCAGTTCGCTGCAGAATCAATTCTTTGATATTCACTAAGCACTCTCCCTCAATTATTGTAATTTGTCCGGCTTTTGCTAGTGGGGAAATATTTTAGTGTCTGTCATCTAGTGAAGAAAGTAATTTGATTGATTCATTTTCTGTAGATTATCAAAACTTTGCAGTTTATTTAAACGAATCATTCAACCAAGGAAGTTGTTGAATGTATTCGACATTGAGGGAATCTAGACAGATTTCAAGCTTCACAACTAATTCCGTTCTCAATCAAATGTCAAATAATTTATAGAGTTAGATAGTACACCTCCTTAGCTATGTCTTAAAAAATAAATTTGAATTTTGGTTCAGTAGAAAAAAAATTACATCACAAATATGTGACGTCCCAAAAGGGATACTAACTACATAAGTACCTGAGTGAGCAATAAATCTCCTTCTTCAAATATTTTTACTGTTTGATATTTTTGCATGATTTTTTCAGAATTTAAATTCTAATGATATCTTTTATCATATTTGGCAATCAAAATTTAACTTAGAAATTATAATTTTATCAGAATTGATTATCAATAATGAGTATTTTTATTGTTTTCTCTAATCAATTGCATTTAATTTTTCTTTTACTGTTTCGAATGAGGTTTTTAGCATTAAATTTATATTAAAATAATAGCAATGCCTGGAACAATAATAGATTGCATGGAAAAATGCGTGCATGAAAAGTAATATTAAGATTATATTAAACCTGGAAAAGAACATGATAAGTTATTAAACCTGGAAAAGTAAAGGACAAGATATTCTAGTGAAGTAAAATATTACTTAAAATTCTCTTAGGATATCCTACTGTCTACAGCCAACCTCGTGAGGTGAAATGTGACTGAGAAAGACAAATGCAGGTGCGGTCAGAACGGTACAGAAATGCATGCCCTGTCAAACTGCAAACAGTCAGAATGAAAGAAGGTGCCGCTGAAGCTATAATCAGGAACTGCTGTTCATCATTGAAGCACTGGCGAGAAACTGGAGAAGTTCAATTAGAAAAGTCCAAGGGGAAATTAGATTTCAGGATGCAGTGGTAGGAGGAAGTGCAAAACTAGTGAACAAGAGATGGGTAGGAACATGCAAGATTGATTTCGATCTTGATACGCTGATAATATTCCCCGCAGTGACTGCCCTGCAGCGACTGGACATCACCCCCTTTCCTTGCCTCCTGAAATCTAATTTTCCCCAGCATTTCTTTCATTGAAAGTTTCCCTCAATAGATCTGCCCCATTTTCTCCCTTAGGGCTTCAATGATGACCCGCAGTTCCTGCGCATATCTCCAGCGGCACCTTCTTTCATTCAGACTCAGTTCGCAGCTTGACAGGGTACGCCTTAGTGTACCGCACTGACCGCACCTGCATTTTGTGGACAGTAACACATCATAAGGGAATTTAATCGAAAAGCTGGACTGGATGGCGCCTATTTCCACAACATTTTCCAAGACAGTTTCCTTCGGAATACTTCGATGAGTGTTGTAGATTAATGGTTATCAAATTACTTTCATAGTTAATTATCTTATGTAGATAAATAAGATTTCACCAAATACTCGGCTGGTTTAGTTCAGTGCATGACTAAGCGTAGTGCTTCGTTTTATTCAATAACAAGAAGTAGAAACAATTGATTTAGAATTGATTTTTATTTCTGCAGAGACTTGCTGAACCTATTACAAACTTAATAATAGATGATGCAGGACTCTTTATTTAAGTCGTTTCTTTGTAAACATTTCGTTGAAGGACGCACCTCTTTATTTTTCTTCACATATAACAGACTTTTAACTTTTCCTTTTCAAAGCTGATCCAGTATTCAGGCTATCCAATTTCCTGCTTCTTCTCCTCCTCCTTCTCTTTGTGATCCACTCAGCTATCATAATATCTCGCGTCAATACATCGGTGTTTATATATGTTTCCTTTCTCTTTCTGACGTCCGATTTTGGAGATGATCCAGACGCTTTACACTCACAATCGCCGGAGAGGCTTTTATGTGTGGTTTTTACAGCCGGTTTTTCATTTGGCCGGCAAAAGGGCTTTGATTTCTATCTTGAAGTAGATCAAGATAAGTGGTCAGAATCATCGGCTGGCTTTTTGAAGTGTTATTTCCTTCGTTCATTAGGTTCTGTTGGAATGCGAGAATTTTAGCAGCCGCCATCTTTATCGATTGCCACACTGACCCTACTGCACCAAAAGATCGATCTTCCTGTAGCCAGAACTGAGACGAGTGCACCTAAAATACAGCTATTCTTTCGTCGCGTTGCTTGGCTCACTTATATGCCCTTTTACTTGTCTGAGGTCTCTAAATCGCCGCTTCTATTTTCGTTTATTTTAAGCAACGAACCAAATAACATTAAAAAGTCGGTTTGAATTGATGTCAGTGCGGATGTACAGAAATGGCCTTCCATAATAGATAAGATAAGCGAGTTTATTTCAGTTATTATATTCTCTCACACTGATGATCGTATGTGAGAGCAGTGAAATAAAAAATACTTCGGAATAAAAAATCAGAGCCGAGTTCGGTTTCTAGTTGAGATCGTTACATTTACAAGCGCAGATATTACCTTGGAAAATGTACAAATTCCATTTCCTCTATAAGCTATGAGTTAAACAGTAAGAATTGTTTACGGAAAAATTAGGGTTTTTAAAAATTGAAAGACTTCCTCAAAACGATTATTGTGATAGTCTAAAAGTGTTGAAAAACTGTTAAAAAAACAAATCAGTTTTAGTGATGAAAAATAGAAGCTCGTAACTATCATTTTAGAATAGAATGTTTCTTACAGTAGTATATTAAGACTATATTAAGATTATCCATAACAAACTAGAGAGATAACACACACACATATATATAATTGTGTCGCGCCAAGCAAGACATTTTACTGCCACTCTTGAGCAGGGAGTTACATAGAAGAAAAGTTATGACAGATTACTGGGGGTGTCAGGAAGAGGGTAAGAGAAGGATGAGAATACTCATGTGAGTGGAGTGGACAAGGAAAGGAGTATGAGGGAGAGGATGCAGGTTAGTGAGATAGGGGATTACTATTGATTTTACATTTGAATTCTTGAAGATTGTAGCTTTCGTGAAAGCAACTAAACGGAAAGGAATTCCACAGGCGGGAAATGCGAGAGAAGAAGCTAACGGAGTAGCATTTGCGTTTACAATTTATTTGTTTCGCAGTAAAAGGGTGGGACCTAGTTTTTAATCTTGTGGCGCGAGTAAATTCATATATAGGGGGTACCAGTGAGCTAAGTTCGTCTGAGCAGAAGCCATGAAAGTATTTGTAGAAGCGACACAGGGAAGCTGCATTGCACCGGTGAGAAAGTGATTGTATCCGAGCTGCCAAATCGGAATCGATCATATTACAGTTTCTCCGTTGGATTTTGTCAAATACCCAAAGGTGGATAGCAGGAGCACCCGACTATACATGGCAGCAGTATTCAATGCACGGGCAGATAGTAGATTTTTATATGTGCAGGATTGTTTAAGACGGGAAAAACTTCCTGGCCCTGCACAGAAAACCGACCTTCTTAGCAGCGGATTTAGCTATGGATTCTATATATTCATTCTATTTTGGGTCAGTTGTGAGAGTTAACTCGAGGAGGCGCAGTGTTTTACTTTCAGGGAGACTAGACTGATCCATGCTAATAGAGCGTAGGAGCAATTGTATGTGGTTGTTAATAGATAACAGCTTCGTTTTGGAAGCCTTAAAATTAAGGAGCCATTTTTTACCATAGTCCACCACGAATTGGAGGTCCTTTTCAACCTCAAGCGTGGTTTGCTTTGTTAGCCTCGGCAAAATTTTGAATGAGGCGAGAGTAAAGCGTAGTGTCGTCAACGTATATGCCTATTTTGGTTCTTATTACATCGGGGAGATCGTTAATGTATATAAGGAAAATCGTGGGACCTAGAATAGTCTTGAGGGACACCCGTGTTCGTATGATAGTATTGAGAGGCATGTCCGTTCAATACAACCTTCCTTGTTCGATTTGAAAGAATGACTGGATTAGATCAAACAATTGTCCAAGTATACAGCAGCTTGCATAGAAGACCAGTATGCCAGACTCTGTCAAAGTCTTTGGAGATGTCTAGGGCAACAGATTGGGCTTCGCCGTTCCTGTCGAGAGCCTGGTGTATATACTCAGTGATGGTCGTAAGTATATCAGCCATAGACCTGGTGAAGCGAAAACCATACTGTTTGTCAGAGAAGAGTCTGTGGACTGTGAGATTTTGAATCATAGTACCGTATATTTGTCAGTTTTTAAATGTCGTAATTTGGGATTACCAATATACGGTAATAGTTTGTTTTTTTTTACTTCATTTTTGTTTTTTCTATGTTATGAATGTTTTTGTTAACATGTTCTTTTTAGATATGGCCCCATGACGATTAAGACAATATTGTTTCAGATATCTAATTCAGCGATAATGTGTAATTCATCTTTCAATGTTCCTAACGTCCGTCTATGTACTGTGAGACGAATGACTAATGCTACATGTTGGAAAACAGGAAGAACTTTGAAGATCCCAATAGAAACAAAGTATACTGAACTTTTATCTAATATTAATCTTTCTATATCACAGAGGAAGAAGAAAATAGAAACAGCGATATGGTTCCTACAGAAGGATGCTGAGAATGCCATAAACCGAACACGTGGGAGCAGCAACAAAATTTTACTGAAAATGTAAACAAGAAAAATTATTTGTAGAATCGTGAACAGACAATTGAAATTTTGATGGGGCTTAAAGAGAAAATAGGGATTTGAAAGTTTCATACTCATGAGACAGTTTGCAGAAAAACAACTCAAAAGGCAGAAAAAACAACTCAAAAGGCAGAAAAACAACTCAAAACCTACTCAACGATAAAAAATACAAAAATATCAAGAGCATAAACAAAGGACAGCACATTTTGGAGAACCGTGATTGCCAACGTTCTGAAGGAAGATAGAAGAATAAGAATTTTAACTCTGTTTTTATTTACATGTTCATTTTTCTTTGTAAGTGTTTTCGTATCGCACATTTTTTGATGACCAGTTAAGAACGGGATCCAAAATATTCGACTAAGAAACACTGGTTTAATGTGGATTCTATTCAAACAATGCGTACCAATAAATGCTTATAAACCACATCTATCATAAGTAATTAGCTTTGCCAAAAGAGCCTTAATTATCATCTAATACAATGAATATTAATAGAATTACTTCGTATGTAACGTGTCTATTTAAAAATATTATTGTAGACCAATATCCTTAGACAGGTTTCACTTTCACCAGTATTCTTAAGAAGAATTTAGGAACTTAAATCCGTTAAAAACGGGTGATAACTTGATTAAACCTAATCGTGTATAAACTGCAGGTGATTTGTAGATCATTACATTTTCAGTGCATCTTCATTTGAGTGAATTATCTTCATTTATTTTTTAAAAAAAACGCTATTTTCCAATTCAAAGTTTGGATGTTTCTGTGACAACGTGTTATTTAATTTCAATGCCCCTTTCGTATTTGTCTTAAATATTTATCATTCTATCGGTTTCTCATCCAAATATAAATTAACTTCTACAATAAATTAACTTCTACAATGAAAAACAGAATAATCGCCGAAGTAACATGACGAAAGGTAAAGAATTATGAAGAATAAGGAAAGAATAAAAGAAGAATTGATCAACCACATAGTGAACTACCCATGAGTTTTGACAAGGTTGATTTTTTAAAACCGTGCTGCGCGACTTCTAGCTAAATTCTTGTTTACTAGCAGAAGCTGCATAATCGGATTCTTCAGACTTTATTAAGAAGATTATGCCGCGGTTCTTTCTTGACCAAGTTTCTAAATATTTGGACATGACTGGCCACTATATTTCTTAATATACAATCGAAAGCAAGTTAACACATACGATTTTATAAGGCACCGTCTATAAACAAAATCGATATCATGTAATAAGGAAAAACCAACATTACTAGTGCAAGGGAACTAGGAGTTTTATGAGAAAAATATGATAACGATCTAAAGCAAGTGAACATTTTTTTAAATCCTTTCACCCCAAGTAAGGCGGTTGTGCCACTGATGTACAGGGGGCTACATAAGAGTAAAAAGTATACACAGGAAGAGAGTGAAGAGAAAGACGGACCTGTTACAGGGGGTTTCAGAGAAAGGGCAAGAGAAGGATGGGAACACAGGTGTGAAGACAGTTGCGAACGTAGAGAGAAAGGAGAAAGAACAAGATAAACGAGGTGATGTAGAAATGAGTGGAGTTAATTGGATAAGAGATGGGAATTGACTTTGCATTTAAATTCCTAGAAGTTGTAACCGTCAGGAAGACAAGTATATGGAAGTGATTCCACAGGCGAGAAGTGCGAGAAAAGAAGGTGAGAGAGTAGAATTGTCGGCTGCATTTGGTTGATCTAACTGTAAATGGGTGGGACTTTGTTGCCAGTCTGGTTGCATGAGAAAATTCTTGTGGAGGGGGCATCAGTGACCTAAATTCGTCGGAGCAGAAACCATAAATATATTTGTAGAATTGATAGAGGGAAGCCACATCTGACCGGCGATAAAGTGGCTGGAGTCAATCTGCGAAAGATTTTTTGTGTTATAGAATTCGAGTAATGCATTAAGAGTTATAATTTCTATGTTAGAGAACATAATGAGGATAAAATATAAAAAAAGAAAATCTTAATTATCAATAGTTTCGGAAGAGTTTGTCCAAAACTAATATTTTAAAAGTATCGCTGATCAGTTCGGCCGTTCTTATAGAGTGGGGCCTTTTGCATTTACTTCCGGATGGGTTGCTTTTGGGACCATGTGGTTGATGCGGAAGCAGTGTTTAAATGTATTATGAATTGTTCGCGTTGAGGTTTCATGTTAGGCAGGGTAACGGGTTGTTTTCTGCCCTAGCGATCACAGTCATAATTAATTTCTTAAACTTAAAAATATGGCATGTTTTCTTTTGTATTTTTAGTTTTTGTTATTGGTGTAATCGTTCTCGGATTATCACTCAAGACATATCCATTGCAAAGCCATTCTGAATCGTTAGCAACTAATCTAGCCAAATACTCACCAATATTACCCTGACAGGTCGATATTTTTTATTTTTTTCCTTTTTTTTCAACAGAAGATTCTCCTTAAAGTTCTGTTTCATTATAATAAACAGACGCTGTCAAACTGAAGTTTTCTTAAATATTCTTTCAGAATATATGCATCCCAAGCCCTTCCTTTACCTCTGCTAACCTCTGGGCTTAGAATGTTTCCTTATTCTCAGCTTATAAGGGGTCGAAAAATGCATGCCTAAAAATGACATGTTGAAAATGGCTGCTTCCCCACGAATTTTTATCTGAATTTACGGATATTATATATATATATATATATATATATATATATATACTAGAATATTTTTTTTGCATATTCTACAATTTCATGGGTAATACATATTTCGCAACCAAATGCCGCCGCTCTTCAGACCCAAATGAGCGGCCGTTTTTGGCTGCGAAATATGTATTACCCATGAAATTGTAGAATATGCAAAAAATAATTCTAGATTATATAACTCTGTTAAATTAAATAAATAAATTTCATATTGAGTTCTTTTGACTTTGTTTCTATCGGAATTTACCTAAATTAAATACCAAATATTCTGCGAGATATATATATATATATATATATATATATATATATATATATATATATATGCAATTTAATGTCTGCGTGTTTATTATGCAGCAGCCAAGCAGATGTTTTGAAAGGTTAAGAGACGAAACACTCGTTATCTGGTTCGGAAGAGAGATATCTCTTTTAGTGTACAGTGATTTATAAATAATGAATATTACCTGGATAGGTTCTACACCAAAAGAGGGCGTCGCAACATGAAACAAAGAACGTGTTGACATATATTGCATGAAAGAAAACTGTTTACTCATGGATGCTTCACAAATTCTACGTGCACGCAACTGATAATGTATAATGGTGCTTCTATTTTACTATCATTTGGTGTGCATATTCTTGTTATATAGAAACATGCTGTTTCATTTCTCTTATATATTTTAGTAAAATAAATTGTAAAGTCGAGCATAATGATTTGCATCTTTTCCAACAACTTTTGTCACTTTCAGGGAAATAAGTTAGAAGACAGTGGACCTGTTATATGTTTAATAGTCCTGACTTAAGTGCTATGCTAGTGAAATATATATTAGCGTTACGTAATTAAAATGATCTTACTGATCAAATGATGTGTAGTATGTGCACATTGAGGTTAAATCAAATTTCATTAATGGTTAGTCGACATTTTAGATGTGAAGATCTCACAAAATGGTTACCTTCTTTTTTTGCATTTGGACAAGCGGACTACTGCTGTATTCTTATATATTCTGTGACAATAATTAGAAAGGACGTCATAGATGTGTTATATATGGCATTTTACTTGGAGATGTGACAGGAGAGTAACCCTTGAGAAATACTGTTTCTGCGGTCATTCTATAACTCTCATGCTGACATTATATAACACATCACACAATAAGTTTCATGACTAACTATTAAAGCAATAACTTTTAGGCAAAATTAGACTATATTCGTTAGCATAGTCTTTATTTAGGGTGCTACACTGATTCCAACGCGTTAACAAATCGATGCCAATTTTTGTAAAAGGATTTTTCTTTTGCCTCAAAATACGCCTCGGTTTTCAATATCACTTCATCATTCGAGCCAAATCTTTTTCCCTGGAGCATTCTTTTGAGGTCTGCAAACAACCTCTAGTCTCTAGAGTATATGGTGAATACAGAAGCAATTTGAAGTAATTCATGTAGTTTTGAGATCGTTGCGATCAACTTGTGACACGGTACATTGTCTTGGTGAAGGATCACTTTTTTTGTGAGCGTTTTGTGGTGGTTTCTTCCTTCAAACGCACCAATAAAGCTGTATAATGTTCTCAATTGATGATTCTTTCTTTTCCAAGGTAATCAATGAACAAAATATCTTGGACAACTCATAATACGGAGACCAGAACTATGCCTGCTGATGTTTGCATCTTTGGTCGCTTTGGACAGTTTCACCTGCTACTGTTCACTCAGTTAACTGCCAATTTGACTCCGGAGGGAATTCTTGGATCCATGTTTTATCCATTGTCACATATTTGCGCAAAAACTTTTCCTTGTTGCGTTGCAACTCTTGCAAACAAGTCTCTGAATCGGCGACGCGTTGTTGTTTTTGTTTGACTGTGAGCAAACAAAGCACCCACTTGAACACAGTTTTCTCATTGACAAATCTTCATGCAAAATGGTGAATACACTGTATTCTGATATGTTCAACTTCTCTGCTATCTCACGCAACTTGTATTTACGATCGGACAAAACGAGTTTGTGGATTATTTTGGTGTTTTTGTGGGACAAATGCCGATTTCGGAAGACCTGAGCATTTAGCATCACTTGTCTTTACAACTGCGTTTAACGTCAGCATACAACCTCTTAATCATTGTTTCCGACGAAGCAGAGTCCGAATAGCACTTAACGGGCTATTGCTTTGCTTGAACAGTATCTTACCCATCAGAAATGCTTTATCAACACACGAAATTTAGATTTTTCTATTGTTTTGAAAATTTGCAACAGAAGCTTCATTTAAATAACGGTAATTTGTAAACTAATATTTCGCTTGTGCCCAAATTTAAACACATGCGATTTGAAGGTTAGTACTTTATAGAAATCATCCAGAATTATTATTAATGGCAACATCTATATATTAGGCCCGGGACTTATTGAGTGATGTGTTACTATGCATATACTGACATAATAAATATATGGCTGAGTAGTTAGAACGTTCGCTTTCTGACTATGGGGCTTGAGTTCGAGTCTCACCATGGTTGATGTTATTAGTCTAGAGGAGGCGATCGCATCGATCGTCGGAAAAGTTCCTGAAAACAATACCTCGGTTTGATTCAAGCCTTGTGAGTGAAATTTTGTAGAAACTGAAACTAAAGTTCTCTCACTAGAGTTGCAGTAAAAACCACAGGTGTTGAAAAAGCACAAATGTGCCTGAGACGGCAACGGGGATTAGCTAGCTACCTTAGCAGACAAGCATTTTTGGATAGAAGTGACCAGTCATACATGATCTCACGTAAATCTTAACAGGTTTTATAGAAGAGTAGTTATATAAATTATTATGTCGTTCCCTTTCTGTCGAACGTCCGGTTATGTTCATCAACACTGCTGAGTTTGTTATTTATTTGGCATCTTCTTTCAAGTCCTAATTCATTACACAGTCGCATTTAATTTAGTAATAGGTTGGTGTTAATATGATCAAGTTTTCCTACGGTCGGTAAAATAAAAATGAAATATTCCCAATCATGCAATAAAACTTATATACGCTTGTCTTACAACCAGTATAGGTGATTAACTCCTAGTAAGTTTGTAGCTAACAATATCTTAAAACGTCTGTACTTAAAAAAATGATAAAACCATTACAAAAAAGCCTCTTTACATCATCAAAGAAATGGCTGAATTTCTTCATAGAATTTATAGTCTGCAACTTGATGGCTTACACATTCACAAAACACTTTTGCGTCGCTCTGATTGGTTATTCTTTAGTGAACCATTATATCGAAGAACGGATAAAGTATATTTTCTCGGCAGAGGACAATAAAATGTTTGCAACGTGATATTAAAAGAAAAAGATTGGAAAGTTTGTTCACACGAGCATACATCAATCGAGATTCGCTTAATGAAAGGAATCATATGGGCTCGTAAAACCTCATAAACTCTGCAAAAAGTCTTTCGTTTTCCCCTTTAACATGACCGAAGAAAAAGAAAATGAATTTAGTGATGTCTCGACATGCGTGTGAAAGGAATCAGAAAGCTATTTAAAATTATTGAAATACAAAGATTTTTTACATAAGAAAAACTGTAGAAAAAAAATACATAAAATCCGAGAGAAAATATATATATCAGGTATTACTATCCATCAAAGAAAAAAGTTTGCGCTTATAACAAACGTGTAGTCAGAGAGCATTCTTTATAATGACAAGTCTAAAAGCAAATATTTAGCAAAAGAGAGTGAGAGTCTATCTTAGAGAATAAGGTTGGAAAAATATCGCAAATAATTACTTTGGTGACGTAAACAGGATATCTAAGTTGTAAGTGGTCTGAATAATTCCGATTTCGTTCTCATTATTTCCGTGATGACAACAAATATCTACATGCTGGAAGCGATTTGGAGCCAAGTGCCTACTTAATGCAAGTGTAATGAACAAATACTGGGCAAGATCATATCACTCGCCTCTTAGCTAAACCTAATAACGAACTGCTATGAGCGGGACAAAAAGAAAAGCAGAGAAGAATGGAAGAAACATTAACAACTGCATTTCTTTTTTACAAGGCTGTTTGCAGATAATGACAAGTATTTAGCTCGGTACTGATTGTTCTTCATCATTGAATAATAACAATGGCGGAAGGCAGCAGAAGAACTAGAAAGAGTTAGAGGAAGAAAAAACGTTTCTTGAGAAATCTTAGAGATATTATTTAAATGTTTTTTCAGTCAACCACGTGAAGCATTTAATAGAAAAAATTCCATCTGCTGTCGACAGAAAAGAGTATACGCTGCGATAAGTACGATAAAACATGGAATGGGCCAATAAACTGTGAGAAATATTCCTGTCTCGAGGACAGCAAATAAACTGTCAGCAGAAAACAAATTTACAAGTTACAAATGTGTCCAACAAGAAATAAAACACAATCTCTATCTTTTTTTTTTCTTTTTTTTTCGCAAAAAAAAAAGAAAATCATAAAGGTGTAGTATGTGTGTCTGTGCACATGCGCAGATTCACTTTGGACATTTTGCTTACATTTAAACGGACGAACAGGAAACACATTTGCTGAAATCGTAAATCATATTTTATCTACAAAGCAAATAAATATCTTCGGATAAACGTTTTAAAAGAGAACTCTTAATTCATGTATTTATTTCACTGTGTGAAAACTTGTATGACATTATAAAATGGATACAGATTTATATATATATATATATATTTAGGGAACTAGTAACCAAATGATAATAGTGGGACACCAAAGTAGAAAAAAACTTTGCATATTAAATAAACTGAATATATCAAAGATTTTGTGTGTTTTCGAAAAACCCGAAACCGGCTACAACTCTAGTTTCATGCACTATGTGCAATCATCAAGCTGCCGGTATGCCTGGTAAACCAACTCAGGGACATTTAAAAGGCCAGAAGAGTCTAAGATGATAGAAACACTGGGGTGTTGGCATCGTACAATCTGTACGAGAGCGACAGCCAAATTTGGTTGAGATGTTAAAATAACAATAAATGTTCCGAAGTGGGAGGGAGAAAAAATAAACCAATCAACTGGAAAGTAATTTAATTTTGGTGTTATGAAACGTGTTCAGTGAAATTCAGAATATATTGCTGTGTGTTTTTAAATGTTCCCGAGATGGTTAACAAGGAATTCTGGCTGCCTGATGATGGCCGGTTTCGGGTTTTTCAGGAACAAACCAAAATGTTGTGTATACATATATATATATATATATATATATATATATATATATATATATATATGTATGGAGATGAGTGTTTTATATCAAGGAAAAGGCGTTAATCAATATAGCTTGAACATCGCGTAGAAATAAATTGTATATAGTGACTTGAAACGGGCAGATTTTAAATGAGGAATGAGCTGGACCTCAATCTAAAATAGATCTATGACTGTTGATTTCTTGGAAGATCGCATTACACGTGAAATTTTTAGGCACAGTAAACATCCCTGTCTCTATTCTTTAGAATTGTTTTTGTGCGTATGTGAGTGAGTTCAAACCCAATAAAATTAAAAGATTTCTTTGTGGGTCTTTTAAAAATTAAAAAAAAATGGTTAAACAATTACGCTATCTTCATATTTACCCTTCATTCAAAAGAGAGAAGTGTTGATGGGGTTTGAGAAGTATTTTTCTCTTTGTACCCAGTGAACGTGGACTACGAACTTAGAATGCACGTGATCTCGAACGAGCGTGCAGTTAAATACCTTCTAAGCCAAATCCTAATGAATGCCTGCCTGTCTGACAGTCATCCCTTCATTTAAATAGAAAAGCATAATGCATGCCTATGTAATTATTTTTCCCGTTTGCCTCTTTATTTCTATTCCTATCTGTTCGTGTGTATTATAACAGATGTAAAATAATATATATATTATCACATAAAACTCCGAATACTACATTCGATGTATGGCTATTTCGGCGAGAAAAATCTCGCTTCCTCAGCAACAATCAAAAACAAAATTTTATTGCAAATATGGTATAAAAGAGAGGATTATTTAAAATAATTCTATAAACAGGAAGTTTACATTAAAATATATAATAAATGGAGGGGAAGTTAAAAAAGAAAATATGTTGTTAAAAATTTGTCGTCCAGACATTGATACAGGGGTACAGTAAAAAGGAAAAAAGCAAAACAGAGAAAGGGCTTCAATACAAGTTTATAGACGAAAACTTTTAGGTTACGTCTGTGTTAAAACATCAAAATCTAACCGTGTTACTGGAATTAAAGTGGTGACACGGTTAAATTTCATTTTTTTTTTAACACAAACGTAATCTAAAATTTTTCTTTCATAATCGAGTCTTCAAGCCCTTTCTCTGTGTCTTTATTACCTTTTTTCTGTGCCCTCTGTATCAATATCTGGACGACAAATTTTTAACTTAATTAATTTACTTTGTTAACGTCCTCACACTTTAATATATATTTTTTTTTCTTTTAATGTAAAATTCCTGTTTTTTTTTTTGGTTTTTTTGGTTTTGTTTTTTTTGCACTAAAATTTTGTTTTTGATCGTTGCTAAAGAAGCGAAATTTTTCTCGCCGAAATGGCCATACAACGAATTTAGTATTCGGTATTTTATCTGATAAAATATACATATTTGGCTCAGTAAATAGCTAATACTATTTACATCGAGCCCTCCTCTTATATCATTTTGATATTAATAAACTTTATATTAATAGGATCTGGTTTGTGGGCTTTTACGTAATGCTATTGCTTTTTGGGATTTAATATATATATATATATATATATAGTCATCGGAAGACAGATCTGTTTCACTGTATCACAGCTCATCAGTACCGTTAGACATCCGATTGCTTTTTACCCAGGATTGAAACTCGACCGAATTGGCGTCAGTCAACGATTCTACCTCTGAGCTATGGGTGCTCGATAGAAGGAGACATACTTTTATGATTGAATTAACATAAATATAAGTATAG
This sequence comes from Ascarosepion bandense, assembly GCA_037127315.1. NCBI lineage: Eukaryota > Metazoa > Mollusca > Cephalopoda > Sepiida > Sepiidae > Ascarosepion > Ascarosepion bandense. Next base: position 9,213,397 of record JBBBDQ010001317.1, on the reverse strand, counting down.
ATGTAATGTTATTAAGATATTATTTTATTATGGGAAATGTAAGTATAAGTATTTTAATATAAAAATTTAATAATTATTTCACCCGATAATAAATTATATATTGAACGACTTCCATTTTGTCCCCTAAACCTTTTTACTTTAAAAAATATGACATAGCACCACATGACATGATTTGATTTGACATTAACATTAGCCTGTATTACAAAGAATGGAACCTGGAACTAATTATCTACACTGACATGGTAATAAAATGTAGGAGAAATATGATATATCTGCTCTTTATTTAAAATAAATCTACTTAGAAAAAACAATAGTAATCTCTTTAGTTAGAATATATGAATTGAGAAATCCCGAATTAGATGAAAGGAAACATCGGTAGCACGCAGTTATCAATGACATAAGCATAAAATTTTAAATTTGTAAATAAAAAGAAAGTAAAGAAAAAAAGAAAAAATCGATTCCAGACGATATCTACCTTATGAACAGGACCTCGTTTTCAATATTTTTTTCTTCAATATTTTTACGATGAAACAATATGGCTCAAAAGAAATACTAGAATATGATATTATGTTATTTACATTGTTTGAACTGTTCTCATATTTATTCTCATATTCACGACGTTTCGGCCGTTGTGCGCTCTGACGTCTTCAGGTGACTGGAATTTTAAACTGAACCTTTTATGTCTCGTTCCATGAATCAATTAGTTATTTTCATTTAACTCAAGTTATTGTTCGCTCCTGCTTTCAAAAGTTATGGAAATTTACAACGATTTGGAACCAGAAAAATCTACCACAGTGATCGAAATAAAGGGTTTGGTTCAAAATTATAGTCTCCTTAATAGGGTTGGCGCGTACAACGGCCGAAACATCGTACATACGACGATAAATACGAGGAAAACAATCTGAACAATATAAATAATTCAAATGTCTCATCTCAGAAATATAGACAAATAATGATATTATATGCACAAATATTTTTGCTAATAAAGCTTTTCTCTTCTCGATATCATGCTTATTTGATAAAGTGTAATTATTCGATATTCTATTATGATCTGTTCTTATACGTTGGTACCAAAATGACTTGTTAAAATTAACTAGGAGAAGCGATGGTTATCACAACGTGACTGCAGTTACCAGGAAACAAATCATGCACTATAATCTAAATTCCGTGGCTGAAAACCACGGTGAATCTTAATTCCTGTATTTTTTCTTTTAATCGTTTCACCCCAAGCAAGGCATTTCACTGCCACTATTGCGCTTGGAGCTACATAGGGGGAAGGTAAATAGAAAGAGTGGGTAGATATACGAAATGTCAGAAGTGGGGTGATAGGTAGTTGGGAGGATGAGAAGAGTGTTTAAAAGAATGGAAGCGAGTTATTGTGTTAGGAGGTGTCTATTGACCTGACATTTAAACTCCTGGAAATTGTAGCCGTCGAGGAAGCAGTCATGTGGAAGGGAATACCCTAAGTCGGGAAGTATCAGAAAAGAAACTGTTGAAGTTGCGGTTGCATTTTATCGGTTTCACTGTAAAAGGGTGGGATCTAGTTGCTAATCTAGTATCTCGTGCAAATTAGAACCTAGGGGGCACCAGTGATCTAAGTTCATCGGAGCAGAAGCCATGGAAGTATTTATAGAAGAGACACAGGGAAGCCACGTCGCGCCGGTGAGAGAGAGACCGCAGGCGGTCTGCCAAGTCAGTATCGATCACATTACAGACCCTCCGCTGTACCTTGTCGAGAAGCCCAAGGAGAATAGCAGGGGCACCCGACCAGATATGTAAACAGTATTCAATGCACGGGCGGATGGCAGATTTATAAATGTGCAGGATAGATTCAGACGGAAGAAACCTCCGGGCCCTTCATAGAGAACCGACTTTCATAGCAGCGGATTTAGCAATGGATTCGATATAGTCATTCCACTTGCGGCCCGCTGAAAGTGTGAGACCAAGGAGGCGTAGTGTTTTACTCTCTGGGAGGCAAGCCTGGTCCATGGTAATGGGAGGTAGGTGCGGTTGTCTGTATGATGTAAGTAACTCAAGTTATGTATCAATGGCAAACGTTTTTTAAAGAATATAATCTGTTCAGATTCATTAAATAAAGTTCAAGCTATTCTGAATAGTTTGAGTTTTATTCAAATAAAATGGAATGTTTGAAACTAAAAAAGCTTATGTACCAACCCTGAAAACTGGCATTATCTAAAATAAAAAGTAGATAATTGATAAAAACTTACATTTCTAAACTTATGTTTTATTTGTATTCATCAGAGCTCTCTCTATAAAAGTTTAAATTTCGACGGTGATGTTTATCAAGATAATGCATTGAAATCGAACTTCAGATATCCGACTAAATAATGTTTGTCTTAGAACTAAGGCTCGTAAATAGTGATCTAAATCAATATGCTTTAAATAACTGTGTGGTTTATGTTTAAACTCCTAATATTTTTACCCATCCAAAACAGATCTATTCATGTTGAAGACGAACGTTTGATACTAAGAAGAAACTCGCATTGTCGAAGTTGGATTTGGTACATAATCAGGCAAGGCAAACCTTATCATATCCTTTACGTAATTAAACGTAGCTGTTACGTTCAGCAAGAAAAGGAATTTTTTCTGACTCTTTCTTTCTTTTTTTAAGCTCATTTTCGCATAATTTCGTTAATGCTCCGAGCAAAACAAAAGTGAAATTGTTCGGAAAAAGAAAAAATTCTGAGAAATGTATTCTCCTTGATTTGCCTTAAGGAATTAAAAAATGAATAATTATTTCGGCGAATTATCAATTTTGTTTTTAACTCAGTTTAAAAATTTCTTATTGTTTCAATTTTTTAATATTTGTAAAAGAAATACAACCCACGTTAAAGGAACAACAATAAATGTTCTCTTATTAATCAGTACAGTTACATTGCAAATATAAATTGTTTACTAATCTTAGAACATTTCAAACTAAGAGCAATTTAGTACACAGATAATGAAATTTTGCACATATATATTCACACACACACACACACACACACATATATATATATATATATATATATATATATGTATATATATATATATATATATACTTTTTGTCCTGTTATTGAATGACTCAAGGCAACTGTAAAAACTGTTATTCTGCAACCCGAATTTATAAACAAAGTAAAAATGGAATTAGTTTTTAAAAATTTTAAATTTATGTACAATCACAGATATACATTATGATACATGAAAGTCAACGTAAATAATGGCTGATGTTAAATTATGTACTTTAATGACTAAGAAGCAAATGTGACAAAAATGTCGTGTTTCATATATATATATATATATATGAAACAAGAACAAATTTTACTCACTTTCCTTTCTCATATATATATATATATATATATATATGAAACAAGAACAAATTTTACTCACTTTCCTTTCTCATATATATATATATATATATATATATATATATATATGAAACAAGAACAAATTTTACTCACTTTCCTTTTTCAGATATATATATATATATATATATATATAAACAAAATTTACTCACTACGTTTGTGTGTGTAATATTCCTTCATCGCTCTTTCTAAAATCTTTTCTTTATTATCAGAGAAAAGCCTTATTTTGATTAGAAAGATGGTAAACTTGATTCCGTATAACATCCCAAGAGTTGTTAACTTCGGAGTTGTCCATTTGAATTATGACATTTATTTCAAACTATTTTTAGAAAATTTTGCATTTAAGTTAATGTTTTAATATGCTTGGTTAATAACAAAATCAACTAAATAATTAACTAATGTTTAAACATTTGAATATCCCTTATTGCAATTAATAAATCGAATATTATTTATCCTTGTTTTTTTTTATTATTTTGAAGGCATAATATAATTCTTGGATCACATTCAGTACACATTCTACGCAATGATTACTTCAGAGTATCTTGACATAAAGTGTTTTCACCGTGTACATTGTTTATTCAGTAGCTTAAAACAATTTGTAAGATTTCATTAGCTTTGATAAGCTCTTTTTCCATTTAATATCAGCAGAAAGTTTTTGTTTAGAGATAGAATAATACACCTCATAAGGTGTAAGTAGTTTCGTCCTTGTGGCTACTGGCGCCACTGTAATAACGTTTTAAATAAGAGTAAATCATTTATCACTCCACTTTTCATTCAGTTTGAGTTTTTAATTTCTACTGATAAAGCGGATTATTCTGTTCGTGAATTCTTCTCATACTCTAATTCTGGCTCATCTGGACTGTCTTTGCCTATATTTCTGCTTACAACTGAGTCCCTCTTAGCAGGGGTAATTTGTGTATAAACTATGTTGTAGGGGCCTCGGCCATGTTTGTCAAATTGGCTTCGTGCCAAACACAACCGAAGTACCCACAATTTAAAATATCAGAAGGTTGAATGAATGGTTGGAAAAATAAAACTGTTTTGTTCGTAAAATAAGTGGAATTTTATTAATAGAACTGAACAAATTTGTAAGAAGGAAATGTACGTAGTTAATTGAATTCAGAGTTTTGGGTTGCTAGTAGCAGTATATGTGTATGTAGAAATATTATCAGGTTACTAATAAAGTCTGTGTGCATTCTTTTTTATGGCCGGCGGGAAAGCGAAAAGGAAGGTGAAGCAATAAAAGAAAATTGTACTTATCGGACGTTAGTTTTTAGGAGCCAGTTAAAGAAGTCTTATTGTTCTTGTTTCTTTGACGGCGAGTGAGTCAAAAAGAAGTTGAACGGATGTGTGACGTGACATTTTCGCGTGTCATTTCTGTGCCGCTCCTATTTAACTGACTTTTGCCGATCAAGGGACCTGGTAGTAGAATCTAGTCATGTGACTGGATCGAAACCGCCTAACATTTTTCTAAGTGTTAGGAAAAAATGACCGAGGTCATAATCAATTTGCTATTTCTCATCCAATCAGAATCCAGAATCCTAATTTTCTCACCGACTTGTGAAATTTGCCTTGCTCTGAGTTTTTCCAAAATGTTTTCAGTCATTCTGATCTGGTTTTGTGTGTGTGCAATTTTACTTTTTACCTTTCATTTAATTGTTGGATGATATAGGATTTGTATCCTATAATGTTTTCTATTATCATCTCTAAACTAAATATGCCTAGAACAATTGAACGTGATCAATTGATCTGCAAGAGTCATTAAGTTATGTGATTCCAAATTTATTACTGTTTTCTCTTAACTTTATAATAAGTGCCTTTTTTTCTGATTTTTAACTGCTTGTTGTAAATCCTCTTCTGTCGCTTCCGTCTTCAGAGAAATTGAACGCCCGTTTTAAATGATATTTAATCGACATTTTAATTAATCCATCTAGATTATGATCGTTGTGGTGCAGTTGATATCGGCTCGGAAAAAGAAATAGGAAAGCCAAGTTTGAATTTTAGTTGAATTCGTTGCATTCACTTACCCGCAAATACTCGTCTCTTTTCCATCCAGGTAGGGGTTAATTAGCAGGATAGATTGAATTGTATAGCCTTGGTTGGGAACCAGTCTACCGCAGAAAGTAATGTCAACTTACTGTGGAAAAATCTTCTGCCTACACAGTCATGTCACTTTAGAGACATGATCGGTCATGCGCGTCTCACCTATGGCTTTTAATTGACTGATATCAAAGAGATCTTTTGGTATATTCAGTGTTTTCATAATTCTTAAGCAGTCTAAAGACATGAAGCTTTTTAATGGGGATGATAGTTGTATAAGCTTTATTCTGAAAGCAAGCATTTAATCATTTAGTCTCCAGTTATTTTAAATTTATGCAGATCATTTTTCTTCTCACAAAAATTCTTTTTTGCAATTGAGAAAAATTAGACAGATTCTAATTTAAGCAAAAGTTTCTCGTTTAATGATACAAGAATTATTTTGTTACAAAATAAGTCATGACATTATAGACTGTTTATTAGAATGACTGCCCCCTATTTAACCTATAACGGGGTGAAGAGAAGAAACGTATTCATCACTTTGACAAGTGTATAGGTGGGAAGACACTGCCTGGATGAAAACTTGACTTTCCGATTTTAATTTTGTCATTGATTCTAGTTATTTCATTCTAAATTTGAATTTATTTTCTATTTTGTCTTTAGTCTATGATTTTCAGGAAAAAATAATTGAATTCCTCTAATGGCCGCAGCGGCTGTTGCTGGGTTCGTTAGTCAGGAAAAAGGTTTTAACCGATTAGGACCATAGATACAATCTTTTGATTTTCAGAGACGTTGAATATGAGTTATTCGTTACTGAGCAGTAACGGAAGTTGCAAGTTTTCCTGTTCTTTTTTTATGAATATTAATCGTCCGATACAGCGGATTTGAATCAAGTTTTATCGAAAAAGTGCTAGTAAATTCCTACAAATACTTTCACGGCTTCGGCTTCGGCTTCGATAAACTTATCTCTCTGGTGGCCACTGAATTTACTCGAGCCACAAAATTAGCAAGTAGGTCCCACACTTTTACTGTGAAACCAATAAAATGTAAATCTAAATTCTACTCCAGTAGCTTCTTTTCTCGCACTTCCCGCCTGTGGAATTCCCTTCCATTTACTTGCTTCTCCGACAGCTACAATCTCCAAGAATTTAAATATAAAATCAATAGTCATCTCCCATCTCACTAACCTGGATCCTATAGCACTCAGATTGGAGGTTACATGTGGAGCAAAAGCACTCAGATTGGAGGTTACCTGTGGAGAAAAAGCACTCAGATTGGAGGTTACATGTGGAGAAAAAGCACTCAGATTGGAGGTTACATGTGGAGCAAAACCGAATTGGATTGCAAAACTTTTCGTCTTTTTGTGTATTAAATTTTACACATGCGCGTTTCTTGTTTTTTATTTCATCAATTGCACAGTATAGTAGGAACACTTGGGCACTATCTGCGAGAAAAGTGCCTCATAACATAATTCACTTTGCGAGACATTAGAAAACAATATTCTGTACTGCTTGGCATTTGCACGGAAATCTACAATTCGAATATTTCAGAATGTTTGAGTGTTAATTTGATGATAGTGCAGAGGATTCTAAAAGAGTTGAATGAGTCTAATAATGATTACAAAGACACCGCAGCTCGAAAAACTCATTAAGATTGTTTTGTAAGAATTAACCTTGGAATTTGTTGGTGAGGGTCTCAGACTCAACGTGAAGGCGGGCTTATGTAAAGCGCCTTGAGAAGGTAGTGCTACCCTGGGTCTGAAGGCTCTGTAACATGTCACACAAGCAGGAAAACCCAGTCATGGCTGTCAGACAATTTCTGTGACCACCTCATCTCTTAATCACAAGACTGCGACATCCTTGATTATTGTGTGTTGGGTGCAATTGAGCGAAAGTCCAAAAACCCTCCTTGTAAACCCAAGGATGAACTGAAGGTAGGGATTATGACTGCATTCACCAACTAAGGAAACCATCCAAATGTGTTGCTGGAGATCCCGATGTGTTATGGGTTCAGTAGTTGAAGCCAATGACTATTTTATTGAATAAATTTACTTCTTTGCATATTAAGATATCTTGTGTCACTTTGATAAATACATCGGTTAAAATGAGATGACAGTGTTATATTCATTTTTGCGTAAAATAGACATCAATTTATCCATCGAACACTGTACATTTGGAAACTGCGTAACATATTTTAGTAAAGGGTTTGGGAATTAAAAGAAATTCCTTCTAAGATGGTGCCTCTAATCTTTGACAATCCTTGGGATGAATCTTTGAAAACAAAGCTTACCTGGTTACACGTGGCTATTGCCACTTTCAGAGTAATACTTGTATAAATCTAGAGACGACAGTGCCCAGGAAATTAACATTTTACTGCTTTTTGTGTGTTGACACTTTTACAAAAAGTCCTTTGTCTATGGCTCTTAACTGCTTTACTCTTTTCTAAGAATCTCCTCCGTGTCCCTGTCAATTGTCATAAACTCTTCAGGTAGGTGAGTCACAGCCTTCCCGTATCACTCGTGCTCTCAATATATCCCGTGATGGATAAGTTTTCTAAGCCTTCTTTCCTCGTTGTGTACACAAATTTACAGCTGCTTCTTCTGATTATAAGGATGCTTCCTGTTGGAATTTTCTTTAAGATTTCGCGGCATAGTGACAGAGCTATAACAGTTTAAATGCAACTTCAATCACCATCTTCTAGATTCTTTGATTTCGATCTTTCTTCTATGACATCCTATGTACCTTGGTTTTGTCTTTTTCCCTTTCTGTCACTGTAACACCCTGCACACCAGCGGTGTTCCGGCTTTGCTTGGATAAAACGATTATATAAAAGAAATTAAAAATCTGGTATACTTCGCATAAATAAGACATTAATGCAATCTGTATGGTCATCGAATTAGTAATATATTAGATTTTACAACAACAATAGAAATAAAATCTAAGTCAGTTTTGAACCTTTCAAGTGGTGATGTGGATTTTTCAAAAGATTAATGGAACGTAAAAATTCGACAAAACTTTACCCAAAATGATTCAAAAAGATAAATTCGACATGTATAACAGGCAATAGTAATTTTGAACAGATTATAAAAATGACTGTCTATAATTCTGAGATGAGGTAGTATTTACATTATTTGCACTGTTCAGTTGGTAATCCTCATTATGTATTGCCATGTTTACGACGTTTAATACATGCCATGTATTGCCATGTTTACGACGTTTAGCCGTTGTACGCCCCTGATTCTTCAGGTGCTAGGGAATTGGAACCAAACCCTTTAAAAATATAATATCTGGTCATAACCCAGAATACTCAACCGATCAAGGTTGATATACCATAAAAATCTAAACAATCAAATCACTGTTGGATATACTACACTGGCCCTTTACCCACTGTAAATAAAACTGGTAGTGGAAAAACTGCATCAATTGACCATGCAAATAAATCAATCTACTTGTTATAAATAACTAACCCATGCTAGATAGAAACATTTGAAATCATTTACCGGAGTAAGTATAGACGCGCCGTGGTTGAAGGACATTATCCTTAAATTGTGTTTACAAAGTGTATATATGTAATATATATGCGCAGGCTGGATTTGGCATTAAGTGACCCATAGTGGTAGATATGCCATAAAACTCGAACCAACCAACCAACCAAACCCTTTATTTTGATCACAGGGCTATATCATTCTCATTCCATGTTTGATGCCTCTTTCGGATACCATATAGCTATCTCCATTTAACTCAAATCTTAAAGTTGTTCACCACTGCTGTAGCCAGGTGTTGTGAGTTCAATACTTGGCTACGGCAGTAGTGAACAAATAACTAAGCGATTTGATTGAAAGAAAGATAACTACTTGGCATCCGGAAGTGGCACCGCACATGGAATGAGAATGATATACCGCAGTGATTGAAATAAAGGATTCGTTTAAAAATTTCTAGCACCTGAAGAAGTCAGGATATATAACGGCTGAAACGTCGTAAACATGGTAATAAAAATGGGGAAAACAGTAGGAGCAGTAAAAGTAATGTACAAAAATGTTTTTCTAGTATCTTGGCGGGCAGTGTAAGTGTATTTAGTCCAAGAGTTAGAAACAGATATTAAAAAAAAAAGCACTTCTTAAGGATTTAGCACAATGGCGACAAAAATAAAACAACGTGTGTATATATATATAATTTCATCAGAGCTAATAAATGGATTATTTTCCATTAGTCACCACTAAAATCTGATGACTGTAATTTGAAAATATCTACCCCCACACACACAAAAAAATTCGTTGCACTTTATTTTTCATACTTTGCCACTAACACGAAACGCTTATATCTTACTTTAATCTTAAGCAGGAATTAAAGAAGTCAGCAAATCAGACTAATTTCCACTGGATATAAAAAATAAATTGAACTGATAGTAAGAAAAAAACAGTCTGAAATTCTATGTTGCATCAAAATAATCTTTTTCTCATTAACTTTCAACTTTTACTCTTTTTTAAGCAAACCTGTACACATGAATAATCTGAAATCCATTTAAAATATTTAAGAGCGAAAGTTTAGGATATTAATTTAAGTTTATAATTTCACCCAGTAATAAAGTTTCTAGTCAATGATACCAATAACTTAACTATATTATTTCGTTGTTTCAATCTTCTGTACTTTTAAAATTATGGACGTTAGCTATTTGTGTAAACTACGTAATATGTCCTACTAATAGAGGACTTGGCCTGAAATTACTCAATTCATTCTATTAGATCTTTAATATTTCGATGTCAGCTCAATCCACATTGCTTGGCTGTGTGTTATTAAATAGCGTGATTTGAATTCACGTTGAATTAAATTTATTTAAGATAAAGCGAAGATTCACACACACACACGTATATATATATATGTGTGTGTGTAGTGTGTATGTGTGTGTATATATATGTGTGCGTATATATATATATGTGTGTGTATGTGTGCGTATATATATATGTGTGTGTGTGTGTGTGTGTGTGTGTATATATATATATATATATATATATATATATGTATAAGTGTTAATCAGTGGGTTTTAACAGTCGAATTTGGCTTCACAGTGTGCCTCCTGATCATAATTTGATAGATACTTCGTCTTCTTTTCACACAAAGACATTTTCAACAACAGATCGAAAACAGCATCAAAATTCTTCATGATTCTTCTTCTTCTTCACAATTACCAACAGATAATTAGCGGGTAATTAATCATGCAGTTCAGTGCCAAATCATGGTTACGCTTTTTCGCCATTTGATGAGTTAAAATCAAGTCTGCTCTAGAAATGTTAAAGTTCGGTCTATTTGTTAAGTAAAACCATGGGCGACTTATCATTTTTGTCACGTTCTCTCGTTAATTAGTCGGATTAATGAGAATTGCATGTTGCCTAATTGGGGACACTTTTTCCTCCCAACTGCCCGGATTGCTCTTATTTATTTCCTTGAATTTTCGAGGTGGTGGACGGAGGAAGTTGGAAAATGAGAGATGACAGAAGCAACTTTATCACGATCGATTTCTAAGTTCTGCCAATTGTCGAGGAAAGAATTCTTCGCATGTGTAGTTAGGCAGCATCAATATCTCGAAGACAAGACACACCCATACACTCATAGAATGCACAAGCGTTCAAAGAAAGACACAATTAGGAAGTACAACATCCAATGAAACACCGAATCTAACATGTTTCCTGATAGTGGCACATAAATAGGAATACATATATTCCCACATCGAAAAGCGATCATTTACAAAATAATCTCTTAATCCATTGTACACGGGTTCGATACTCATTAGAGATCCCAACATTATGGCTTTTGTTGGACTCTGCTAGTAAGTGCTGGACATCTCACAAATCTCCAAGAGAGATGTCGTAACGGAGAGGTAGTTCTGTTGATAAATGTTTTGAGTTCGATGTGAAGAACATGTAAGCAACGGCTAAGTCTTACAGAAAATAGGAACTACAGAGTGACTTTTACTCCCGACCAGAACGATTTAGTTGAAATTTCTGGAACATAAAAACGAAAGGTAATGTAGAGAATTCACATACAGAATACATGAAATTCAGAGAAGCAGCGGTTAACACCGATTAGCTTAACGAGTATGCGCGCGGTGGGTAAAATAAAAAAACGAGTATTCGCGCGGTGAGTAAAATGACAACGAGTATGCGCGCGGTGGGTAAAATGACAACGAGTATGCGCGCGGTTGGTTAAAATACCAACGGACAGCGAAGTGTTAACTGTCACTACAAACAATAGTTATGGTAAAAGATGTCGTGGAGAACCATGATCAACACGCTCTTAAATAACATCATATAAAAAACGTAATAAACGCTTCTTTAATATATTTCACACTTGCTGCACCAAATTTATGGCAATCTAGTAAATTTATTTTTTATATATTTATAATGACGTTTATTATATTTATTTAGTAATTTTAGGTTTGGTGTGGCTGAAGCCTACACATAAATGTCACCCAGAGAGTATCGAACTCACAAATAAATGATACAAAGATGACTTACATACGACATAACAAGGTGATGGTTTATATAGATATCGACTAAACTCAACTTAGGCTTGGCACAAGGCTATGTTTATAGTGCGCCTCCTAACCATAGCAAGGAAGACGCAAAATTTTAACTATGAGAGACATTCATTCGGGAGCCTGAAGCTACTAATACAAGATATTTATTTACTATTATATATCTCTTCAATAGAATATGTAAAATTGAAACAAAATAGGGAAGTTGATAAAGTTGTTAGGAAAGTCGAGAAATTTATTAAAATAATAACGGACACAGGATTCTGTTGATATGTATATAAAATATGAAGTAAATACTGAGGTTTATAAATATATACTTACTAAATGTCTATATGGGTCACATTGGTTGCACAAAGAATATCCAAGCAAAACATCAATTTCTGTCCATGTAATTCTTTAATTTTGATGCGAAACATAAAGTCTATGTTAGTTGCAGTTTGAAACTTAAAAATCATAATATTAATAATAATTATAATAATGTTAATAAAACTGTTATTATTAAAAATAATAATAATAATATATTAATATGCAATAAAAATATGGTTACTACCTCTTTCAGTCTTGTCTACATAGATCAATTACAACTGAATAGTGAGTTCAATCCTCATTGGGTTCTTCTTAATCTCACCCTTATGCCACAACTAAACTATATTTTTTTCTGTATTTCTGAGATGTGATATTGTGATTATTAACATTATTCGGACTACTGTCCTCATCTTTCTTGACGTATTCACGACATTTTGGTTGTCGTCCGCTCCGACCATCTTCAGCTAACTGGAATTTCGAAATAAAGGGTCCAGTTCAAAGTTTAAAATTCCAATCACCTGAATAATTTTGGAGCGTCGAACGGCCGAAACCTCATGAATATGGCAATAAAGATGAGAACAATAGTTTAATAATTCAAATAATCAGTGGTTAATGAATTGCACCTAAACAATCTAGTCGAAGCAGTATATAGAAAATATCCAGGAGTCCTACCAGGATTTATTATTGCTGGAGGAAGACAGCAACATAATATAAGCAGAAGAAACCGGATTGATGGTAGATGTTGGGGCGCTCTCCACCTTTTTCCATGGAAATGGACTATTCGAATCACTATATAAAATAGTAGTGATTATACCTCGAGGAAGGAAGTCGAGTAAGCGCGTCAATCGGGTATTTTCGCTTTTGCACCAGAAGTGTTCTCCTAGTCAATCTATCACGTTTCTACGACAATACTGTATACTAATTACCTTGTTTTGTATTCTACACTCCTCACCTCTTGTAAATACTTGCCTTTCCTGTCAATTCATCTACTTTTATACTATTACGTTGTTTTGTATTATTTCACATAATTCTGTTACCCGACGTAACAGTTGGTAATGAAAGAAAACTGCAAGAGCTACAGTCAATATAGAAAAGGAAAACGGGATGAAATGATACATCTTTCATTCTAAGAGTACAGAAGCTATCGTTCCTAGTAACTGCTTAAGAGGCCAGCAACAAATAGGATGTATCGAAATCAGAGCAATGTTTTAATGTCGGTCGGAAAATGTTATACAAAAATCAGAAGCAGATAATTTCTAAAAGCTAAAGAAATATTAATTAGAGGAACATTTAATCGGTAACAAAGAAAAAGTACTACACTATTTACCTTGTTTGGACTATTATTCTCATCTTTACTGACTTGTTTACGACGTTTCGACCGTTGTACGCTCTAGCCTTCTTCAGGTGCTAGGAATTTCGAACTAAAGTCTTTATTACGATCACAGGGTGATATCATTCTCATTGCTATGTGCGATATCACTTCAAGTAGCCATGTAGTTATCGCCCTTTAACGTAACTCTTCTAAGTTAATTGTTCACCATCGCTGTAGCCTGGTATTGAAACCAAACAGGCTATAATCACAATTTTAATTTTGGGAAAATTATAAAATTTACAAGAACAACAATGAAACCCATCGTGAGTATACACACGCGAGCGCAAAATTCCAGTCAAATATCTTGTCTATATTACTATATGAGTCCAAATCCATTCGTATTCTGAAAAGGCGTTGTGTAAGGAGAAGGTATACCATGATGTGCGGTCTGGAGAAACTTGTGTGACGAAAAAGGAAGATAAAGAGCTGAGATAACAGAAACGAAATTAGTAGAAATACGTCAGGAAGACAGATACTCAGTTGAGCATTTAATACCAACATTAATGAAATGTTGCGCTTGAACAGTTCGTAGAGCAAGATTTCCCATCTCTAAGCCCCGTTTAGAATAACAATAACCCGTTTAGAATAATAATAATAATGAATTGAAAAGAAATAAATTTACATGTGGCAAAGGACTTCTGATGAATAGAGTGAGAGAAAGTGATATGAATAGAAACTGTGTAACGTTAAGAAGATGGAAGACAGAAATGTATCCATTTTGTTGTGGAAAGAAATTTCTAAGATCAAATCTATTTGCAAATGGCTGGTTGTTGACTAATGCATTCATAATACGTTTCCTATTGTCGTGTTTCTAAATGACATCGACTTCTTTTCCTTTATAACTGTAAGTAAAGTTTATCTTCCTACTGTTCCCCCAGTTTCTGTTTATTGTGCATTTACACAATATCATCAGATATGTTTCTCGTTGTTTTTATCTGTACTTTTGGCTTTCACTATGAATTTCAAACTCTCCAAATCATCTTTCCTCATTTTGTCTCCCAGAAATTTTAGCTGTCTCTAAATTTAAGTACAACTGTCTTTTTAGTTCAATTTCTTTACAGCTTTTTCGTTGTTCACAGACACTGTCCTATAGGCGTTCGGTGGAAGTAGGCAGACTTTTTAGCGCATATCATTATACGCGCCCAATAGCTAGAGCGATCTAATTCATTTCACTGAATGAGCCATGCGTATATATATATACCTTTGGGATGAGTGAATGTGTGTGTGTATATATATATATATATATATATATATAGAGAGAGAGAGACATTTTTATAGTGCTATTATAGTGGACACATCGTATTTGAAATCGACTCCAGATTAGTATTTATAAAACAGTGGATTACATCTATCGAACTCCATAGTCGAGAACTTTTAGTAAACATTTTTTCCATTACTAAGAATTCTCGTATGTGCAGGCAGATAAACGTAATATACACTGTTTATTAAATACAAATGGGACATTTATTTCAAATACGATGTACACATGTTAGTTTAAAGAGAGATTAGCAGCAGGGATGTTTGTGCTTAACTATTTCTGAAGATATAAGTCTAACTACGCCTAAATTAGTTTAACAGAGCATCTAGGGTCAGTAGCTGTAGGAATATTGTAAAGTAGAAGAGTAAGTGGTGAGGAATATTTAAAATCTTTATTTATCTATTTATTTATAATTGCGTTTTATTTTGGAGAATGTGACTCATGAAGATGATAAATGAATAGAAATCCTTTTGCATAGAAATCTATACACTTTCATGTTCAGCGCAGTTTTTGCTCGGATGCACTTCTATATTTAACTCGACTTTTCAGAGGAGCCTTGTTTTTAATTTCGATGTGACTGGAGCCCTTTCTTTTGCCCGGTATCTTCCATTAATTCTGTTTGCCTTCCCCAGTTACAGAACCTCAACAAAAAGGCAGAATAATGCAATGATCAATCGCATATAAACGTAGCGATAATATTCGCTGTCTCACCAAGCGGAAAGAATAACATGAATACTCAACGCTATCTCTTGGTGTTGAAACGAAACTATTTCACACCACATTGTTTAAATGGGAAAAGTCTTATAAAGAAACAAAAAGTCAGGTCTTTCTAAACTATATTTTTCTTCATAGCGAGATAAAATAAAGAAAAAAAAAAACTGTTCATACACAAATAGAAAAATACACACACATACATAGAAAGAGATATTTTTTACATAGATATAGATACTCTCAACTTCCGAGGCTCATACAGACAAGCTGAACGTTGTCTCTCGTTCACTTTCAAGAAAAACAAATAAACACGCCTATATACGCTCTTTGTTGCACAATCACACAATTAAGCAGACACCTATACACACTTGTTAAAAACTAGACACTCCCTCTCGTTTCACGAACACACACACACAACTATATTCTCTGTACCATCCATAAAAATCATCCACACGCATATAAAATTACCCATGTAGACAAACACACACTTACTTAAACTTTTTGGGGTGTGCAAGTGGTGTTATAGATAAGGCATTGGAATAAAAGTCTTAGAGGTGAGTTCAAATTGTAGTCGAGGTCAGTGCATTTATTATTCACAAATACTCTTCGAAATTGTATGAATCCATCTCTTTTCCCCAATACATGGTTAAAATTGTATGATTTTTTATGTGGAAGAATAAAGGAAAAAAAAGATTCCTGCAGTATTCAGAAAAGTATGATAATTAAAATCCAAAACTATTCTTCGGTTTAAATAACCCAAAATAGAAAAATTGCAACTAAAATTTAGTCGAGTTACAAAACTAGCGCCAAGGTCCCACCCCTTCATAGCGAAACCAATGAAATATAACTGCTACTTCTACACCATCAGCTTCTTTGCTCACACTTCCCGCAAATGGAATTCCCTTCCTTATACTTGCTTTCTTGATAGCTTCAATCTCCAAGAATTTTAATGCAAATTCAACTGCCATCTCTTATCTTCTTGACTTGTATCCTTTCCCAAACAACCTTTGTATCGTGTTTTTATTCGTTTTCTCTCTTCTTTCATGCAACCTATATCACACCTGTATTTTCATCCTTTTCTTACTCATTCTCTAACTCCCTTGTAACTAGTTCCTCTTTCTCATCACTCACTACTTATGCAACCCCTTGAGCAGCAGTAGCAATTCTGCATTGCTTGTGGGGTAATGATTACAAAAAACTTTATAGTTAAATCACCAACAATACATTTTATCTCTTTGATAGTGCAGTCAAAGTATATTTCATCTGTGGTTGATATTTAGTTGAAGCAATAAATCATATCGAATATTTAGATTTCTGCATTAAATAAGACAGAGTGCTAGGTGTGCCGTTAAACAAAACCAATCAACCAAACATTGGTACACATTCAAACATGGAAAATTATACGCATTTTTCTTTGACACTCGCACTCATATTATCGTCTATAAGGTCATCTTTTAAAATAAAAAAGATACACACCTTTACATTCTTTCACATTCGCACAACACTTAAGCAGATATATCACAGAATGGAAATACACACCACTTGCTCAACAACCAGTCTTTTCAGGCAAAGACATAGCCCGTATGCTGAAAGGCTTCGTGGATATAAGGAAGCGCCTTGGCGTGCGAGTTAATTCTTTGCCCGAGGAGAACGGTGTGGTCGAAACCTAGGTAGCAAGTTAGTAGTGTATGTTTAGTTCTGTGACGTATCGTTGGCGCAGCATATTCAGTTCCTTAGTTTTGATTGCGCATGGTGTACTTTTTTTATCTACAGTCTGCTGCTCTAACCAGCACGTCTTTTGCTGCTGTGTTTTGTATATATATATATATATATATATATGTATATATATAATCTCCAAGTGAAAAAGAAACGAAAGAAATATTAACAACGTTCAAAATATTAATTTAAAACAGTGCTCAATATAGAAATAAAGCTATGAATATTTATTATAAATTATACTTTAGAACGTGTACAAATTGTAATCTACTACAAAGTGTACATTTTGTTTCGACATTGAAAGGACAATGTCTCATCAGGTAGTGTGAAGGGAGATGGAAAATTAGTTTCCTTACATTGTGTGAGAAGTAAGGTTCGTAGAGAAAATGAGAAATCAGAATTAGCAGTTGTAAATTAGAATTTGAACAAAAAAAGGAAAATGGAAAAGAAGAAGAGAGGTGGTTAAGGGATATGGTGAAAGTTTAGAGACAGGCGAAAATAAAAAATAGAGACAGTAGAAAATAAAAAATAGAGACAGGCGAAAATAAAGTATGGCCATTTAGCGCCTTTCATGAGCAGTCCTTTGGGTTTAACAAAGAGGAAGAAGTAAGAAAATGTATATGTGGTGGGAGGGAGTACGAGAGTATGGGCTAAGAGAGGAATTGGTTGTGGATAAATATATCAGTATTAGTGAAGTATGAGGCTATAACTTTTTGGACGTGTGTGTATATATATATATATATATATATATATATTAAAAAAGGATTAATTCAAAGATGTTGAATGGCCATTTCGACATGAAGATCCCCACGGGGGACGACACATCACCTCAGCAACAGAAAAAACCTTTCAGAAACTGGAGAAAAATTAGTCTACTTTTCCTTTTTAAATAGATTGCAAAGAAATTAAAAAATAAATAATAAAATAAAAAAATAAAAAAAATAAAAAAAAATAAAAATAAATAAATAAAATAAAATAAAATAAAAAATAAAAATAAAGGAAAAGAAAAAGAAAACGAAAAAGAAAAAGAGAGAATAAAATCAAATAAATAATAAAAGAAAAAAAAATTGACATCGTCTGGGTTCGCAAAATATGCCAAATGTCAACTCAGATCCGTTCATACTTGCACGAACAAAAACAAGCTTATCCAGACCTTCCTTCTGAAGAACATGCGGAAGTATTTAGGCATTGTCTTCATCGCTTATATGTATGAAAATGTACTGTCTCATTCTCTTTTGTAGTCAGAAAAAATTTAAGACTGATACCTATGTGGTTGTGGTACAGTAAAAATCGGGTCGGAACAAGAAATCTTGGAACCGAGTTCAAGTTCCAGTTGAATTCATTGCATTCACTTACGCACAAATAACTTTGGGAAATGTATTATTCAATCTATTCACTCCAGTTATGTGACAATTAACAGAACTGATTGGGTTCTGTTGCCTTGGCTGGCAACCAGTCTACCACAGAAAGTAATGGCAACCTACTGTGCGATAATCTTCTATGCAGTCAGTCACGTCTCTTTCGAGACATGATCGCCCAAGCAGGTTTCGCGTATGGCATTTATCTAACTGACCTATGTACGGATGCAAAAATAACGTGTCAACACTCACTTACATCCACTCCCGCTGAGAAATATATTCACAAATGTGCATGCATGCCCCCTCAAACACAAACACACATCAGACCAAAAATGAGCTCACTGCGCTAGATTGGAGTTAGAAAGATTCCTGACGTCCTTCTCGGTGATTTAAATATTTCCATCCTTTAATCCCTTTCCCAGGGAAGAAACGTTGTGAGCCTCTGGCGTCTCTATCGCGGCTTCCATGGCGTGTGTTCGGACAAAATACATCGGTTAACCACGTTACCATGACTTTAAAAGCGAGGCCCATATATCACTAGCACAAGGGTGAAGTATACCGATTCCCTTGAATTTCTATGTGAAGAAGTAAATTTCTTTCAGACAATTCTTGCCAATACTGCTGCTTTGTGGAACAGATTCTCGACAATATGCTTTCCCAATCACTATCATCTTGATCATTCAAAATATCTTTTTATTTAGTTTTTACCCAGTTTGCATTATTTTCTAAGTTTTACGGCAAAGTTAGAACATTAGTTGTCCAGTGCCTGAGAAATGCCGGCTTTCATCAGTCATTATCAAAAGTTTTACTTATGTTTTGATAAGACTTAATCTATCTTTTTGTAGTGCCAGATATTTTTTTCATCAGAATACATTTTACACATTTATAAATCTGCCATTCATCCGTGCATTGAAAACTATTGCCATATCTACTCTGGTGCTCTATCTGTATATCTTGAGATTAATGAACAAATTCGAAGTATAGTCTGTAATGTAATCCGTCCTAACCAGGAATCTCGAATCTGTCGCTTTTTCACCGACGGGACGTGGCTTCCATGTGTTTTTCCTATAAATATTTTCATGGCAGCTGTGCTGATGAGCTTTTTCCCTGATGCATGAATTTAAGTGATGCTACTAGATAGGCTGCTAGGTCTCACCGTGTTACAGCTAAACTAAGTTGATGCAACCTTTACTTCTATTTTATCAGTTTTTTACTTACTTCTCATCTGAGGAAATAGTTCCCGATTTATTTATTCCCTAAAAATTACAATCTTCAAAACTTTTTATAGCAACTCCAATCACCAATTTTTTTTTAAACCAAATCTACCTTAAATGTACTTAAACCTCCCCAATAAAGTTTTCTTATTCTCCTTCATTCCCTATAACCCTTGCGTTCCAGTGGTGTATCACCTTGTTTGGGGTGAACTAATATATATAATTTAGAAAAGATTTTTTATTTACTAAAGTTTCAATGGGCAATACATATTTCACCGCATAATAATGTTATTATTGCAGGCTTGTCAGACCCAAATAGTACAACTGTTGACCCTTAAAATATCTCCGCCAATTTTTTTCTTTTACACAGACGTTCATATGTCCATATTTAGAATAGACATTTGTAACGGTAATTTACCAAAAGATTTCTCGCTCATTTAAAAGGAACCCCAAAGAATAATTAAAAAAAGCAACAAGGATAAATAAAAAGTAGACGATAGATTAATGGAAAGAAGAGAAAAAAAGGACAAATAAATAAAATAAAAAGAAAATAAACAATATCCAGAGAAATGAAATGTTAACTTCATGAATCGCCATAGCGTCTATAACGAATTGTCTGCTTTCTTAGAAAAACATGACGTGGAAAATTTAACATTGGAATTTAGTTTCAAATATTATGGGATATATTTACGGTACGAAAATAAATTGTACATCATAATTTTAATAGAATTTGAAAAAATAACAACTATTATTATTACGTTAAAAATTCGTATTAATCTTAAAATTCAGTTAAAATAATTAAAAGTACTAAAATATAAATATTATAATTAAATATAGAAAATGGAAAAGTTAGAAAGATAAACCTAAATAAAAGAAATAAAAAGAAAGAAAGAAAGAAAGAAAAAGAAAGGGAGCGAGTAGTATAGATAGAAAAGAATTTAAAATAATTCAAAATAAACATCTTAGATCGAAACCGATGTCCATTATACTTATATTCATTCTCAGAAACACGACATGGGATTTAATCTTAAATTAAAATATATCTACTATGGCGGATATTTATAGTAAAAAAAATAAATCATAAATCATGCATCCTAATATAAATTTCAATATAGACACTAGTAGTAATTTATTATCAGAATAGTTAAAATAATAACTCTTGGTAAAACAAATGAATAAAATATTAAAATACAATCTTAAAAAACATCTGACATAATAATAATACTAATAATAGATAATGATAATAATAATAAATAAAATGATTATATATATATATATATATATATATTTGTATCAAACAACATTTCTCTAAGACGTTAATAATGATAATAATAATACTCATGCTATGAAAAACAAAGAAAAAACTAAAAATATTACTATAAATATAACAACTCTAAAAATAACACACAAAATAAAAAAATATAAAAAACTTTTCTGGAAAAATGATATCAACAGTACATTCCAGACGTTTCCGAAAATAAACACCTTTTTAATTAAATAAATGTAAATTAATTTACACTAATTTAAATCACAATCTGGATTTATCTAAACTATTTCATATTTATATTTATATCTGCATATATATATATATATATATATATATATATATATATATACATATATATATATATAACCATTCCTGACGAGTGAGAAAATCATAACAATGTCTTCACGAAATTTCGAAATCGTCATGAACCTGCTCAGTTAAAGTTACAAATACTTTGTACTTATCACCGTTCTTATCTACACCCAAATATCGAGCAGTTTATGATAAAACCCTGCTCGTTAAAATAAATTATATATAAAAAAAACACTGACAAACCTTGGCGCTAAACATGATCACTAATCAACAATATATATATATATATGTGTGTGTGTATATATATATGTATATATATTCTTATTTCTATTAATCGTTTCATAACTTCCTCTCTCTTCGATAAATTCTTCAAATTTCATTACTTTTTTTGTCTTTCGATAAATACAGAAAAATCCTAATATTGTTAGTGGCTCTTAGTGCCAGCCATTTGGCGTCAGTTGAGTTCACAGCGCCAAACACTGATTAAACATAAAGGCTCATGGAAGAACGACAAAAACAACTTTAAGATTAATGTCAAACAACGTAAAATCAGAAAGAAAAAAATCTTCAAAAAATCAAAAACTCATGCTTTGTATTTATTTTTTATTAAATCTCATGAAATGATATAATTCTCTTTTAGAACCAATTTTATTTCCAGCTCACAAACTGATTATGTCCCTCTTTATTTCGTTAATCTTGTAAAAATACATTGGTCCATTTATTGTATATTTGTTTGTGATAATTTCATATCAAAGAAACAGCAAAACATTTTACAATGGGTTAAATCATGCGACTGAATCAGGCGGATGTATGAAAAGATAAAATGGAATGTTCACCCTCCATCAGTAGAAATATCACAATCATTTCAGTTCGATCGACAACACTGACCTGAAAAGATAGGCCATGTATAACCGATAGTTTTTTAAAAGCAATATTTTATTTTATTTTAGTTTCCCACGATTGAGTTATCATTTCAAATATTTGAAGTGCGTCTTTCAAAACTGAGTTCCAGTTCTGTTTTGTAGTTCCTGCTTCGCCCATAAATCGACCATCTAGGCAGCTAAACAAGATATGAAAGGAACTCGAGAAGCGAAAAGCTTCAGAAAACTAAAATATTTTCCAATAAATCTGAAACATTTTTTGTTCTACAGTTATATATATATATATAAAACGTCTGTGAATATTAAATATAGTAATAGCAGTATCCTCTGAAAATATTTCTGGCAATTAAGAAAAAACGGAAAAAAGTCTTTTTCTATGGCATCATCAAGAAAAGTAAATCTTACAACGGAAAGGGTAATAGATGTAATTTATAACTTTTTGAAAAAGTAGTTATTTTGGTACACTTAAATAACCCAAATTTACTAAGCAGAAGATGTGAATTTCTGATTACAGGCAAATATATCTATTGTATCTATTGACAATTATTTTCCCCCATCATTTAAAAGCAAGTCATCCCCATTGATACAAATGCACAGACTTATACTGTTTGCCCTAAAATATTCTCCCTATTAAATCAACTTTTCAGTTTTTGAGTTTTAATTTCATATTTATGTTTTAGTCTTAATTACATTATAAACTTAAAAAGAAAATTAAAGAAAACATAATTCTATTATAATATATTTACGTCAAATATTTATATTGATATGACGTTTAAAATGACTATATATATATATATATATATATATATATATATATATAGTGTGTGTGTGTATTTAGGGATCATTTTTTCATGAAAGAATGTTTCATTAAATCATATAGACAGGTTTTGTCTATTTTATGTAAATTTTTTTTCATATTCGGTGATAAGCTTAATAGCATTAAGCGAAGTAAAAATTACAATACATAATCTTTTTCATAGTCTAATATAAGCGTTCGGCTTACGTAAACCATTTTCAAGATGTCAAATTACATTATATATTTAAATACGGACAAACCTTAATGACAAACTGTTTATATATATATATATATATATATATATATATATATATTCATAAATGGAACTTTGTCTGTCTCTGTGTCCGTTACCTATTGACTCCGAAACGGCTGAACCGATTTTCTTAAATTTACACAGTTGTACTATAAGTGTCTGCGAGTGTTCTTAGCTAGGTTTTGTGTCGATGTACCCCCGATAAATATCGAACATCGATAATCAAAAAAATCGGGTTATAGAAGGAGTGGTCCGATTTTATTCAAATTTGATACACTCATACACAAAGACATAAGAAATGATATTCAGAAGTTTCAAGGTTGCAGTTCTGACAATCTTGCAGAAAATCGATAATATATATATATAAAAGGCAAGATGTTTGTGTGTATGTCTTTATTTTTCCAGCCCTTTATTTTAGTTTTTGCTTTGGGTTTGGCTCTAAGTAGGTATAATTGTAGTTCTTAGTCTCAGCCATGATACCATTTACTCAGAGGGCTTATTTAGCCTTCAAAATTCAGTTTACCACGAAAAAACTTATTTGATATCAATAACAGGATATCAAAATTTGGCTTACATCTATTCATTTTTCTTTCAGTCTACGATTTCTCTTTAACTGGAAACAACTATTGCTTTTTAGTCTTTCGTGCCACCATGGATTAGTTTTAAAGCTTTCAATACACCCGAGCAACGCCGGGCTATACTGCTAGTATATATATATATAAATATATATATATATATATATATATATATATATATATATTTTCTTTGCTAAGAGATTTCATAACTGTTAGTGAAGAGAATCAACTGAGCCGAAGTTGTCTCGCTGTATTCTCAATCTCTCTCTCCATCAGCCTGACAAGATATATATATACATATATATATATATATATATATATATATATATATTAGCACCAAGAGTTTGTAAACCTGGCTTGAAGAGTAAGAACATCATAACCGTGTCCTAACTAAACGTCGAAGTTGGCATGAACCTGCTCATTTAGTGAGAAACTTTTTTTTGCTTACTGAGGCTCTATCCCCATCTCGATATTGAGCAGTTTAGGATAAAAAAAAAATCGTGTATGTCAAAATACATTTTATCAGTAAAACTACTTAATAAACAACAACCTTGGCGCTACACATAACCACAGCTCAGCGTTATATATATATATATATATATATATATATATATACGATTTTATGAAGGCCAATTTTTGACAATAAAAGTGATATCAAGAAAACTTAAGACTTACAACATATATTTCTGTTCGAAATACGCCATGTCTATTTCACTATGATAAAGATTAATTTTAGAGCATTTTCTAAAAGCATATTTTATACTAATTTCAATTCAAGCCGCGAATAGACGTATAAATTTCTTACCTAAAATGCTAGTCTTCTAAACTTCTCCCCTTTTGTAGTTCTCTTCTCTAATGTTTTGTTTGATTATTTTCATAAGACACAGACTCTAGGCCTATTCGACATCACAATGTAGGTCGGCGCAAAAAACTTGATGATTAGTTTTCATGTCGTTCTTCCTTAGCGTCTCTTGTGGATGTTTACATAAACGTCTTAGTTAGATTACATATATGTATTTAATCAATGTTCTACAAGTTTTTCATCTATGTTTAAAAGGGTTAACACAACCTGAAAATATCTTCTGTTCAATTCCTATTTCTTGTTAATTATATTTGTAATCTTACTCGAAAAATTTGTGATATTCTCAATGTCAATTTTGATATATTCTTATCTCACCAAGTTTTTCATTTTTTCTCTGATCTTTGTTCAACCGTTTTGCAACTTGCAATGTTGTGTTTCAATTACTTAATAACCTTGCAAGGTTTTTTTCTCATTCCAGATATCTTTCTGACAAGTAATGCTTATATATATACATTACTGTATAAAAGTATTAGGACAAGAAATATTTAATCTTTATAAGGCATCATGACAGAAAATAAACAATTTAATTAAAGTAATTTATTTGATATACTCAACAAAGACTTTAACAAGAACAAATGTTTGTTACAAAATAAATTTAATATTTAGTATAGTAGCCTTTTGCTTGGATTCCAGCTTTCATTCTGTCAGGCAATGACATCACAAGCTTCTTCAATGTATCTAATGGTATCTCCTGCCAAGCAGCTTGTATTTGTTCTCAAAGTGTGTCTTGCGAAGTAACATTAGATTTATCAATTTTATATTCAAAATATACCATAGAGGTTCAACAGAGTAGTTTCAAAATAACTTGTTTCATGAAAAATAGGAGAAATTAAATATAACTTCTTTTTAAGATATTTCTTTTATACCTAGTTTTAAATGATCAATATTCATATAATATTTTGCACACTCCCGGTAGTGTGCAAAAGTGTTAGGACAGGGGTAATTTGAAACTTTATATTGATGCCTCATAAAAGATAAAATAGTTCTTGTCCTAATGCTTTCGCATAGATCTATCTATCTATAATATATATATATATGTGTGTGTGTTATGAAAATCTCGAGGTGCATATTAAAACTGCAGGGCGCAAAATACAATTGTTTAAATGTTTTGGATACAAATATTGTAAAAAGAAATTGACCTAGGATTTTCAGAAAAAAATTATATATATTCGATAAAAATACTATCAGTATCTGAGGTATAAAAAGAAATTTATTGTTTGTTGCAAGAACGGTAACTTACCTAAGGAAATAATAGAATATACATACATACATACATACATACATATATATATATATATATATATATATATATAAGTCATCCACATACAAGCCCGTTTCGCTGTATCACAGCTCATCAGTGTGGCTAGACATATCCACTTGCCTCCAGCCGGGATCGAATAGAGACAAAAGGAAAAACTGCACTTAGCCGATGCGATACCTCCTCTACGTGCTTTATCAAGGCAGTGTAGAAATTATGCTGTACATGCTAAAATATACAGTGATGAGAATGTCATAGTTTTATCAAGATTTGTAAATATGAGACCGTTCATGAATATTCATCAGGTGGATGAAAGGTCAGTCAAAGCCTCAGGACGGCACAATATGTTCTCATTCAAAGTTTGGTTAAAAGTGATGGGGTAATATTCATTATTTTTTATTTTTTCTGAATATTGTTTGTATTGAGATTAGGTTGCTATGTTATGGATTTGTATAGTTTTTTTCTTGTATCTTGTTTTTAATTCATTTTGTCTTCACAGATATATTCCATCTCGGAATATTTGCACACGCTTCGATTTGAATGCGATATAGTCGAACGTGTTTACTAGCGTTGTGATTGTTCTCACCGATACGTGCTTATTAAGTTCAGTGTAGTTCGAATAAAATATCTTGCATAATTTCTCTTGAAGAAAATTAACATTTTATAATGTCCCAGAATTTTATAAATTTTAATCTTAAAAGTTTACATTGTGTTGTGACGTAACTCGAATACGTGACATACGGTTCACAATATATAAAGGACTAATATCGTGTAGCGACAGTGGAGTCGGCAGCTGACGGCTAGCACGGTCGTTGTCTACTCAGCTCGCTAGTTGTTGCCACCCTACACGGACGTGTACTACTATATACCGAGAATAAACGTATTAGTTACTTATATCTCTGCATTGTCATTCCTTCTCGATCAACAAATTGTTTATTTCTTTCTACAATATCCTTTTACAAATAACACCAGCCAACATCTTATTTTCAACCCGAATGTTGTTGAGCAATATTTTGGGTTTTTTTTTTCATCAATTTGACCTATTTTAAACAAAATAGAAATTATCTGTACTGAGAAAACCTGATTTGATGGGGCAAAATGGACTTGATTTTCAGATTAGGCGTGAAAAATATTCCAGGAAAATATCCGCATTGCCCAACAACATTTGGGTCTAAAAAGAATATCGATCAATGTAATAGGTTAATTTTTCAGAGCATTTCATTAAATCATTAGCACGAGTTTTTATTTTTTTTCTGACGTTTAAAACAAAACTGTGATGATGTATATGTAATCATAAACAATCATCTCAGCAGATTGACTGTCCTTTAAATTAGAAACAATGTAGGTTATTGTAGGGTATCAAAATTTTTTTCGGTTTTTAACATAATGAACGCTCTTTTTTTTTCAAGTTTTCGTTGTTTTAATTCAAATCATATTATATCTGGAAAAACATACAGATGAATAATAATTATATACGAGAGTATTTCCCAGCTGTGTCTATAATAATGTATAATTATGTAATATATAATAATATATATTATATATATATGTCACGATATATATATGTCAATATATATATGTCTTTAATATTTGAAGTTTAATTAATTAAATTAAGTTTAATTAATTAAGTTTAATTAATTATTTAATTAAGTTTATTAATTACTTAATTAAGTTTAATTAATTATTTAATTAAATTAAGTTTAATTAATTAAGTTTAATTAATTAAAAGTGTATATATATATATGTCAATATTAATATATATGTAATATATAATAATGTATAATTATGTAAACATTAGACAAAGAGAAGAAATTGAAGGAACGATTTAGACACGTGAACAAAAAGTTTCTAACAAAGATATGGTATGTTTATAAAAAGAATGTGATATTGATAAGCTTTATTTAAAGAGAACCAAGTGTGAACATGGGTTTCGCAGTGTAGAAAACTGATTTGATTGAAAAGAAATGCTTGTTTGTTTATTGTTCAGAAATCAGGGGAAAATTCTGAAAGCGACTAAAAAGAAAGTAATTGTTAATATTGAAAAGGGAAATGAAAACATTGAAAAGCAAAACAATGAACTTCATGGAAAACATTGTTGTGACGTGGCTCGATCATGTGATCGGGTTCACTTATATATAAAAGGTGAGTCGGTTGAACTCGGGAGTTAGTGTGAACTGAGGTCTACCGTTAACTACCTTGATTAGTTGCTAACTCAACGTGCAATCTAGTACGGACTAGTTATATTGTATCTCCCGAATAAAGGGTTTATATCAACGTCTGCGTATTGTTTTTTGATACAACACACATACGCACTGTGTATATATATATATATATATATATATATATATATATATGGTTAAATACATTAAAGACAAGAGGCAAACTGTATTTTAAATCGCCGACGCGTTTCGTTCTGTGATGGACATTATCAAACAAGACGAAACGAAACGAGTAGGCGATTTAAAATACAGTTTTCCTCTTGTCTTTATTTTATTTAACCATCCTGTCCTTAAGCTCAGATCATAACTGAGTATATTTTTACATATATAGTCATCCGCAGACAGATCTGTTTCACTGTATCACAGCTCATCAGTACAGTTAGTCACCGGATTGCTTTTTACCCAGGATTGAAACCCGACCAAATTGGCGTCGGTCGGCGATTTTACATCTGAGCCCTGGGCGCTCGGTAAGAGGATGCAGACTTTTAGAGAGTGATATATCATGTATACACACGCCAATAGCTGCGAGTGTTCTAATTCATTACTGAATGATCGATGCGAGATGATATATATATATATATATATATATATCATATATATAACGGACAAGAGACTGGTTAAGAAAACAAAATTCCATGAAAGCCACAGAAGGCTTAGTAATGGCAGCATATGAACAGACCATCAGAACAAGCCTGATTTAACTCCACGTAGACAAAGATAATTTGTTAATTTTGTTCAAAGAGATGTAAATGCAGTTCATCTGAAATTAGTGTGTAAGAAACCCTCTTCCGGTCAGACATCCCTCAAAGCTTTTTGTTCAACTTTTGGGTAGTACCTCGTCGATTTGTTGCAATGAGGAAGGGTCTGAAAAGACCAACCTATTTTTTGCAAGAGTCGCAGTGACTGAAGAATCTTTTCCCTTCCACTCTGTGTACGCACATTAGCATTAATAATTCAGTCGGACTGTGACCACAGTATGTAAAACATAATGTATAATTCGTGTATTTATGCTAATAAGGATTTATTAGTAGGCGTTACAATTCTGGGTAAAGGCATCAACCTGTGAGTATCTGGCATATGTCGACATTGAAGCAGATAAAGCAGTCTGTGGTTTTATTATTTATTTAATGAAATTCATCTTACCTCACTTTCAGAATTTAATAAACAAAGAAATCTCGTAGACAATTCTTAATATGATGAATTTGAATCTAACTTGGTATAAGTAATGTTAGTCATTTTACGCCAAGAAATTTGATAATGACACTAGGCTGCAAAGGATTAAGGGGAGTTGAAGGAATACGATTCAGGAAGATGCTCATTGGTGATGCATTTCAATTTTTGAACATTGCAAGTGGTAGGGAAGCAAGCAATCGGAAGGTAATTCCATAGGCTAAATAAGGAGAAACAGAAACCATTAAGAAATTGTTGCAGCTAGGTATTCAAATAGCAAAACGATGAGACCTAATTTCCAATCAAGTAATACGCATACATCTAAGCAGCAGAGGTACTAAGGAAGAAAGCTGATCAGATTAAATATTTTTAATAAGGATACAGGAAACCCTGTTACATAGGTGATAAAGAGTTGATTTTCTAAGCGCCTGTTAGATGTGACGCAAGACGAAAGGTAATTGAGGATCAAACTCATTACTCAGTCGTAATAGGTCCTAACAAGACCTATTGCTAACCATTACACCACACAGATGTGCCCATTTCGGAGAGAAAGAAACTGAAAAGCGTGATGTCAAATCAGGATCCATTACATTACAGACTCTTTAAAATTGTGTCAAGAATCTCAAGATGACACATCGCACAATAAATCCCGGGCCTAACTAATAAAACAACTTCTAGGCCAAATTAAAATTTATTCATCAACATAGTCTCCTTCTATGGTGGTACACTGATTCGAACGCTTCTCTGACAATTCGATGCCCTTTTTTGTAGATCTATCACTAAGATAGGAGATTGAGCTTTATTTAATGATTTATCAACCTCTGTGGGGTATTTCATCCCAAAAAGGTGAGAATTTAAGGTTTTTTAATGTTCGGTTATAATGAGAAGGTTGATTTAGTCACATTGTGATGAATTTATTTTATTTTTATTCTAGAAAACTGAAAATGTCTCCTAGTTTTCTATTTAAAACGGTGTTACTGTTAATAATTTTTCCTTCAAAAATGTAGTATGGCAATCATGTCTTTTTTTCAAAAATGTGTTAGAGCAATAACTTTTTACTTCAAAAATGTCCTGGGTATGAGCTTAAACTGCATCCGGCAGCAAGGCCTCTGATTGGGAGGTTGTGACGAGCATAGATCCACCTCTTAATTGCTGCTGTTCCCAGGTCCACCCTGACCCAGAGTGGTAGCACCTGTTAGGATCCCAGCTATGGGTAAATAGTTAACCCCCAAACTGGGGTCAAGCTGCTATGAAAGTATTTACCAACAAAACCTTTTTTGAATGAAATATGTGACTAACTGAACCGTTTTTGAATTAAAAATAACTGATTTAAAATGAAAATATGCTTCCGGCCTTAAATGGCCTTTCAAACAATCCCCGCCAAAATATAAACAAACGAAAATAATAAAACAAATAAACTAAATAAAACAAATCAAAACGATTTTCAGTATTAAATGACCGAATGAAGTTTGACATGCTGGTTAATTGAACCAACCAACCAACCTTCAAAAATATTTTTTTTTCTCTCAAAGTCTTATTTTATAAATATATTTCTATAAAATACTTTCATGGAATTTTAACCCCATTTTGGAGGAATAACAATTTGTCCATAGTCGGGACTCGAACATGTGCTACCACCCCGGGTCACAACAGAATTTGGGAACAACAGCAATTAAGAGGTGGTTCCATGCTCCTCACGCCGTTCCAGTCAGAGCCCTTGCTGCCGGGTGAGGTTTACCGTTATACCCAGGACCACTAAAACAGAAGTAAACAATTTTTCATATGCATAAATACTTAGTTTGGAACTTAGGATATCGGGAAGGTCGTTCATAAAGATAAGAAACAATGTAGGCCAAAAGAT
The DNA here is from genome assembly GCA_037127315.1 of Ascarosepion bandense. Classification (NCBI taxonomy): domain Eukaryota; kingdom Metazoa; phylum Mollusca; class Cephalopoda; order Sepiida; family Sepiidae; genus Ascarosepion; species Ascarosepion bandense. Next base: position 9,182,075 of record JBBBDQ010001317.1, on the reverse strand, counting down.
AGAAACCTGTGGATCCGTCATGAATGTGTAATGATATCAGAAGCGTTTCAAATTATTACGATCCCTATTACACTATTTGTTAGGAAGGGTTGGAATAAAGCAAATATTAGTTCACAGACAACGTATTCCTTGAGCCAAACCCTGACGAACAACTTTGATACAGTGAGAGCTACAGCACTTCTTATCAAAAGCATGAAAGACACATTTCTTCATAACCGTCGACACATCAGCGGCAGTCCTGGACAAACAAGCTACATAGTTTATCCGAAAGGAGGCGTTGTGAAGTAAGGTTCTCAATCTATTTGCCATAGATGATAGTATCTCATACTTTTCTAGAAAAAGGTAAGTGACTAAGAGAGCGATAAATTAAAGGGTCGGAATGTTTTTCAGGTTTGTAAATGGTAGGTTCTACAGAGGATGACTTCCAACGTGCGATAAATCAAGATCAGTGAGTCATTTATTGTGAAGTTTGAAGAAAACAAGAACAAAATTTGACATACTCCAAAGAGCAGAGCAAATGCCAATTTGAAGGTTTGAAATGAGTAAAACCATTGGTGTAAAGGGACAGAAAAGTCATTTAAAATCTTCGAGCCATCTGACGAGTCTACCCATAAACAAATTTGAAAGAAGTTTTCTGTTAATTATTTTTGTTAAGGTATTATTTTGACGTAGTCTGGGAGAAAATGTTCTGTGTAATGGATGTCACCTCATTTTGATGATCTAAGAAATATGATGAGTTCTTGATGTGGATGAAAAAGAGGATATTTAACAATTGCCTTCTAATGAACATTCAGATATTGAAAGGCTGCATAATGGTTTTAATATAGGGACAAGAATGATGTTTATATGAAGGCTTCTTTCAAGGATATCATTTTCAATGGAAGACTTGACAAATGAATGCTTCAGTTGATTCGTTAAGAGAGAATAATAATTATTAAATATCCATAAAGAAAAACCATTGAGTAGCATGATTATTTTTGGCACGGAAAATACTTCGGTCTAATTTGCTGTGTTCAACACATATTTCCTTCGGAATGACAATTTTTCTTTACTCAGCAATGGGTTCTGAAGCAGGTCTGAATGTATATTTTTGCCTTGGTTGGAGTTCAGTCAAATTCCTGAACTTTAATCATTGGAGAAGGCAACGGAAAATCACTGTATTTCTTTAGAAGTATTGGAAATTCGGATATAGCAAAGGAATCTTTAAAGGCCATAATAGCCAACAAACTGAAAGCATATTACATAAAAATGTACATATAAATGTTCAAATAATTTTCTCTTTGTGATAAGGCAAAGACGTATTGGCTTGACCAATGATACATTCCAGAAGTTGAGTAGAATATCGAGGGACAGGAACATTTCGCTGGAAACAAACGAAAGAGTACTGGATTATTAAGTGGTGTCAGTCCTTCAATATGGCAGCAAATGCTGGGAGCACTCATCACAGATGAGGAAAAGACCGGAAGCAACCGAAATGTGGTTCTACAGAAGGGGGCTGAAGACACCATGGACCGAATATATGAGCAACGACGTAGTTTGGGATAGGATGGGAACGAAAAAGAAACCGATACTTAACATCAAGAAAGGATAGCTAAATTTTTTGGGAAATTTAATAAGAAAGGTGGGCTAGTAGAATCTGTTACTCACGCTACGGATAGAGGGAAGGAGAGGCAGAGGAAAGCAATGCTTGACATACATGATGGACTTAAAACAGAGATGGTGGAGCACGGTTTGGGAAGAGTAACAAAAGAAGGGGTGTTAAGAGCAACAAGGAACAGGAAGATGCGGAAGAGCATATCGACTGCATCATGAGAGGACACGGCACATAGATGATGAATTTGGTCAAGCATGGTCAGTATCAACTATAATACGGATGGTGGTATCCAGCAGATTACCTCTATTGCTGTGATTCTAATTCTCGCTGTGTGTTACACTTTTGTGACCATTTTCTTACGAAAGCTAAAGTTAATAAATAACGATTGTCCTACTTGGCTGCGGATTCAAATATGTAAGCGTCTGTTAGATTTTTGATACATCAGTAATTTTTATCGATTCTGGAAAGTACTGCCACTACAGTAAACTTGTACCTGACGACAAAAATCTTTATTGAGCAACTTTAATCTCTTCGACTTTGTTGTTTCTACCCACTAGATTTCAGCCAACGGGCTCTTTAGCCTTATCAATTTTATCAAGTATTTTTTTAATATCCTCCCATTTAAAGTCGACTAGGGAGAGACAAAAGTAGCTTGAAAAAAAAAAGAAACATTGGAAGGTACTGTCTGTTTGAACCAAAAGAAAGATGTTGACATAATTACCGAAACAAAAAAATCTTATTAAAGATAAAAAAGATATATTATTATATGTGTCGTCTCCCTTCAGGACGTAGACGATTATGGCTGTCCACGATTTCATTTCTTTTATAGATCTAAATATGTTTTATCATTTTGCACCATCATGCACTTAACCGCTATGATTCCTCACCCATATTTACCAATTGTCCATTGTTTTAATACGCTCGAGGTGTCTATTAATACGCATATATATATATATATATATATATATATATATTGTGTGTGTGTGTGTGTATAAACAGACACACGTTTTTAAACATTTATACAAATAAAAAAATATTTCAGGCACATACATTGAGATATTTACCTATTGCTTTAATACACGTGATCCATATCTGACCAATAGCAATTAACCCCAAATCACAACATAACAGTATTCTGCCTCTTGATGTTTTCATTTTGTCTTGATCTCTTAAAAAGCTTTAATAAAAATGAAATATGTTAGACTGTGATATGATTCCTTATTTTTTTGTCATATTATATTCTATCATCTTGACTGATTTCGATTTATATATTCAACTCGTATATATATATATATATATATAAATCTAGTTAAAGAGGATCCAAGTTTTTTCGATTTTGAGTTCCCTGACATTTACTTTTTATAAAAAGTGCTCAACACAATAAATATTGCCCAGCATAAGATAATCATATAATTATGAATAAAAAGTACTTTGCGACACGGAAATCTGTTTCGAGATATATATCTCGTCATCAGGCAATGTTGGATCTGATGGCGAGTTAGAAATTTCAAAACAGAAATTTCCGTGTCGCAATGTACTTTTAATTTATAATTATATGATATTATATATATAGAGAGAGAATCCTCTATTTTTTTATCCTTGTTTTAACATATTGTGCATCGGTTCTCACATATGTATATCTGCTGATAACACTTTTACCTAAATAATAAGTCAAATCAGTCAGACAAAGTTAAAATGACATCTGCTCTCAAAAATGACTTCCAATTACTTGTTAAATAGGGCAAGTTTGCAACTTGTCAGAACCAAATTCTCGAAGCCTTATTTTACTTATTATGAACCTTAGAAATTTCAACTGCTTCTTTGTAATTCTAAGTTGTTTTTTTTTTCAGTATTTAATCTATAGTATTTTCAGCCTTCTTCTGTAATAAACCCAAGACGAGAATTTATTAAATAATGCTTATGACCGTTGCTGTCTTGAAACAGAAATCATCTCCATTCAACTCGATACACCGATTTCATTCCTTGAAAGAACTTTAGATCCATTATCGGTTCATTTGGTGTTACAAGAGATAATTCAATCGAATTTGTACACATAATAATAGAAGAATATATTTTTAATATCTGCGATATGTCGTATTTAAATTAGATTTTGTTAGTGTTATTGTTGTTGTTCACATTATATTACTGTTTGAAGCCTGAATTAAGATTATTTCAAACTTCTGTTCAGTCAGAAATCTTCCTGCATTTGTTAAGAGGAGGTGATTGAATTTAATTTAATTTCAGCTTTTCATTATCCCTATTCATTAATGTTTTACTCCCCACCACTTTCTTAGCGTGTGTGCTTCTTGATTTCGCCGTTTGGCAGAATACAGCGGCCACTCTTTTTCTGGGATGGACTGGTCTTACTAACATTGTTTAATATGTTTAGTTCAAAAATTCGTTGTATTTTTAGTTTGTTTTTTAGGTTCATCCCCCTCCCATCATTTCATCTTTCATTAAATGTTTTTAATTATATATTATATTGTATATAAATACATTTTTATTGTCATGGGTTTTTCCCCTTTTTTAGGTGCCCCTTGTAAATATATAGTATTGTGGTGTGTGAAGGATTGGGAGATGATGGATGGGTTCTTTTGGTGATTGTGCAAATTGTAATGAGTGAATGGGTCGTGATAGTGTTTAGCTAGGTTTAGGATAGTTAAGTAAGAACCAACCTCTTCCCCTCCCATTTTCGGCTTTGTGCCACAATTTTTGTAATTTTTACATAAATAAAGATTGTTATGATGAGGTGACTGAATTTAACCCTTTGTAGCATATTGGTCACAATTGTAACCAATATGCAACAAAGGGTTTATACACCAACTGCTATTAGATCACGTGAATTTATACATTATTGCATCTTGTCTCTATCTGCCTTTTATTCTTAGTCTTGCTTTACACGCAAACGAATCTTGTATTATAATTTCGTTTCTTCAAAGTACTTTTTCTTATATAATCGAGAAGATATATTTTTTAATTGTGAAAATTAACATTTCACCCTGAAGCATTTATTATTGTAGTATTTCGTTCATTTATAATTTTAGGTTTTTAGTTTTTAATCGGATACACTATGTTTAATGATGAATTGTTAAATGTCAGCGTCAAATTGGTAAAACTATTCTAAATTGTCAGATGACACAGATATTTGTATTTCCGAAGATAAATTTGATTTTGACATCTATTTTCACCTTTATATCATAGTAATAAGTTTAACTGAACCATTTCTCTTATTGTTAAACTTATTAAAATATAAATGATTAAAATCAGATAGTGACACATAACTGAACTGCTACACTGAGGTGGTCCTCAATATATTGTAGAGTAAATTTGGATAAAGAATGTATTAAAATCCAAAGAATCGAAAGGCTATAGTTAAAGCGTTAAACAATTATGATTAAGGAGATATGTTAATAATTTTAATTGTTCTTTTGTTTGTTGTGTCCTTTCAGGAAGTCGATGATTATAGCTTTCCACAAACTCCTATCCCTTTAGATCTAAGCTTTGTTTGGGTTTTTACAATCGCTGTTACTTCTTGTATTTTTTAAACCAAATTCACGTGTTTTGCGCTTATTTGTGTGTTAACATTTGTTTATTGTTTTAATGATTGCAGGTAAATGTTTTCGCACGCAGCTTATCACGGCGAACACTAAGAGAGTTTAATTTTTAAAAGATATTTCTCGTTAAACACAAATAAAATTAGGTACCTCTACTAAATCGCTGAAAACAAAAACAGTATAGTATGAATAAAAAAGGTCCCAAACTCACATTTGTTACCCCGCTCCACTTAAATTCATAAAATTTTAAGAAATTAAATTTTGTTGCGATAAATGGTTTTATTAGTTAAACGCAGGCCTCATTGGGGAATGAAAATCATGTTTTTTTTTAAGCTTGCATTAATTTCCGAAAATTTGCTCTTAATAATAAAATAAAAATGCAGTATAACCATGAGAGAACTTAATTTGATAATCTTTTAATTGCTTGAATAAATAATTTAAATTAAAAACATTGTAGTCGCAAGAATTATTTTAATACTTTTAAAATGCTTCAAAGATTTGTTGGGCTTAGCTTAAAAACTTATTAAGCGAAAATTATGTTTACTAATCGAAAATTAAAAAATTTAATAGAAGTCGTCGTGCCTTCCTATTTTTAAAATAGTTTTCAATTTTTATTTTTTGTATTTGAAGTTATTTTTTGTATGGTAATTTTTATGTGTAAATTAAAGTCATGTGTTCAGAGTTTTTTCCCTTACACGAACAAAATGTTTACAATTATCTAGCTTGTGAAAGCCGTACACAATATCTCGTATGTCACACTCACAACACGTTTGATATACGGTGAAAAAAGGTTAGAAAATATAACTCTGTTTAAGAAATAGTTTTATTCTAAATTTCATGCCAGGAATAAGTAATACTTGTGTAAATCAGTTTAATTTAACATTATATTAGTTATTTTTTTAAAAATAGTATGTCACAGATGTAGATTTTATTTTAGCAAGAATTTTTAAAACCGAGAATTAATTTTTTTACAAATCTGTCGATCGCTCAAAGATGACTGAAAAATTGAAAGATGAAAAAGAAAAAATTGAAAACTTTTAGAACCCAGTCTATATAATTTCTGTTTAAAATACACCAGTCTATTTTTGCTTACTGAAAATAGTAAATGTAATTAATTAGCTTTCAGTTAAAACTAAAAGTAAAATAAAAATTTCAAGAAAACTTATTTTTAAAAATTCTATTTAAAACTTAGATATCGAAAATGAATGGAGGTACCTAAATCAAACGTTCAACACACAAAATAAAATATTTACTTTTATTTATGTTCCTTTGTCTCATAAAAAATGGAATCAACTGTTTTTTCCAGCCAGCTTTGAGAAAATTCCTTGTTACTAGCGTTTATTTTTAAGTTATAATTCATACTCAGTTGCGTCCAGTTTTGATGTTTTCCTTGATGAGGGAGACCCATGCCAATATCACCCTAGATTTTATGCGTGAGTATTTTATAAGCGGTATAAGAAGCCAGTTATCGATATTCCCGAGGATAGCCAGCGTCTGTACGTCCGACGAGCAGGCACGATAGCGTCTGTGTGTCCGAGAAGGCGCGATAGCGTCTGTACGTCCGACGGGCAGACGTGATACCATCTGCACCATCCTATAGAATACCAGGTGTGCGCATGTCTACCACGATACACTGTCGAGAAAGGATAGAGAAAACCGCAAAGAAGACGAAAAATGTGAACGTATGAAATCCATCGGTAGGAAAGGAAAACAGCAAAACCATGCAAACATCGGCTTTTTTTATACTTCTTTTAATTTCCTTTTATGTTTGTTAGATAATAAAGATGTCTATAGTGAAAGAAGAAACAGAGAATTTAGCGTAACTAACCTGTCTTTATCGGATTGAAGTGATACTTTCAAATTTAAAATGAGGCGGTATTGTCTATGGGTCTATATTCATCATCTTGGTTTCTTCTGAAATACAATAGTAACAATCTCCAAAACAATGCGTATATATTATCATGTTTCAGTCAGATAAATGCCATATGTGATACATGCTTAGACGATCATGTCTCTTTCGAGACAAGAGTAACTAGGCAGAAAATTTACCCGTAGTAAGTTACCATTACTTTCTGCGTTAGACCCCTTGCCAACCAAGGCTATAGAAAAAAATCTATTCGGCTATTCAACCCATAGCTGGAGGAAGAAGAGATGGATTATTAGCTTTCTTAAGAGTATTTTTGCACGAGTAAATAAAACTTATAACAACCCATTTTTCTTAATAATTATAACCACTCAGTCAGTTTAGTGCCACAGGTGATACATGTCTCGAAAGAGACATCACTGTCTGGGCAGAAGATTATCCTGCAGTAGGTTGCCATAGCTTTCTGTGGTAGACTGATTGCCATTCAAGGCTATAGAACCCAATCTGTCCTGTTATTTAACCCATAACTAGAGGGAAGAGATGGATTAATACTTTTCCCAAGGGTATTTTTGCATAAGTAAATGAAACTTATACCAGCCCAATTTTCTTAATAATTACAACCACTAATAATTCTTTTAATCGTGATTTTCATTGTAAATCAATAATCATTATTCATGTATTTATTTAAATATATAATAAACTTGTGTGTAATCAAATTTTGATGAATAATCATGGCTTTCGTTTAATTTCCATAATAAAATATCAATGCGTTTAAATTATTCGTGTTTTATACCTATGCTTAAACTGTTGTCATACGTCTTGACCCCTGACACTTAATTCTGTTCTGATTTTTAATGAATTTCTAGTGTTGCCTCTATTACGTCATTTGTATAAAAGATATAAAAACGCTTTAGTATTTGTTTATATTTCTGAGATGAGATAGTATTTACATTATTCGGACTATTGTCATCATCTTTGTTGCCATTTGTACGACATTTTGGTCGTTGTACACTCTGGCCTTCTTCAGGAGCTAACACGAGGGAAGATAGAAACATCAGGCGTAGCTGGCCACATATGGAGAGAGAGAAAGGGCATCACCGCCCTCTATGGGATGATGCTGAAATAATAGAACGCCAATGGAAACTATGTAAACTGAAGGAATCGGCACATATGCTCGGCTTAAAATATCTCCTAAGCCGAACAAGCATAGAGATAAACACAATATGGGAACCAGTAATACGGAGTGCGAGAGAAAATCATTAGTGTGAAAATATTGCAATATGAACTCTGGTAAAAAATACGAGAGAAAACCATTAACATAAAAAATACTAGAGAAAACCATTAATATAAAATAACTGCAATATGAACTCTGGCGTAAATGAGTTACTGGACATTAGGCTTATAAGTCCCGAAAATTCAGTTGCTTTTAAGGACACATGGCCCAGTGGATGTAGCCGGTGCTTAGTTCCTGACTTGACTCTTATAGTTGTGAGTTCAATAACAGGCTTCAGTAGTGGTTAACTAATAACTTGCAGGATTATAGAGAGATACCTAATGACTTCCAATCGAGGCGATGGAGTTCATATGCCCCAGTGATTGTAAGAAAGGGTTCGGTTCGAAATTCCTAGCAGCTGACAAAGGCCGGAGTGTACAACGGTCGAAACGTCGTACAAATAGCAACTTGTCCTAATAATGTAAATACTAAAAGACCCACTGTGCTCCCAACGCATTTCTGAATTACTGACTATTGGCACTATTTTTCTCAATGGGTTTCCACAGTAAAAACTTAAGCAATGTTTGTATACATAATAATCATATTTTATGTGTGATGCTTGCTTACATTCCTGACCTCTGTCAATAATTTTCGATGTAGTCATTCATAATTTATGCCAGGACGTTGATACTTCTGAATTAAACTTCAAGGAAAACAGTTGCAAAAATTTCTGTCTTAGAACATCAAAATTTGCCATTACCACCAAAAATGCCACAGTTAAGTAATAATTATTTGTAGTAACTAAATGGGAAATAGAAAGAAATTGTTTAAAACATGCATATATACCGAGTGAGCGTGAAGTGTTGATAGAGACAGTTTCTCCAGGAAAAGCTGTCAAGAGAAATAATATCAGAAGTGCAAGAATCTAATTCCATACGGCTACGTCCCCAAATCCATTTAGAACATTTATCATTCATCCAGTGTCTTACCGACATGGCTTAATAGGCAGATGATCAATCTGATTAGAAACACTCAGGGATGCCTTAAACTCACCTTTCAATTTGAGGCATTAACTAGTCTCTCAGCATTATGTGTTATGGTGTTTTTCTAAGCACAGTTTAGATGTGGCACAAGACCGAAAGTATGGGACAGGGACATCCAGTGAGGATCGAACTCAGTTGTAACTGAATCTAGCAATACAAGCTTGCTAACCATTACACCACCTTAAGGTTTCCTAACCATGATGTGGTATGACTCGACGATTACGTAAGAAATGGCCACAACACAGTCCACAAAACATCACAATCCCTTGTGCTCTTCGAGGTTTGGATGGATTAGTCCAACGCAAATTTATTTGCGACCAGTCGCGAACATTTTGTCGCTTAATCTCACCGTTCACATAAACAAAATTTCGTCGCTAAAAAGCCGTTTTCTGTATCCATATATTATGGTTAATATATATGTGGGTTTATCAAAAATACCTTTACAAAATTTATGATCGGGATCTTCCCAGGTTTTCATTTTTATCGAAGGTGGCAAATTTCATTTTCATAGTTTTGTCGACTAGATAAATACATAAAATAATTTTTACATTCAGTTAAAAGTAAAAATAAAATCCATGCTTGATAATTGCGAAAAAGACAGCCGAAAGCATTTGGGCATAAAAAGCATCATGACTATTTTTATATAAATTACGCACAGAAAAGAAAAAATTATAAGGACACAAGAAAAATTATATAAAACAAACTTTATCACAGTTTCCTTGTTAGTCGTTTTAAACCAAACTTCCATATATATATATATATATATATATATATATATATATATATATAAATAATTGATGTCGAGAATTTTATCACGTGATTGAGTCGACTTGGAAGTTTCGTGAAGGGATCATTATGATGTCATCTCTAATCAGGATATTTTTAAGCTGCAGATAGCTCGGTTAAGTGACAATTTTTTCCACATTTACACTGTTAACAATATATCTCGATACCGAGCACTTTTCGACAAAAAACCGCTTGCCGAAATTTCTTTTTATCCGTAAGCCACTGAAAAATCTCTTTGTATTAAACACCCACTCAACAGTTTTATCACCAGTTAGCAACTATAGTTTGATGAATACAATTGATAGTACTGAAACTTGAAAGCTTTTGTGTAGCGATGTAAAATGTTTTTATTATAATCACTTATAAAAATATTACGCTAATATATATATATATATAATTTTAAGCAGTATTTTGCTTATCATGTCTACGAGATTTAAAATTCTCTCAAGGTCTAAATTAGAAAACCTATATTCGTACCATTATTAAAGATGCTGGAATAATGATTGGTTCCGTGTATAGTTAACAAAAATACATAAATTTGCTGCCATGCTTTCTCTTTCCATGACTGCTGTTGGTTTTCAGATACGTACAATAATTTTTTTTTTAATTTAAATAAAAACGCCGGAAAATTTTCACAAATATTCCTGTTAAGATTTAATTAAATTTTAAATATATTATATATTGGATAAAACGCCCATTCAAATTATAAACTGTCAGAATAATATTTTATTGTTCGCTTTTTTTATCAAATTCTAACAGGATTAGAAATTCCGGGCTTTTATTAAATACTATGAAATGTATGCAAACCTTTCTGGAAGATGATTTGTATTAAATATAAATGATATTAATAAACGGAAAAAAATACTACTACGTCTAAAATGATAAAATCAATTTTTAAACATTGTTCTGCAAGTCAACTGTTTTATTTTATGTTAAAGGATGAAACGAAATATAATCCTTCAGTGTTTTAAGAATGTATTGGAAACAATATATATTAAAATTAACGAATTTTAATTTATGAACAATCTAACTGATGCTTATATTTAATACTAGCAGTATAGCTCGTCGTTGCTCTGGTGTAATGTAATCCATGGTACTGGAGCTCAGACACTTTGGATGTTGGCACGACAAATGTAGGTTGTTAAGACTAAGAAATATAATTATAACTACTTTAAGCAAAACCAAAATAAAAGGGCTGAAAATCTGATTTTGATCATTTGATATGATATCGGAGTATCGATTTCCAATATCGGACTCAAATAAGTCATCCAAGGATAAATTAACCTAAGTCCAAGAAAACTTATCGTACCCATCGGGAGTATAATTGGGGAAAATGAGCCATATTGATGGCTGAATATTGGGTTTTGATCAGATTCGATAGAATACCGGGGGTATCAATTTCAAGTAGCTCATGACCTGACCGGAAGCTTAAAGAATATTTGTGTGAAGTTTGGTGAGAATCAGATAAAAATTGTGGATTTGTATAAAGGACATACAGACAGATAGACACACAAACAAACATCTTGCCTTTTACATATATAGATTATTTCTGTAATCGATGTAAATATGTCATAGTGAATTTAAACTTAAATTTAAACTAATTTTCAGTAACATGATATTTCGTTTTATTATATTTTTTTACAATATACGAGAGGATAGAATAGTATTGGAAGGTGCGTTATCACAAAAAAAAACACTACATTACAAAAATCATATAAGAGAAGCATCACAACTCTTAATGAAATTTAGCTAAAACTCTCCCGGAATCAACCGTTAAGTGTTTGACGAGGGATCGCAACTTCAAGGAAAAAAAACAAGCCTCTGTATGAAAAAATTTCAACTGATAGTGTTCATTAAAATAATGAGAGCAGACACTGCGAGTGGATAATTCCAACTGTCGGTTTTCCTCAAGCAATATCTACTGAGAGCTAAAAGAAAGACCGACAGTAAAGTGGATTAGAGATTATAAGGAGGTTACACAAACACATTGTGATGTTGTGCACAAGCAAAGTACAGTTTTAAGAATAAAACATTTAATCTAATATGCTAACCTCCTTAAGATAATTTTTTTTTTTACCTTAAGTCTTAAGTTCAAGACATGATGACTGTGTATAAATAGTAAGTAAACAAATCAACAAAAGTAACAGTAAGAAAAAATTTGAGTTCATTATGTCGGGGGATGTGCGTTGCGGTGCAGTGGATATCGGCTTGGAACGAGAAGTTGCAGGAGTTCGAATGCTAGTTGAATGCATTGCATTCATTTACGCGCAAACACTCTTTGGGAAAGGTATTAATGTGTTGATTCTTCCTCGATGTTTAATCGCTATGGATTAAATAGGACGAATTATGTTGTCAATCAGTATACCGCAGAAAATTAAAGCTACCTAATTCAGCAAAATCTTCTGCCAAGTTAGTCACGTCTCGAAAGAGGCATGGCTGCGCAAATGTGCATCACGTATGTCACTTAACTGATGTTGGAGATTTGAAAAAATCAACTGTGTATCTTGCTATTTTTTAATGAACTATATTGTGGTGCAATTGATATCGACTCTGAACGACAAATCGGTGAGCCGAGTTCGGATACTAGTTGAACTCCTTGCATTCACTTACGCGCAAATACCCTTGAGAAAGGTATTAATCCGTCTCTTCCCTTCAGTTATGGGTTAAATAATGAGACAGACTGGGTTCTATAGACTTGGTCGGCAACCAGTCTACCGCAGAAAGCAATGGCAACCTACGTTGGGCTCATCTTCTGCCCAGTCAGTCATGTCTTTTTCCAGAGATGATCGCCCAAAGAGTGTATCATGAATGGCACTTAACTGACTGACTGACTGACTGACTGAAGTAAATTCTGAACATGAAGATGACAGTTGTATCATTTTTTATCGGAATACTCTGAATAGTTACAATATATAAGAATTTTGGATACTATTTACATTGTCTGGAGGGGCACACATGGCCCAGTGGATATAGATGTTGGTTAGTTCCAGTGAGTTGACGTAAAAAATTGTGATTTCAATAATAGACTACAGCAACGGTGAACAAAAACTTTGTTACGTGAAAAGAAAATAACAACATGGCTACCAGAACTGACATCGCACATGAACTGAGAATTACCGTAATAAAGGGTTTGGTTCAAAATTCCTAGCACCTGAAGAAAGCCGTAGCTTACATCGGCCGAAAGATGTAAACATGGCAGTAAAGATGAGGACAAAATCCAGAACAAAGTAAATGTTGTAACTATTAATCAGGGACGGTATAAAAATCATCTCGACAACATGACTAAAATAAAATGAATATTGTGAAAAAAGTGGTAGACTATTGATGAAACCTGTTGTCACTTTATCTGCAGAGAAAACTACTGGTTACTATTGGTGTGAAGACTCGACAAGTGAAAGATAGCAGAAACAAAAAGAAAAATGATAGGCGAATATTCGGACACAAACTCTGAAGAAACTCTATCGTGGGTGAATTATTTCCTCTTATCGAAAAGGCTTAAATTTGTGAGCTGAGCTAAAAATACAAAAGGAAAAATAACAAAAAAAAAATCAAATTTGATATCGAATAAATTTTAAAGGGTAAAGATAGACGAAACGCAATCGTCTTAAATAAATCTGTAAACATTTGCCCAGCTTTAAGAATAAGTAAACATACACATTGAAAAAAGTATGTCAAATAACACCACCTAAACAGTGTAAATGGATATAGATAGGTCCTCGTCTAGTCTAGAATCATTCAAGTATATATATATATATATATATACCAGAATGATAATAAATGTAGATTGTATCCAGCCATTTAGTGGCTTGCGAATAAAAGTTAATATACTGTTAGTAAATCTAATCATGAATCAATGAACCGAATGGATACTACATCCTGGTAAACTCGAAATCGGAACTGATTAGTTGAAGATATTTTTGCATTTGCTGCTAGTCAGGTTTTGTCTTATGCTACTGAACATTTTGATTATGAATATGGCGAACTTTAATGTCGTTATACTAATCGACATTTTATTTCGATGAAACACAAATTTTTTAATGATAATATACACGCTAAAATGTCTGCCTTCTTCTACCGAACGCCCATAGCCCAGAGATAGAATCGCCGACTGACGCCAATTCGGACGGGTTTCAATCCTGGATTAAAAAGCAATCGGAGTCTAACCCTACTGATGAGCTGTGATGCAGCGAAACAGATCTGTCTGCGAATGACTATATATATATATATATATATGACATACACACAGGACTGGGTGTTAAAAATTTCTCATTACGAAAAAAATGGAATTATAAAAGAAATTTTAATATTTCATTATTTTTGATGATTTTAGTAAGCTATATATTCATGAAGTTAAATCTGGTAGACCCATAGATTAATTACTGAAAACCACCTGAACAGATCTATTTATCAATCTGAATGTATATTTTTACTGGGAAAAACATGAAAGATAATGCAGTACTTTTATCCAAACCTGACAATATTCTACGCACATTTCTGTGGTGCATGTGTCTTGTATGCACTTATCTGACTCGATACGATAAAAGGGATATTGAGTTTCGTATAAAGGTACACCAACGTCACTTTACCTAGTAGTTGCTCTCTTGACCAATAATAATAGTTAATGTGACTTTGAAATTTAAACTAATCGCTTCAATTAAACCGCTTAACTAAAGACCTGGAATAATTGTGGAACGCGAAGACTGTGATTTTGTCCATCATTAAAGGCATATATTTCACAATTTTAATAATAAATCTGGTTCCTTTCAGCACTGATCATATATCATTACATTTGTGGCGTTCTCTTTCCAACCAAAAAAAAAATATATTAGTAGATTTATTAATAGATGTTTCAATGTCCTAACTCTAAATCACTGGGGCGAGTGAAATCAATATTTCTCTTTCCAACATCCTTTTCACTATATTTTCATCATTAATATCGTCAGGGTTTGAACATTATTAGCCTTTCTTCTGTTTATTAGTTCCACCTTCTATATTTTATACATAGTTCTAATGCTAATCCTCCCGTCCCAAAGATTTTTCCTTTACAGCTAAGGATTCATAACTTACCATTCTTTCAGTTCCATCAATCTTTATCATATGATCACGCCGAATTTATTTTCCTGATTTCAAAACTATTAAATTCAGCTTTCTTACTTGGATGAAATTTTTGGGTATTATTCTCAAAATGTTATATATATATATATATATATATATGTATATATATATATGTCGCTCATTCAGTAAAATGAATTAGAGCACTCTGGCTATTGGGCACGTGTAATGATAACATACACGCTAAAACGTCTACCTTCTTCTACCGAACGCCCATAGCCCAGAGGTAGAATCGCCGACTGACGCCAATTCGGTCGGGGTTAATCCTAGGTAAAAACGCAATCGGAGTCTAACCGTCCTAACGAGCTGTGATACAGCGAAACAGATCTGTCTGCGGATGACTATATATATATAGATATATATATATATATGTGAAAAGTGTATGTATATAATTATAAATATCAATATATATATATATATATATATATTGATATTTATAATTATATACATACATATATATGTAATTTGTTATATATATTATATTGTTTACATATTATATATGCGTGGTACTTATTTAAAAGCGCTCAATATCAGTGATAGAGCAAACATATTCAGATAGATAGGTGTGAACTCACACCTATCTATCTGAATATATATATATATATATATATATATATATATATATATATGTGAAAAGTGTATGTGTATATATATATATATATATAACCAGGTATCGCGTTGGCTTTATTTTTTAACTCAAATAATTTGCACAAATCTAAGTGAATCAGTCAGTTAAATGCCATATTGATACACGCTTTAGCGATCATGTCTTGAAAGTGACAGGACTGACTGGACAGAGTATTTTCCCGCAGTAAATAGTCATAATTTTTCTTCATTAGACAGGTTGCCAAACATGGCAGTAAAGCCCAAACTGTCTTCCTATTTAACCCATAGTTAGCGGGAGAAATGACGGATTAATACCTTTGTCAAGTATATATGTGCGTAGGTCAATACAACGAATTCAACTTGGATTCTTTAATTTCTCATTGCGAGCCGATATGTACTGCACCTCAACGCATATCCTAAGTGAAACACTGTTCCTAAAATCTCGTATCTGCTTTTGCATTTCTTTTGAAATATATTTATATATAGTTTAACTATATTTTCTTTTCTTTAGAGGCAGGATCGGGTCACTCATTTTTAGTTTTATTTATTGTAATTGACCCTCGTGTATTTGTTCTAAGCCTCAATGATTAATGATAAAGTTTTATTCTTTAGGTGTCCTTACTACAGTTATTGTTATTTGTGTCAGTCACTACAATATAAATTTATCAAAAATCATGTTACTGCGATAAAGTTACATGGAAAAGTATAGCTAAGCGTGCGTTTTGAAATCCACCAATAATCGATGAGTATACAATTCATACAGACCTTCATACAGGTCAGGTATTAAAGAGAAAACACTGCTAATGATGTCATGTGTGCTGTCGTTTCTGAGCGAAGGTGAAAAGCCGTTGTGGTTCGAACAAAGCAACAGAATCCCGAGAAAGGCTCCTTATCAGGCAACGCGATACCTGTTTATATATATATATATATATATATATATATATATATATATATATATGTGTGTGTGCACTCTAACATTCTGGAATTAATAGTCGATAAAACAGAGACTTTGAAAAAAAATATTTTCATTATTTTTCCTTCTCCGATGGAACATGCAATCATCTATAGGTTTAATTGGACTGGCCTGATCTCTTTGCTATCAAAGGATATCAAAGTCCACGCACACTGCAAAGAGGTAATTCTAAGATCGATCATAGATATACAGATATGCAGCATATTTGATGCAAACGATATATTAAGACTGATGCCATTAGGAAAACGATTCAGAACGTGGCTGCATCTGTTTTCTCAACATCAAAGACCGGTTTCATCGACTTACCTGTTTATGTAAAAATAAAACTCTCTATTAGACAAGATATGGAGGTGTTTTTTCTTCAAGTGTTGCTAGCAATAATGAATTCGAGGTTATTATTTGAAAGATATTTGGATATACAGTATCGCATTTAATGGTTGTGCATTATGCGTGACAGAATTCTTTCAGCTTCCAAAGATAATACAACTGTACTGATTTATGGCGCAGACAATGGATAACCTATCCATGTTGAAGAGGCTCGGACTTAATAACCTGCTTCAGCAAGATGTTCAGATGAAGATATGACGAGGATGTTAAAGAAGGCTTCTCGATGAGAGAATACCATATTTATTAGGCGAGGGAGGCAACGATAAGTTTTCAAAAAGAAGGAATAACAGATAAGGAAATACATATATATTCCTGTAGAAATGGAGAAATTAGCGAATACGTTGGGACAGATTTAGTTATACAAAACAAAACAAAAAAAAAACAGAAATAGAAAATAGCTGCTTGATAGATGAATAGATAGAAAAGCGAATGTGATATTTAGATAGGTTTTAATAGGTGGGCATGAAAGATAACGGTGATAGCAATCATTTCCCGACAACGAAACATTTAGTATTCATTCAGATCTATTGTCGGTTGAAATCTCTAAAGCGTTTTTCTTAAAACAATTGTTTAGGACAATTGGTGGAAAAAGACTAGTTGCTGTTATAGTTCTTCTTAGTATTTTTTGTGGGTATTCAAACCCATGTGAACAATGATGAGGTTTTGGAAAGGATGGAAACGAAAGAGAAATTAATACTGAGCATCAGGAAGAGACAGCTAAAGTTCCTGGGACTACAATAAAGAAGTAGGTCTTACAGAACCTGGCACTAACAGGCCAGATAGAGGGAAGGAGAGACAGGGGAAAACCGACTGTAACGTACTTGACTGGCCTGAGCAGGTGGATGGCAGAATTAGGGTTGTGTGGTGTAACAGGAGAAAGCGATCTAACAGCCACTGGAGATAGGGAGACGTCGAAGGCCATGATCGCCTACGTACTGACAGAACAAAACACATAGAAGAAGAGAAAGATTCCTAACTCTTTATTTGAAATTGTGCTAAATGTCAACATTTTGATAGTCATTATTTACTCTTCAAGTTATATGTGCCATCTATTATAGTTGTTACTGCTGTTGGTCGTCTTCAATTGATGTATTTTCTGTTACTGTGTAAATTTCTTTGTTTGTGAATTTGTAGTCCCAGTGCACAATGTTAAAAAGACGATTATCTTTTCCAAGGCTCTCCGGCTTCACTCGCTCAACGTCTTTTCTTAGAAGGTCGTTGTACATATTCTGAATGTGAAGATGTAAGGAAGAGTCAGTGTGATGCTATAGAGACGCACTTGCTCGTTGTGTTGAAATACAAATTCAAAGATCATGGGCGTTTAAATTGATCATAGTCATTGCGGAGAATTGCTGTGCATGATGGACTTGACAGTTCATTGTAGTTTCGAAGTTAGAACATTCTTTTACTGGTAAACAAGGTTCTGGATAACAAATTAGTACAGACGCTCGACTGGATCGACGCATTCTAAATACTTGAATGACAGATAGCACAACTATCAAAGTATCTATCTTTCTATAATTTAGAACTGTCAACACATGCTATGTAATTGTAGTAGGAATACGGGCAAAACTAACGCCGTCCAGCATGCCCCCTGTGATTTTGCGGGGTTTTTAAGTATATCTCTGACGACTTGCTAACTCTTTGTAGGCTAATTTTGAGTTACAAGAACATTTTTTGTTGAATGACTGTTGCATTAACAATGTTTTTGAGGTAACAATGATTATTTCTTAATACACGTTTTATTATTTAAATCATGCAAAGAAAAAGAATAAATGGATTCATACCTTTCCAAGGAGTATTTGTAAGTAACTTAATGTCACGAACATTCTCTGATTTCACCACTATTCATTAAACCAACTGGTGTTGCTGGATGCTCAACTGGGGGATAGAATGGTGTTCTGTAGTATTCAGGTATAAAAGCAGGCTTTTCTTTATTGAATTGATGTTCGGCTGTGTATCAACATTGGGCTAGGAAATAAATATTTCATAGTATGTTAATCTACGACGCATATGGAGAAAGAAGCATGAGAGAGAGGATGCAGGTTATTGAGATAGGAGATAACTATTGACTTTAAATTTAAATTCTTGGAGATTGTAGCTGTCGGGGAAGCAAGTAAACGGAAGGCAATTCCGCACATGGAAAGTGCGAGAAAAAAAGCTACTGGAGTAGAAATTGCGTTTACATTTTATTGGTTTCACAGTAAAAGCGTGGGATCTAATTGCAAATCTTATGGTTTGAGAAAATTCATATATAGGGGCCACCAGTGACCTAAGTTCATCGAAGCAGAAGGCGTGAAAGTATTTGTAGAAGAGACACAGCGAAGCCACATTGCGCCGGTAAGAAATCAAATCTAGTGATCGTGATACCCTATGAAACTTCTAACAATATTATAGGATGTGTTCGTATTTAACATGTATGGAGCAAGATGGAACAATGCCTGATTTTTTACAGTTGCACACCCACAATAATTTCTCTGAATGTAACTTGCATAACCGTCTTAAGTCTTAATGGGAATTACGTTTATTAATATTGGGTTTGTTATATATATATATATATATATATATATATATATATATATATATAAATCTGCATACAGTCCTGGTTCGTTGTATGTTAGCTCATCAGTATGGTTAGACATCCGATTGTTTTTAACCAGGATTGAAACACGACCGATTTGATATCAGTCGGAAATTTTATCTCTAAGCTTTCGGCACACGGTGGAGGAAGGCAGATTTTAGCGTTTTATATACACAATGAAAACATACCCCGGTATATATAGAAATATCTTTCTATCTATCCATATATATATATATATATATATATATATATATATATATAGTAACAAATAGATTGATAAATATATATGGATATTTCCAAAGATTTATTTTATTCTATGCAAGAGTACTGTAATGGCAACTAACATAGCAAGTCTTTTACAGAAAGACTAAGACATTTTGAATAAATTGCGATGGGCAGTTAGACAGGCAGAACAAAAGTTCACCGAATCAATGAGTTACAAATCAATTGAGATGAATGAAACAAGAGGCGGATGAATTACGAAAACTACAGTTCACTGAAAAAGACAGCGACGAAACTACAGAAAGAAAAAAGGCAAATGCAAAGTCAGACATTTCACTCTAATAATCAGTTAGATATGAATAACGTGACAGAAATATAAAAAAGACAGGTAGACGTCAGATAATTTTAATTCTGCTAGATAGTTTGCAAATTAGCACGTTTGTTAGGCGTTTCTATTACCTCAGGTAGACAATAAACCATTCCGTTTTGCCTTCGAGAAAAGCAATAGAAAAATATATGAAATACGCTGTTCGATTTTAGTGAGAAAAAGAAAGCATACATAAGTAGACGATTATCCTGTAGGTGGGTCTAATGGATGGTTGGAGCGCCGGATGAAATCAATAAACTGACTGATTAAGTGCTGGCTGTGGGGTCAGTCAGCATAAGAACAGAGGAATCTGAGACGATTGTTTCAACTTCTGAGGAATGCCCATATGTGAATAAACGATCCCAGATATAACAGGTGTTTGAAACCTATGGTGGCAATAGAAGGCTGACAAGGAGAGTTCAATACTTAAATTGTGGGCGCGTGGGAGTAAGAAATGTCGTTGATGTATTCGCTCCTTAGGTCAGTAAATAGTTTTTGAGGCAGGGAAGAAGGAAAGAAGTAATGAAGGCGATCGTAGTAGCCGCTTGACTTAGGTCAAGGGGATATTAATTACTCTCTTCTCCTCGAGTCGGTCTGCCAGTCAATGCTTTCTGTATCCGCTTTTTATATCTTCTTTTTGCATCACAGCAGCTCATTTGGGATTTCACACTTGTATTTGGTTCTGGGCTTCACATTGGCTGATAAATAAACATCGCGTAGGCTCGCGAACTGGAAATTTAATATTTAATCAATTTTTAGTTTTCAACCGGAACATCTGCGTGGAGCCGACGGCGCAGCGACGACTTTTGGTCATTTGCTTTTTGGTCGTGAAAGCGCAAACATCCGGTCCATCGCTTTTGCTCGGTATCACCACAAACCTCCTCACGTTTGAGTATTTTAGCCTTAGTCGAATGAAGCAAATGGGATCTCCCCCCATCTTCTTTCTCATATGTATTTGCGAGGTGGCGAGGAAACATGATCGATGAATGATAAGAAGTAATAAAGTATTATCACAAAATCAAGAGACTACACATTGATATACGCATAGAATGTTATAGAGAAAGCCAGAGTAAGACAACAAAGGCAAAGAATTAACGAGGTTGTCAACTTTTGTCATAGAAAAAAATCTTAGCATCTCGTATTACTCCAAAGCAGTTAAAAATAAGTAGAAATAATGTTTCTGGTGGAATTCTAAGAAGAAAATAAAGGTAAAACCGTACAAAAGATGAGCAAGGTCGAAGCACATCAATATTTGAATTCTTCTAAAGGCGCTAAACTCTCACTGTGTGCACGGAAAGAAATTAAGTACAATAATTTTAATACTATAAAAAACATTAACGCCATTACAGAATAACATAAATAAAAAAATGAAAGAATTCTAAATACCAACACTTATATCATTACTTTGATGCACCAGAACAACCATACACAGTCTTTAACGTAGAACCAAATATTGCAAACCTATTAAGATGCTTTAACTGTTAAAGCTAGGTACATGCTAAGAATAAATGT
The DNA here is from genome assembly GCA_037127315.1 of Ascarosepion bandense. NCBI lineage: Eukaryota > Metazoa > Mollusca > Cephalopoda > Sepiida > Sepiidae > Ascarosepion > Ascarosepion bandense. The sequence goes on along the minus strand of JBBBDQ010001317.1, from coordinate 9,160,261 downwards.
ACAATGAAGTCTATATGATTCTAACTACACAGAGATCACACGCCAAAATAAAACAGTGTCCTAATAGTGAAAAAGAGATCATATGGTAAATTCCAGGGAGTGCGAAACATGGAGAATCGACAAAGATGTCTTTAAAATTAAACGAACCGAAAATAATTATTTACTCAAACGCAAAGAAAATCATCTGGAAAGATTCCCACTCAGCGTTATATGCAGAAACTAGCAGTATATCCCGGCGTTGCTCGGGGGTAATGAAAGCTTTAAAACTAATCCATGGTCCTGGAGCTCAGACTCTTTGGACGTTGGCACGAAAGACTAAAAAGCAATAGTTGTTTCCAGTTAAAGTGAAACCGTAGACTGAAAGAAAAATGAATGAATGTAAGTCAAATTTTGATTTCCTGGTATCGATATCAAATTAGTGTTTTTCGTTGTAAACTGAATTTTGAAGGCTAAATAAGTCCTCTGAGTAAATGGTATCAGAGACTAAGAACTACAATTATACCTACTTAGAGCCAAACCCGAAACAAAAACTAAAATAAAAGGTCTGAAAAAAACTACAGACATACAGGTAGATAAACAGGTACACATACAAACATCTTGCCTTTTATATATATATTATCGATTTTCTGCACTATTTCAAGAACTTCTGAATATCGTTTCTTATGTCTTTGTCTGTGAGTGTATGAAATTTGATAAAAATAGGACCTACTCCTTCTATAACCCAACGTTTTCGATTATCGATTTTCGATAATAAAACCGAGCTAAGAACACTCGCAGACGCTTATATTACAACTGTGTAAATGTTCAAGAAAAGCGGTTCAGCCGTTTCGGAATCTATAGGTAACGGACACACACACACACAGATACAAACACACATCCACAAATTCCATTTATAAATAAGTTTAGATTATCCAAAAAACATCAATTAACATTAAAGAAAATGTAATATCAATCAAATTGGAGGAGACATAGGAAGTAATATTTTTAATTCAAATAATAAAAAAAATATATTGAAACCATTAAAACCAATTATAAACTTGGAAACAATCCCTACCAACAAACCAACACTGTAAATTCAGCACAACATTAACTTCACCGATAAAATACTCAAAACTTCTCAAGCAAAAAATGACGGAACTAAAATCAATCAAACCTCAATACAAAACAAAATCAAATTCCAAAAGATATAAAAAACAGAATTAAATGTAAAATCCTTGGCAGCCACAAAAATATAATAATTAAAAGAAAAATACTCAACGAAGAACAATTTCCCAAGCAAAGAGAAAAGCAGTATAAAAGGTATAGAATATGTAGAAAGAGATAACCAAAAACATTCATATTTTCATGTACTTTAAAACCAGCGATCTTCCGATCAGAGGCACTGCTGCCAAATGTAATTCATTGTCATTTCTGTTCATCAGAAAAATAAAATAGCAAAACCATAAATTTTTCCCTAGTTCTGCTGGAAATGTTAAATTATGCTTTTATTTATTTTAACCACGATTTTAAAATGTTTGAATATATTATCCCAATTCTCAAATTATTTTTTTGGAAAACGGAGAGTAATTTTATAATAAAGTTTTATTCTGGATCGGCGTTGTGGTGCAGTGGATATCGGCTCGAAACGTACAAATAGCCTTGGGAAAGGTATTAATTCGTCTCTTCCCTCCAGTTATGGGTTAAATAATGAGACAGATTGGGTTCTATAGCTTTGGTTGGCAACCAGTCTACCGTTAAAAGCAATGGCAACCTACTGCGTGATAATCTTTTGTCCAGTCAGTCATGTCTCTTTCGAGACATGATTGCCCCAAGCGTGTATCACGGATGGCACTTAACTGACTGAATAGAAAACATTTGATTATTATATTTTGCGCATTTTTCTTTCTTTTTAGATAACATATTCAAGTTTGCGTAATTCTCTTTTACAGTTTACAAGTTTGAAGTTGAAAGCGCGGATAATTTTATAAAGTATGCTCTACAGAGTTAAAAGTTCAGACTTTCGTGACGAAAAGCTCTTAAAAACGTGCTACAATCGAAAAGTCCTAATGGAGATTTCCAGACCATTATTTAGAGTATGCCGTGATTTCCAGAACAACTTTTGATATGAGAATATCTTACGAACTATAGGTGGTCGGGAGAGGTTGTGAAATGGAAACCTTCAAAAGAAAAGGAAATTATCATTTTAACGGAAAATACAAACCATCGACAGATTTTTTTCTTATGCGCATTCTTTGTTGGTTTGTTTAATAGACTAATGTCCACCTCTAATCAAAAATAAAATTTAGTTTATAAAGTTTGCTTTTGTAACTCTGAGTAAAATACATGAAGTTATTGATTTCGTCAGTAGACGAAAGACAATCAGCTTATTTCTTCAGTTAATTAGTTGAGAAAAAGAATCATATTTATTTCACTCTATTCAAAGATTTTAAAAGTGACGGAAGATGTGTTTTAAAAGACAAATTTTAAATTAGATTACAAAAAGTATAAACAGCATTGCAGTTATATTTATAAGATTATTTTACACAATATTTCTTTAAGTGTTCTTTCAGAACGTTGGTGGTCATTGCTTTCCACAGCTTTCCTTTCCTTTTAACGTTTGTGAGTTTTCACAACTTCATTTGGATATGTTGTCAGTACTTCCTGATAATTGATGTCTTTCTTGAATGGGTGACATCAATGGCGAAAGAATACAATCAGTCATATGCACAAAAGAAAAAAGATACATGTTTTTATTTTTTCCTAGAGGGGGGGGACATAAATGTTAACATGCTTCACAACCTCAGCAAAATTTGAAACCAGTCTGCCAACTTTATATAACTAGCCGATATCAATTGTTTTGAATTCAAGGTACACTGTATATCAATGTGATTTATTATCTTTAGTATAGTTTCTCGTTTCCGAATATGCCCATCTGCTGATGCCGACTTGTGCTTCTTTAACAAGCTGCGTTTTACATTCAGTGACGGTCCTAGATTTGCTGGAGCTCCGGGCAAGCTGAAGTTAGGCGATATTACAAGTATGTTTTTTTAAAATTTCACAAGGAAAAAAACTAAAAATGTAGAATAACAAGTTTTTCAATAGACAATTTATACAAGCTAAATAAATTATTAACGTACAGAAAACATTTACTATCCTTTTGATCTGCTAATCTTTTAATGACCCTCATTTACACCTATTTTGTTTTCTTTACAAACTGTACTTAAATAGTATTTTGCTTTTATTTGAGTTTTCACGATTTGCTCATAGCTTCGAACATAACGAGCGTTGTCACCGGAGGTAAGAGTAGACCTGGAAACAACCCTAAATAAAATCTGGTTCCATGCTTCTCAAAACCTCCAATCTCCCGATTAGAGGTCTTGTTGCTTGCCCAGGAATATGGTTATTGACGACCGTAACATGTTTTAATAAGCTTTAATTTTGGAAGATCCAAAACTAATGATATGTTGACGCTCCAGGCGACTGCACGAGTTGCCAGTATCTTGAGCAGGTCCTTGAGCAGTCCTTATACTGTAACTATGGGAAGAGGATCTAAGTTAGAGTATATGCCCCACTGGGAACACATACGGGTTTGAATTTAGAGTCACTATTTCCGACCACAATACCAGTCTGACTTATAATTTAAGTCAGAGTTGAGCGGGGAATAAGTGAAATCCAAGGGTATTTGCGAAAAAAGGAACATAGCTCTCTCAACTTGAATTCGTGACAGAATGTGTGATCATGTATCTAGTTTCTTAAACGGCATACAGACTGAAGTGTGAAGCAGTTATGAATAAAAATTTAAGATCCTTGAAGCTGATGTAGGTTCATTAAAAGTAGGGAGGTGTAACTGTACCATCGACGCTGCACTAATGGAACAGTTAATAATAGAAAAGATAAGGTGGTGGGCTTGTGCATCTGGAAATAAGTCGATAAATGTAAGGAAATTAGTGACAAGAATTTTCATTAAGAAATAATGGATATTTATTTTCTTTAAAAAGTGGGCATTAATTGTAATATTCTTAAACGATTTTTACTTGGTAATTTTCAAAAGTGGTTACTTTGCCCACATCGTTTAAATTAAAATACCTATTATTAAAAAGGAAAAATGCGCTTTAATGTGTGTATGGCTCAGTTAATAATTGCATTAAGTAAAATGCATTAAGATCCATTTAACGTCAATATTCACATGAATTTATTAACTCCCCAGCATTAGTACTATTTCTTTTGATTTCTGTTGCATAAACATTTCTTTCTGGTTTCTAACCATACACCTATTATATTCATGGCATTTTTGACTAGTCATAATATTTTTAAAAAGATGGAAGCATTATTCTATTTGGCTAATAGTCTAATGATACCATGTCTCTATTTTTTGTAACAGCAACATGCTTCTATTTTGTCTAACGGCTTAATGATATACAATAAATATTATTTTTTTGTTGGGTTGGGTCTGCCACATACACATACTCTTGCGTGTCCCATCCAAAGACCTATGGTCAGAAATGGCTTCATAATAACTTCCAGTGATCATTTTTGTAACACTCTTCAAAAAAAAAAGAAATTCCAGGATCATATATTTTACAGAGATAAGTTCTACATAATAATTGAGCTGTAATGTGAGAATAATGTTTTGTATTTTTAAAGACCTCTGCAACAAGGAATTCATTTATTGAGTATATCAGATAATTTTCCAATCAATCCGAGTGCTCTAACTCTAACTAGAAGTTTTAACTGCCTCTTTCTGATATTAAGAAGTTTCTTGTTTAAGGTATTAATCCGTCTCTTCCGTCCAGTAATGGGTTAAATAATAAAACAAATTGGATTCTATAGCCTTGGCCGGCAACCACTCTACTGCAGAAAGTAATGGCAACCTACTGCGGGAAAATCTTCTGCCCAGTTATGTCGTTTTTGAGACATGATCACCCAAAGCGTGTATCACGTATAACACTTAACTGACTTGTTTGTTTCCATCCTCTCCAAAACTTCATTGTTGCTCACATGATCGGTCCATGGTATTCTCAACATCTTTCTGTAGAACCACATTTCTATTGTTTCAATTCTCTTCATCTTTGAAGAGATTGTCTAGTATTTGCTTCCATACAAGCGGATAGATATCACATAACAGTTTAGTACTTTTACCTTCGTTCCCAACGAAATCTTTTTCTCTTAATACAATAATTAGCTTTTGGAATCTCATCTTTGGACATCCCAAAAGTCTTCAGATCTCGGTTTCGCACTTTCCGTCCTCTGTTAGAATGCTTCCCAGGAACGTAAATTTCTGTACCTGCTTGATTTTAGTCTCCACGACCAGCAATTTTCATTTCGAGTTTATCTTTTTGCTGATAACCTTGTATTTTATATACTTGTAGTTTAAAGTTATTTCTTTCTTCGCTACCTTCTGTCAGATATTTTGTAGTTTTCTTTCCGTCTCTACTATGAGCACTGTGTAATCTGCATAACATAGATTGTTAAGACTTTGGCCGTCAATAATGGAACCTTGTAATTGACTCGTTGTATATGTTAAATAAATGCGGTGATAGCACACATTCATGTTTTGAACAAATTTTTATTTCGTATCTAGTGCCCCTATATTATCAAATTCCACATTTTTAAAATTATTATTTCCAGTTCATTATGTTACTAATTTTTGTTGATTTTTATCACTAACAATTAACGCAGTTTTAAAAGAATATAATAAAATTTAGTCTGATGCTTTAAAAATTAAAGAAACTTATTAGTAATATTATTATTAGGAATATACGATTTTATTCATTCGTTTACACATTATTATGTATTATTTATCATATCAATCTATCCTCAATGTCACATTAGGACTTAACATATAAAATAGTGAAACGTAAAAAATAAATTAAAAAGCAGATATTCTTATATTTATTATAGTTTATAATAGATTTAATAGACGGAATTCGATAAAGAAGAAAATTGTAATCGGTTAAAATAGATTCGAATAGACAGAAATAGACAGAGAAGCAGATGAACACAGAAATGAACAAGAATGAAATAGAGGGGAAAATTAAAAGAAAATAACAATCGAGAGGGATCTTTAATAAAAGAGAGATTGAAATATCAATCTGTCAGCGTCCTACGTCGTTGAAAAGAGAGGACGGGGAGAAATCTTTGCAAGAAAAATTACCATAGAAATATCAAGTTTTGAAGTTACTCTAGGTTTGTTTTTCTTACATTGGACAAATAATTTAAAAAATGTATATTAAAAAGAACGTATTCGCAGACGCAATTATTTGATGGAAAAAGCTAATTTCAGTTCAGATTTCATATTTGTATGATCATTGTGTTTCTTCTTTCCCTGATGACTTTTTTAAAAACCCCATCAAACATTCTCAACTTAAAGATAAACATTCAGACAAAAAGATAAAATTTAGACTGTTCAAATTTCTTAATTCTCATATGGATGCCATGCTTAGTGTCTTACACTTTCAAAAATGTCTTAAGTACCATTTCCATACAACCGTTTTCTCTGGTCAATGATTTTTTTTTAATCGTTTCACCCCAAGCAAGGCATTCCATTGCCACCATTGCGCATGGGGTTATATAGGGGAAGGTAAAGAGAAAGAGTGGTTAGATATAGGAAATGTCAGATGGAGGGTGATAGATGGGTAAGGATACCGAGGCTGAGAGTTGGGTAGATGGGAAGAGTGTTTGAAAGAATGGATGCGAGTTACTGTGTTAGGAGGTGTCTATTGACCTTACATTTAAACTCCTGGAGATTGTAGCCGTCGGGGAAGCAATCATGTAGAAGGGAATTCCAGAGTCGGAAAGTGCGAGAAAAGAAACTGTTGGAGTAGAAATGCGGTTATATTTTATCGGTTTCACTATAAAAGGGTGGGATCTAGTTGTTAATCTGGTATCTCGTGCAAATTCGTACCTAGGGGGCACTAGTGATCTAAGTTCATCGGAGCAGAAGCTGTGAAAGTATTTATAGAAGAGACACAGGGAATATAACTGTTATCTGACAATTACTACTACTAAATCTGAAAGAGCATTAATAAAAAACTAAAAAGCACAAGACTTGCAGCAGCAACCAGAACAGGGTTGTCTTTTTGGACACGCACACACACATTATATGTATAGTCCTCTTTAGCACATGTTCTGTTAAAAGGCAATATTTCAAATGCTGACATTGAAAATGAACAATACAGGATTCTTGCTATAGGGTAATAAATGTACTGAAAGTATCAGTAGCATCAACAGATAAAGTAAAATTGAGGAGTAGAGTGCAAATTTTGTCATAGTTTGTTGCTTTCATTTTCGCACAAATACCGTAAGAAAAGAGTAAAAGAGCAATATCATAACCATTCTAAGAGATGACCTAATTTGAATTAAATAGTGGACACAGCGGAAAATCTTCTACTAAACGTTTAATTAAATATTGGTAATTTGTAGACAAGATAATAGGAACAGAATATGTGAGTAGCTAAGATCATTTTATTCTGAAAAGACACGGCATTAAAAGTATATTTAACTAAAACGCTATTTCTCATTCACCTTTTCTCTCACTCTCTTGAATTGGAAGGGAAAAAGCAATGAAAAACTGAGTATAGACTGAAATAAAATAAGTGAAATATTATTCAACGGATCATATTCCTTTTGAGCAGCATTGTTGAATTATTTGGTTATTTGTCGATTGTTGTCGAGCCCTTAGCTGTCAATGGAGTTGTGAACGAATTTTCGGCCCTCTACGCGCTCGTCAGATTGATAAGGGCGTAGAAATCCGAAAATTCGTTCGCAACTTTACTGACAGCTAAGAGCACAATAAAAACAGACAAATAATCAAATAAAAGCTGATTATACTAACACACACACACACACACACACACACACACATATTGCTAAAAGGTAAAGTCGATCTTCCGAAAGTATTGTGAGCTTTCAATATTTTTGTCAAAATTGCGGGCGCACACACACACAGATATATATATATATAGTGTATTTAGGTAACAATGTACCTTTCATAAAGTGACAGACAACGTATTATCATTATCTTCTTATATATATATATAAAATTTCATATGTAATTAAGATTGTTTTTTAGAATTCAAATTATATAAACTTTTCCAAAAGTTAAATTAGTTTCAAGTAAAACAAAATTCATTATTTCTAATGGGGAAAAGTATACCCGAAAGTGGTCAAAAATACAAAAACTTTGGACAGTTCTTATAAGATTTGATTTCTGAAAATATAAAATTGAGATAAAGGATAATACCTTGTTTGTCATTTACAATGAAACCTGCATATATATATATATATATATATATATATATATAATTTTATCAAAAGTAATCAAAGTTCACAATACTTATGGAAGATCGACTTCACTTTTCAGTAACACACACACAAACACACACACACATCTATATATATATATATATATATATACATACTTTGTGTACATATAATGTTTAAAATCTGCTGTATTTGTGGGGAATAAGTACTCAATACCAATGACAGATCATCTATAGATAGAGATGATCGTTTGAAGCATGAAACTAGTTGCAAAGCAATGTTGGTGTCTGGCCATATATATATATATATATATATATATATATATATATATATATATATGTCGACAAATATATTTAAAGTAACGCTAATAGGAAATAACGTCAGCTGTTAAATCCTTTCTCTTTGTTGTTTTATCTGCTGGCCATGCGACCTCACATCGTCGATGCATATGATACGCTTAAAAGGAGACACTGACGTTTCCCATTCGTAAGCCGATTTATTTAGCGTCACAACATTTATTCATAACACAGGGGATGAAAAGTCATGCACGAGATATTGTTCTGATTTCAGTATGGAAAAAGTCCAACAGTTTAATACACAGACAATACAATTATAGAATATAAACACATAGTGTATGTATGTAGCTCTAGCCATTTATTGAATGGATATGTTTTAGGATATGTTTTCTTATAAGTAGGGTTACAAGCATATTTTCTATTTTAGAAACTCAAAATACGAACGATAATAGTCATAATTTTTGTCCAATTTCAGTTCAATTGAATAGAACTTTATAATATAATTAACCCATCTCGTGACCAGGGGTAGATCTTTATTCTCTTTGTATTTCAATAATAAGAAGGAAGTTTTTTTAAATAATCACTATTTTACGGAACCATCTCACAGCAAAATGCTTTTTTGATTATTACAATTTTAACCTCTTCAAGATAGATTCGACGTTATCTTTCCAACATTGTCTCTTTAACATCTCCTCCTGTGCTAATACTACAACATTAACCCTCTATCTTAAGTGACCTTTGGACCTTGTATTGGATGAGATTAATAAAAAAAGGGAATGTCTTATAATTTGAACAAAACTACTAAAGCTGCGTATGGATAAAGAAATGACTGGAATCTACGGATATGTGATTTCTACAGATGGATGCTGACAATATCATGGACCGAACATAGGAACTCCGACGAAGTTTTATAGAAAATGGCAAAAAAAAGGACATATACTTAATATCAAGAAGAGATATGTAATTCGTTTCGTTGTTTGGTAAGCGGGGCATTATTGAGATTTATAAAATTCTCGGTGGAATTAGAAAGTTATTATTTTACCAGATATCATCACTAATGTAGAATTCGACAGAAGGTTTATTTTTATGTGGGGTGGCCATATATCTATATATAGAGACAATGGAGAACATTTGACGAGTCCCCACGACTGATGTCACGCTGGAGCCGATATTTAACTGAAGTTTTCATTTGTAAAATTAAGAAGAATAGGTATAACTCATTGATCTCGATCCGAAGGCCGATATGTTTTATTATTATTATTATTGAGAGAGAGCAAAAAAACAATATTTAGTAAAAGCTATAACAGAGAAGAAAATTAAGGCGAGCCATGATTGCCAACATCCTGAATTAACAAAACACGTAGAAGAATACATCATTTATGGATATATCAGTCAGAAATGCTTTGTTTTATGTTATGTTTAATTGATTATATGATAATTCTTTGAATAAAATTCTTCGTTAATTTTCTGCTGAGATTTATATTTCAAAACATTGGTTGTAGTAAATCTGACATATCTGACGAAGTAAACCTGGCAACTAATCTTGAAAAGAATCATCAATCTGTTGGTAACTGGGTCAAGAAGTGCTTTGCAGATTTTACATTATTTACACTGTTTGAATTATTATCATTATGTGTTATGTCGTGAGTAAGAATAAATAACTCAACAACAGGAATAGGTTAATTGTTGTATTCCGTGAAAATAGTATTTACAAAGGTTATTAGTATCCAATACAAGAATAAAGGTTAATCGTCTCAACCGTCGTAAGACGTAGTATGAGCAATGGGTACTTCCGGGTCATCACCGGAAGTCTACGACTGACTTGTCGATCGGTTGCTCGGCACACTCCGTCGTAGATGACACCATTACTTTACATAGTAATGGAATAGTCCATTATAGCCGAATAGGCGCGGGCGTCCCAACATTATGTTTATGGTGTAGTAGATATAGTGACTTAACCCAAATAGCCGTGGTCAAAAAATAATTTAGAAAGTTGAGTTAAAGGGTTATATCTACATCGAATTTGGAAGTGGCATCGCACATAGAATGAGGATGATATACGCCAGTAATCAAAATAAATGGTTCGTTTTAAAATTCTTAGCAACTGAAGAAGACCGGAGTAAACATCGACTGAAACATCGTAAACAATGCAATAAAGATGAGGACAACAGTAAGTAACAGTATATGTAAGTAATGTAAATACGACATCAACTCAGAAGTATCGACAAATATTGTAAACTTTAATACCTCCAAAGCTGCTTTATTTAATCACAACAGTCAATAAGTTAAGTGCTATACGTGATACATTCTTGGGCGTTCAGGTCTCGAAAGAGACATGACTGACTGGGCAGAAGATTATCCTGCGGTAGACTGGTTGACAGCCAAGGCCATAGAACCCAATCTGCACTATTATTTAACCCATAACTGGAGGAAAGAGACAGATTAATAACTTTCACAAGGGCATTTGTGCGTAAGTGAACTTAAGACTTATTCACATTGACATGACGTGCTTTTCTACAATTATTTTCATGTCAAATACTCTGTCGAAAATGTTTTCTACTGATGCACCGACTACATAAATTTAAGCGTGCTTCTAGAGAGGTATCCGTGTCCCCTAGAAGAAGCCGCCACTTCTACTCTAACAGTATCTTTTTAAGTATTTCCCACCTGTAGTACTCGATTCTGATTTCATGCTTCTTGATAAAAGTTCAAACATCTAAATCTAACATCACTCACCATCTCCTGTCGTCTTAAATACTGCTCCTATTTTGTTTTCGGCGTTTCCTCGATTCGTACTATTCTCAATCTTTTCATTCAATTTCACTTCTTGAAACCGCTGATTTTTGTGTCATTGTCGCTTTTCTTGCAATGAAATGATTAAAAATATAAATTTCAAAGTCAAAAAGAGATAAATTTTTTTCATTGATTTCCTCATTTATTCATTTCGATATTGGAGGTGTTGTAGAGGAATATCCTGTCCTACCCCGGAATAGATATGGTCCGGTCTATAAAAGACTGGGAATAGAGCAAACTACAGAATCATCGTCACTAGACCAGAGCATACGTCACTAGACGGGAGCATACGTCACTAGACGGAGGCATACGTCCTAGACATAGACATTGTCTACTTGATTGTTATACCTGTTACTATTCGTTGGTGTTCGTGTATTGTTTATTGGTTTATTGTACTGTGGTATAATAAATCACTATTACTATATTTCAGTGTTAAGTATTATTCTTCCACTATTCTTTTCCCTGATTATCCCCTCCCGGGATATATCAGGAGGGGTGCTTGCTTGCATCTAAATCCGTCAAAGAAGAATACAGGATAATTACTTGAAAATAAATTTTGTATTGTGTAACGTAATTTCAACTAGATAAAAAACATTATTTACGAAACCTACGTGATAGGTGTGATAAAACTTCGAGGGAGAATGCAGGTCTTCATACATAGATGTTGACTTCTCAGCCAACACACATGGTGCCCACATATAACAAGAATTGTAACAGAATCTAACAGACCGGGAACGTTACCGATTAGTCAGAATATATCGTAGGTGTGGTATTCTGATAGTGATGGATTTATTTTGTCTAAGTTTTGGATATCGCCGAAACAGTGCAAGTCAACAAAGGCCGTCCGCAGGAATTTGGAAGCATCGATACGTTTTCCACATCAAGGTCGAAGAGACAAAGATCACACGCGGAAGAACTCTAACCCAATAAGAGTTATGCGTCCCATTGAAGTTCTTCTTTTCACTGTCACTTCTAATCAATGCTGCCATGCCTGTTCTTATTGTATAATAATTTCGAGTAAGAAAAAGAAACTAAACTATCTTTCATTGCTATCATCTATGCAATAGCGCCGGGATCCAGTGACGACCCGAAACGCAACATGATCTCTTTAAGCCTAAATGTATTTATTTACAACATATCGAACTACCCACGCTGATATTTTTTGACATGAAATAAACTAAGAATTGTGTCAGAAAATGACGAGTTACCTCGTCACTTCGAGAACGCTTCAGACATCAGGGTTTGACTCTTTCATCATAGGTGCAGCAGAAAAAATTTACCTTTAAAAAAAATTATAATCAATTTCTATTTAATGGCCTCAAAAGCAGAATTTTTTTCACGAAACCAGTTTTAAATTTCACGCAGGGCTAAGGTATAGGGAACTCATTGCCTATGGAACTTTCTATTACCTATTAATGGTCAACCAAAACGGTTCACTGTCATTTGTTCCGTGTTGGGATGCCCTTATTTGCTGATTTTGTCTATTCTTTGGCAGTCGTGACCAAACTGACTAATCTGTCGTAATGTTTGACCAGATTAGCCCACTATTTCCCTTCACGCTGAGACGCTCCAGCTAGGACAAAGTTAAGTGAGGTGATTTTTGTTGCAAGAGTTTGACTGTTTGCGTGCGTCTTTGAATAAAGAGAAAGGTTAGTCAGTACTCCGCCGATCAGACAGAACGATAAAATTGATCTGATCTGATGCAAATTCGTTAGGTTTCATTATTAATGGGAGGAAAAGAAACTTTTTGCTAACTATTGTTACTTTGTAACTTGCTTTTCAATCAGAGAATTTTTATTGAAATTGTTCGCAACACATTTTAAGCATTGTGCAATTTAGAAACACACACATTTTATATATATATATATATATATAAAGCAGAAAACTTTACCTGATATCTCGTGTTTCATTCTCATATCAACAATTATAGAAGAATGAAGATATTTTATCAGCAATTTCGCTAAGGTAAGATGTGATACAAAATATGTATTTTTTTTTCTCGAGCATAAGTACGAACAAGTAGCCTTGACCACTATAACGGTTGAGTTAATATTACACTGACCACGTATTTCTTGGGGCAATGCAAATTTTCTCGCCGATCGTTTAGAATCTCCGAGGAAAACCTTGAAAATCAGTAGAACAGAAGTTATGCATTGATCACGATCCGAGGACAGATATATTTTTCACTGAAATAATTCTTTTTATTGTTATGGTTGATTGAATTTCTTGAAGTTCGTGTTTATGAAATTTGCAACTTATTTCGTGTGATTTATAAAAAAATCTTGCTTTTTCTTTTTATTTCTTACGATTTTTCTTGTTTTGCAATTTTGCTGAGGATTTTCGTAATTCGTGAACGTAGAAAGAATATGATGTAAGTCAGTATTTACATTATTCGAACTATTGTTCTCATCTTTGACGCCATTTGTACAAAGCTTCGGCCGTTGTACGCTCCGGCCTTCTTCAGGTGCTAGGAACTTCGAACAGAATCCTTTATTGAAATTACTGAGGTATATCATCTCCATCCCTTGCGTAGAGTCTCTGTTGATAATCATGAGATCTCATTCTGACCCTGTCAGTTACTTGTTCATCACTGCTGTATCTTGCTATTGAACTCACAGCTCTTTGGGTCAAGTCACAGGAACTAACCAACGGTCCTTAAGGACACATGGCTCAGTGGTTATATATGACGCATTCCGTTTCCGGCTGGCCGTGTCTGACCTGGTCAAGAAAACCAATCATGATGAGGTCCGGAACCTGTGTCAGGGTTCATGCTGTCGACACAGTACCTGTTATGACGACACTCACAGGTTACTAGTCGTGATGGTCTGATCACAGTAGCTGGTCTTCGAGTCGTCTATTACAATGATGTCTCCCCTTGCCCACGCTGTTAATTTTGATCTCAAGGAAGACACGTTGAAAACCCGGTAGGCATTCAAACAAGACCGGACATCCGTTGATAAAGAAAAACAACGGCACAAAAAAAAAAAAAATTAAATAATAAATTCAATGACGCCTGGTTAAGTTGGGGAAAATTCGTTATATATATATATAAAAAAAAGCAAACAGAAATAAATAGTAGTCGAATTACTATTCTTACAACGGAGCGAAAGTTTTCGTCTGAGATTAAGGGTTATTCACATCAATCGGAGATTTCAAGTTTTTACGGTTTCAAAACTACGTCTTATTAGGGCTTTTCGCCAAAGTCTTACGGAAACAGCCGAAGTTGGGTTTTTGTATGTTGGGACGACGACAGCGACAATTCGTCTTGTCACTTAGCTTAGTGCGGCAATCAACAACTCTTTCTCGCCTCTTTGTATTTGTTTACGTCTTCAGCCAGGATCCTATGGTAAACGACCACTCTTCTCACTCGTGGCTCCCGGTTAGGAACTCTTTTCCCACGGTCGTTACATCTCGACTGGTCCCAAGTCCAACTCCAACAGCAAGTCACTACTGTCTAACTGCGCTTTGCTCTTTGTACATCTTTTAATCAGGAACTCTATGGGAAGCAACCACTCTTTTTGGTTGTGGCCCCCATTTGGGAACTTCGCTGACTCAGCCGTTACTTCTCTGGGCCGAGAATCAACTGGAGTCCAACTACAACTCCAACTGATTTTGGCCTTCTCGGCTCTGGTTTTTATGCGTGTCCCAAATTCTCTTGGGAGGTGCGTGATGGACACGTGGTATCCATACAAATCAAATCTTTAACCAATGAGATTACGCCCATCTCGTATCATGAGGCAGAGTAATTTTATTCCTTGGGTCAATATTTCTTCTTCATTTTTTTAGGTTTTCAAATTTTCAAATCTTTTCCCAGCATATTCGAGAATCATGGATTTGACCTCCCTTAACCCCATCAAAAATTTTCGACGTTTTGACTACCTATATTTTTTACTTCCACCGGCCACAAAGGCCCAAAGCTCTTAGCTGCAAAAATATATTTTCCTTTTTTTCAATTTTCAGCTAGATTGTTTTTCAGATTTTACATGTTTTGTAACAAATCTTTTGTTTTTAAACTCGATTCTTTTTGCGATTGACAATAAACTACAGAATCAACAATACTACTAGTAATAATTTCTTTCGTTCCGTCGTACTAAACATAGGATTACATTTTTTCATCACATGCAATATTACAGTATTATATATTTTTTTTACAAGCAAGGCAGTTACGTGTTATATATAGGCATGAATATATGGTGTGAGGCTTTGATAAGTCTATATGAGCATTGATGAGTGACCTTTTCAGTTACATTTATTAATATTGTCTTTTTACATATAAACTTCGTATTAAATTTTTCATATCATTGCTTAGTTTATTTGATGCAACTGTGGCTTGTTCATGCGGCTGAAGTAATGCAAGGCGATACGGAATGAGTAAGCTGAGTTAGTTCTGAGTTCGTTACGTTAGATTTAGTATACACTTGATAAAAATATTATTCTATCTCTTCTCCTCGTCTCCCAGCTATGGACTAAACAGTACTTGTATCTAGGAAAATATTGTCATCTTCAAACAATTTTAAATCAGCAAAAGCATATTATTCTCAAAAAGAAAAAACAAATATTCTGTCTTTAAATAACACAGGTTGACATATTTTCAACCTACATTTTGGGCAGTGGGCGCACATTTCTGGGCTATTTTTGCACACTGAATCTGAAAATCAAGTCCATTTTGTCCCATCTCATTATGTTTTCTTAGTAGCAATAAATTCTATTTGGCTTAAAATAGGCCAAAATTCTAATATCAAGGAGAAATCCCACTCAGTCCAAATATTTATCATTCAAGAAAAAGTACCCAGATAACTTAAACTTATTCCAGTTCAGATAATGCTTAACTTCATGAAAGATACCTCAATTGAAAAATGGTCTTGTGCCATCAATGTTCTTAGCTTCTTAAACCTTTTCTTCTCTATTTTTCATAGAAGAAACTCTTAAGATGTAATTCAAGAACAGTGATTTTAGTTTTTATTCGTAGATTTCACTTTAAGTCTGAAACCGTCATAATATTTTATCATATCACTTGAATTTATTAATGTCTGGTATTGGCATGCGGACTCTGTATAACATGCATACGAACATTGATAAATTAAGGTTGTTAGGATTCTTGGCGAGTGTATTTGAGACTAGCAAAATGAAGATTTTCTTTATCAGCGCTTAAAATAGCCGCTAAATATCAGATAGGCATAGACAATTAGGCACTTTTCCTACCCATCCCCAATACAACCAGCATCTTGTCTGGCCAAAATTTTATACATGGCAGTTTCCTGGCGCTCGACTAAAAAGCGATTTGTTCGCTTTTTGGCGTGTCTTTATGTGCTTCTGTACTCATCAAAATTATTGCTTCATGGGAATAAAATTTAACAGGTAGGCGATTGATTTTCTGCTGATGAAAACTTTTTTCCTGAAAATTTTTTGTGAACTGAAAATGTATTCTTTAAGTTATTGGGAAACGTTTTCTTTTATAAGATATTCTCACATGAAAACGTTTAATGTTAGTTCAACTTGGCCCTGGCATATTACTGTTAAATGGGTATTGTTCTTCTATTTTAAGTAAAACAAATTATATTTAACGAGAAAACGTAGTCTTATGGGACGAAATGGGCTTGATTTTCACTTTCAGTGTGAAAAATTAACCCCACAACACGTGCCCATTGCAGAACAACATTTGGGTTGAAAAATATGTCGACCGGTGGAATATGCGATGGGTTTTCCAGCAGTATAAAACCACAAAAGAAAATGAATCAGTAATTTATGTTTAATATTTATTTTTTTGTAACAGAAAGATCATTTTGTATTTCTTTGTAGATGTTAGGATCTAGTGTATTTTACACTATATGCATCTTCCACACCTACAGTGTTCATATGCCGAAATCTAACTACTGTGACTTAAGACACATAAGTTTTGATTTCGTAGTGCTTATGTCTTTGTCGCTGCAGTTTTGTATACCTTAAATAAAATATAGTTGGACAGCAAGAATTCATTCAAATAAGTTTTGTTAAAGTCAGCCAGCATATGTTTGCTGCATACTGCATGCATTTTCCTAGCTGTAAGATATAAAAGACGCGAAAATAGAAACACTAATAAAAACAATTACACTTCAACCGATTATGTATTTTCTTTTTGGTTACAACATTTTATTGTACCCCTTGAAACTAACATTACTTTAAAAGAACCAAGTACAAAGAGAAAGAAAATTAAAATATTTGAAATATATAATTTTTTCCTTGTTCTTTTATTTAAACATATCTGAAATGCGTTAAAAATAATTCTAATTCATTTAAAATATTTACTTAACTAAGTTTTCTTAAACATTTGTTATCAATTATAAAATAAAAAAAACAATATCAGGTCAGTCAGTCAGTTAAGTGCCATACGTGATACACTCTTGGGCGATCATGTCTCGAAAGAGACATGACTGACTGGGCAGAAGATTATTCCGCAGTAGGTTGCCATTGCTTTCTGCGGTAGACTGGTTGCCGACCAAGGCTATAGAACCCAATCTCTCCTGTTATTTAACCCATAACTGGAAGGAATAGGCGGATTAATACCTTTCCCAAGGGTATTTGCGCGCAAGTGAATGCAATGAATTTGGATGGAATTGGAACTCGGTTCCCCGATTTCTCGTTCCGAGCCGATATCCACTGCACCACGACCTAAAAATGCGTTATTATATGTTTATTAAAATTATCCTGTGTTGATGATAGGTTTATAAATAAACGTTATATAGCTTTTTATGTATTGAGCCATTCATGAGATAATATACTGATTTTGTAAGCTCTGTAAAAAAAATTCTACATAATAAATATTTAAATGCTTAAACTTGAAATGTAACGTTCCGAAAATACTATTATTATGTAAATGACAAATTCTTTAAATCGATACATAAAACAATTATTTTCCGATAATTACAGAAATGGTCGACAGTGCATGACTGAATACAGAAAAACAAGAGTTTTCTTCAGTTTATCTCCGCTGGATGGGGATTGAGTTTAAACCTGAAGCAAAATGTCACCATTCAATATTGATACCTATGTTCATATTGCTTATCTGCCCCTGATAGTTTTTAAAGCATTTTATTTTCATTGATATAGTTTTGCATCTCTGCATTCTTAATACTAAGAGTTTTATTTGCCTCTATTATATCTGTATTTAGTTTGATGATAATAGTACATCAATTCACACGCAGTTCGAACAAGGATATTGATTGTTTCATTAAGGTCTCCTTCTTTATGTTTCATGTTCTTTCGAAACATAGGCTGTTATGGACGTCGATTTCCCCTCTGTCTCTAGTCGTTTTTAATATTTTTCTTCTTGGTATCTTTCCCAAACCCTGTTTGGATATACTTTTCCATCAAATGTCTCTCGTTGCTTTCTCTTATGTCTTTTTCCCTTTATCATCATTATTGTGAGTATTAGATTCTCCAAATCTTTCTTCCTCATTATGTGTCGCAAAAACCTCAGCTATATTTTCCTGATGCTAAGTATTTTTTCTCGTTTGAATCCTTTCCTGAATCTTGTCTTTTCTCGCGGCCCATGGTAACCTCAGCATCGTTCAGTAGAACCACGTTTCAGCTGCTCCGAGCCTCTCCTTCATCCCTGAACATTCGCTGCCATATAGAACGACAAATATCAAAAATCATTTTAGTACTCTTTTCTTTATAATCATTACGGTACCGAATCGAAAAGTAATAGTTTGTTCATCGTTCTTCTGAAAGTTAAATTATAGAAACAAAAGACTCCGGCAATGAAAATCGTTGTTTGGGAGGAAAAAGTGCACCCGTTATGATAACCGAGAATAGAATAAAGAAAGAAAATATGTTTTATTCTAAACAGACTGGAAGTAGGAGACATGCTGTTTTGCAAATAGGACAGAGCTGGAGCCTAAGGAGTGGTTGGTATCTATTTTCTTCTACGTTCTGTTACGCCTTTATCTCTTCCTTCGTCTCGGGACCCTCTCTTGTGCTTTCTCCGACGAAGCTTATAGCTCTTTTGTATTTCCCGGGTTTAACTGCCTTGAATATGTAGAATAATCTTTCTTTTGTCCTGTCAAGGGCAATTAATATTAAATTCCCCATTCGTCCGCTGAATATAACCGGCAACCTGAAATATTAACCCTATCTAGGATCATTTGAGATATTCGAGATTAAAGAATTCCGTACTTTCGAGACATAAATAATTTTTTTTTTCATATGAAAATATTAAAGAAACTTGGAGATATGACTTAAATTGACACTTTAGTGTGACAACACACACATAATTCAAGTTATGCAAACATCATTTAATTTCAGCAATTGTTCATAAAAAAATGTTCATTTACTCATTAATACGACTACATTCGCGCGATATTTGGCAGTATCTACCTAAATCATACTGACAAATATATCAACATTTCTGATTTGCATTCTATGGTTTTATATTATACGTTTTAATTGGTATATGTTTAAAATATGTGCACTTTATTGCCTGTTATTTTTTATAAATATCTTGAAAGCGTGTTTTAATATTTATGTAGCTATTGTATTAAATATTTTAGTAGACAAGGCATGCTAATATAAAATTATTTTTATATCATGAAGAAATTGCGATTATTTTCTATTTACGTTTAATATATTTGCACAATAGGCGATCGTTATTATTGTGCACAATTTATAAGAGAATGGTTTAGCATAAAACGCTTTCTTTCATTTCCTTTTTCGGTTTATATATGGATAATAAACACAATACTCGTTATCAATTGAAAACGCTTTGTTTTTATTCAAGTTCTTCTCTGGTCTCTGCATGTTTTATTAAGACAAAACAACTGAAATCAATTCGTTTTCTTGAAAAGAGAGAACGATAAAAATTCAAGCAAAATATAAAAATACGAATTGTTTTCCTAGAAATCATTGGCTGTAGCACTGGTTAAAATTGTCATGACTGTATTTATATGACAACATGTAAACAACTTTATCTACGCTGACTTGAACTCTTAGGCTATGACTTGTTTTGGGGTTGAGACAGGTATGCATTTCCTACATTACTAGAAGGTAATCCTCAGACCAGTAAAAGTTTTCTGGAATCTGAAGTTTGATTTATTGTGTACATAGGCCTTTTACTATTATAGGATCAGCCTAAAGCAGTGTACCCTCCAATCTTCTCACGGATCTAACCTTGTACCTTACTATGTAAAACTGAGTAAACATGCTAATCGCTTAGAATCAACGATGTTTTCCGAGGCCAAATGCTTCTGATCAATGCGAATCAGTTTAATGAGAACCGAACGATTTATAATACAAACGGAAATTAACACCTAATTCGCACAGACCTTCATTTCCCTCATAAGAGCGGATGATAAAAGGGAGAAAATAATTACCGGAATTAGGTGCAGGATATAGCCTCATGCGTCATGACTATTTATTTAGCTTAATATTGTGTGGCACAAGGTCTTTATAGTTTGAAGCCTTGTGAATACTGAACTCAGTAGCAATGAATTGAACTAATAATTTGCTAATTCAAGATCCATCGATTTTTTAAATTATGTATGCATTAAAAAAGGAAATTATTACATTAGCCTTTATGGAAGCTTCCAAATGTTTTGAAAGAAAGATTATGGAGCACAAACTTGGAAGCGGGGTGATATTGTCTACAGTAAAGTTCTGACGTGCAACTGAATCGAAATGTCGACTAATGGCAGCGGTGGAAAATATACAATTCTCGGGGTTAATAAGGTCAGTGTTGTGAAGTACTCAATTATTTTGAAGTTGATATAGTTAGACAGGTAACGTCGTATTTATAACAACAACAGTTTTGAGGTCGTTCCTTCTGACTTAAAGGAATGAAGTAGAATCATCTTTACTCTCAAATTTCCACGAATTTCTTACCTGTACCCCTCTAACTTAATCCAAGTGAATATGAATGTCACAAACACAAGAGACAAGAGGTCGGCATTTTCTGACCCATGGGGCAAATTCTCAGCAATGTCACATTTCATTTGGTATGTAGACCATAAGGAATATTCTCTTATTATTCCTAAATTATCATTGCTTATTCTTATTTTTTAATGTGCATATATATATATATATATATATATATATATATATATATATATATATATATATAATCATTGCTTATTCTTATTTTTTAATGTATATATATATTTGGGAGAAGTATCAAGTAAGAAACGTATATAAACTTAACATATTTTGATTTTGTTTCGACTTCAACAGAAAACTATTATATGGAGGAGAAAACAAAATTCTGTACTTTTGTTTTTGTTTCTTCCTGGTTAGCCAATGAAAATCAACAGAAAAATAAAAATATTTTCCATAAGTTAACACTCAATTTTGAAAAGATTTTTTAAATTCGATATTATGAATGTTAACTTTAGTTCCTACACGAGTTTTATGTCAGAAGGTATTTTTTTCTGTAGGACTTGTCCATAAAGGCCAGTTGTTATTAAATCTGATTTCAAAGCCGTTGCGATAGTAACCGGAAAATATTGCTACTTTTTCTTTCCAAGTAATCATGGTAATTCATAGATAATAAAGAAAAAGGAATGTGTAAAGAGTCTTAATCGCCTCATATGTTATTGCGAAAAGACTTGATATTTAAAAACAAATGTAATCAGGCAGACATCTCATCATAATTCTTGCTTTCATTATTATGAGATTTCAATTCAAAATTCAACGCTGCAGAATTTCTTTTTACTCTGAAAGAAATGTTTACAGTACAGTCTTTTCTATTAATTTCATTAGCTTCCATATTGTCATTGTAATTTTCTTTCTAAGCGTAGAAGAAAAATAATTTTGATAATAATTGATACGATTGTATAAACTAGATTTAAGCACTTTTCAATTTCCAAATAGCATACAAGTTGACAATAACATCTCTGATAAAATATATTAGAAGGATAAAACTAAAAAATGTTTCATTTTTCTTTTAAACAGTTACTGCTTCAAATTTTTATAAAGGTGTTTTTCGTAAGATATAATATCAAATAATAGCTAATTGATCTTTTTAAGCTAATATCTGATGTGGAGAAGATCAGACGGTCTATGATCAGTTTTCTAAATCCCAGGTGGATGAAGAAGAAAGATTATATTGAATCAATTTCTAGGTCTGCTGTGATGTGTATCAATATTTTTTCAAGAATCTAACTTAGGTGTTTATAAGTTTACCATTCATCCATACTTTGAATATTGCTGCTACATATAGTCTGTTATTACTGCCATAGAGATTTTTGATAACATTCAAAGAAACCTCAATAACAATGATCTTGACCTGGCATCTCAACTTCAGTCACTTTCTCTATGCTTTTCTTATTAATACTTTCAAAGTAATTATTCTTATTAATTTTCTCTTGTGGTGCGTAGAATTATATGAATTTAAGCGCAGAACTTGATTGGCGATAAGGACTCATAAAATTACTGTTAAATTGGCTAGATGCAGCTGTAAGTTTTATACAGACAGTTTCTTCAACGTTGATCAACAAAAATTTAAATGCAGTGTAAATCGTTAACTACTATCTTCTGGATTCCTATTTTTTTATTTGTCATTCTCCTTAATAATATTTTACTTTTTCCCCTTCTTTCGTAACAAATGGACATCCAAGTAAACAGTTTCAATTTTGATGTTTTCTTTTTTGTTGCCAATTCTACTAACATCGTTTTATATTTCTATAAAATACATATTTTGAATTCATAGTCATTTATCTTTATAGAAAATGTTGGAGTGGTTTCATTTGCTTAACAGGCTGAAATGAATCAGCTGATAAGCATTTATTTTCAAAGTTCGGATTAGATGGTAATTTGTTGGGGTGACGATACAACGTGAAAAGACTTGCATTCGTAACAACAAATGTATTTTTATTGAATTCAGGTAAAAAAGCAGGTTACTCTGCACAAAAAACAATGACATGTTCCTGTGAAACCATTTAATCTGAAGTCAATTCTTTAAGCCTTTAAGACTGTCTTTGAAAATTTCCTTTGTTTCAAAATGTATCCCATAAAAACTATGACTATTCGCAAGTGCTTCAACATCATTATTACATTTATGAACTCGGAGTGCATTACATATGCAATATTATATTAAAACAGTTTTTCAGGGTCCTTATGAAATCAGAGTGCATTTCAGGTTTTATATTCTCCGTACAGGCGTCTATCATTTGTATTTTCAAGTAATTAACCAAATTTGTCGTGTTATGAAGAGATGTACATAAAATTTAAAATATACACCGTTTCTGCGAAAGTACATGCATCGTATGTCAATACAGTTTGACTAAAATAAAGGTTGATTTATCAGCAGATTAGAAATGTCATATACCTGCTGCGATGGGTAAATTGTCACCAGTATATATGTTTAATTTCTCGCCTGAGCGTTACATTTTTTCCGACTGCACAATATCGTAAGTTCAGTTGGACACTGTGAGAAGAAGAACACCATGACTCAGTTCACTCCGCCAAAAGTTTGGAAACGGCATGCTGTTATGTTTGACATTTGCACCAGAAGTTCCAATACGAACATTTCAGAATATTTGGGTGTCAATTTGAGAACAGTGCAAAGGATTCAGGAAGACTTGAATGAGTCTAATAGTGATTACGAATGCATTTAGAGTTATGTCTAGCGTTGGTGATGTTATGCATCCATTATTCTTCCCAAGGAAACCTACATCAATTGCCTTGAGACGGTATTGCTGCTCTGGGTTTAGAAGGTTGCTATTGAAAGACCCTATTTTGGGCAAAAGAACTTTGCACTAGGCCACACTAGCACTCAACACTTTCAGATAAGTTTTGTAACTACATACTCCCTTTAAATCTGTCCACCTAACTCCTTATTATGTGTGAGCCGCAGTTGAGCAAGAGACCAACAAGTCTTTTCGTAACACCAAAGATATTGCCAAAATATTTGCTTTTGAAAGAGTGCCGAAAGAGACATGGCTGACAGGGTAGAAGATTATTCCGCAGTAGGTTGCAATTGCTTTCTGTGGTAAACTGCTTACCAGCCGAGGCTATAGAACCCAATCTGTCCTATTATTTAACCCATAACTGGAGAGAAGAGACGGATTAATACCTTTCCCAAGGGTATTTGTGCAAAAGTAAATGCAAGGAATTCGATGGGAATTTGAACTTGGCGCCTCGATTTGTCGTTCCGAGTCAATATCCACTGCAACACAATGCACATATAAATATACTCTGTAGATATATCTGTTAAAATGAGATGTCAATGCTATTTTAATTTTTGTGTAATTTAGACGACAATTGATCCATCATACCCTGTATAATGTATATCAATACTTAAAAAGAAATTACTCAAGACGTAAAAAGAATCAGCATTCACATCTGAATTTTTAAACGAACGTTTTTATATTGTTCTCCGAGTTTTTTTTTATTATAATGAGAAAGAACCGGAAGTTTACTTGCATGTCAGTTAATGTCAGTCGACATGAAAACCTGTTTTTCTTGAAAGCCCTCAAGTAGTGGTAAATAGATGTTTCTCAATCGATAATTAGCGATCTAGATAAATAAATATCGTAAGAGAAGCGAGGAAATGAAGGAAAAAAACAAGACAGAAATCAGACGAAATAGAAAAAAGAAGGAAAGGAGGAAAATAAGAAATAATTGTGAATGAACTGGTAAGAATGAATATTAAAAATGGTATTAATTGGCGAGAAGTGCAATGGAAATGAGGAAGGCCTATATAAAGAAACCGAACAGCGTAAAATGTTAAGAGATATAAAAACAAAGATTCTAAAACTAGTAAAAACAGAGCAATATAAATTAGAAAAGATAGAAACAGTAAAAAAATAACTTATGAAAGAATGCGTTAATGTATGAATGAATAAAGAAAAAAGGAGCAAATAACGAAAGAATAAAAGTATGAATTAAAGAATCAATAAGAAAAAGAAAGAAGGAATGAAGTAAAAAAAAGAATCAGTGGGTAATAATTAATGAATTAAACAACAATGCAGAGACTGAATTCAACGAAGGAAGAAAGAATAAAGCAAGAATGTAGAAGAAAGATCTTCTAATTAAAAGGATATGATAAATGAGGAAGTGATGAAATAAAGAATGACAACAGAAAATAATGACGGAAAGAAAAGGAAAAAGCAAGAGAGTGAAAATAAAATAAAAAATGAATGAAATAAATATTAAAGAACAGATGAAATTAAGAAAAAAAGCGGTAATAAATGATGAATGAATGAAAGAAAATAAAAAAATGGATTAATATAGAAATAAAGAATGATCGAAGAATCAGCAAAAAATAGCTGAAAAAAAAACGAAATTAAACGAATTCGTTTGGTAAGGAAAACGAAAGTATCAAGATAAAGAAAGAAAAATGTTTTTAAATAAATAAACAAAGGTTTTTGGAAGCGAGAAAGAAAAGCAAATCAGAACAAAAAGACGAAGAAAATTAAAATGGAGAAAGAATGTGAAAAAACAATTTGTAAATAAATAAACAAGAAAACATGGAAGCAAGAAAGAAAAGCGAAACGAGAACAAAAAAAAAAGGAAGGAATGT
The DNA here is from genome assembly GCA_037127315.1 of Ascarosepion bandense. Classification (NCBI taxonomy): domain Eukaryota; kingdom Metazoa; phylum Mollusca; class Cephalopoda; order Sepiida; family Sepiidae; genus Ascarosepion; species Ascarosepion bandense. The sequence goes on along the minus strand of JBBBDQ010001317.1, from coordinate 9,134,440 downwards.
AAAATAAATAAGCAAATTGCAATAAAAAATGCAAACGTAAAATAAAATAATGCTAGACATAAGAATTCATCTCGGTTAATTTCAAACTGACTAATTAAGACGTAATCAAAAATAAGCTTTTGTTGCGTCTTGGCTAGCCTATTGCTATCGGCGATGAGTAAGTGGGAAAATAAACTAAGAGGTAATCGGAAGAAAGAACACCGCCTTCAGGAATATGTAAGAATTACGAGAGAATAAAACATGGCGAAAAAAAAACAAGACTTTGAAAAGACAACAATAAAAATCAAGAATTACTGAACGTATTAATTAAACAGAAAGCGTAATAAACTCGAGACCTCGCCTCCATGCTAACGCTATTAACAGAAAGAAAATAAAGAAGTGAATTTATTATATTTGCCTCACTTATTGTATGAGAACTAATTCCATCTATCGACTTGATGTCATTCTTTTACAAATAATGCCTTGTTAACCATTGATATAATAATTTAGGTTTAGTTAAGGTAGTTGAGAACAAGAGATTCTGGTTGACGTAGTAGATGAAACAAAAACAAATCCACTACGGTGAAAAATTGTTAATTAGTAGCAAGAAAATGAAGAACCGTTTTGTTTTTGAAACAATGAACTTAAAAATAATGCCTAACCTTTCTGAATTGAGAGCTCTTTTGTAATTAGTGGCAAAATTAAACCTGCCCATATTTTACAAAAGGAATGACTTGCAGTAGAGAAGAGTACAAGTCAACGCATCTACTTCTTCTATGTGTCCTGTCCATTCAGGAAGTAGGCGATCATGGCTTTCCACGTTTCCCTATCTCTGGTGGCTCTGAGCACACGTTCTACTGTTACACCGTGTAATTCTCGTTCTGTCATCCGTCTGATGAGGTCCTTCAAATATGTTATCCGTTACTTTCCCCTGTCTCTTTTTCCCTCTATCTGGCCTGTTAGTATCAGATTCTCCAAGCCCTCCTTTCTCATTGCGTGTCCGAGGAACTTCAGCTGTCTCTTCATGATGCTCAGTTTAATTTCCTTTTCGTTTCCATAAAAATATGAGATCTCCCCAATTTAAAGTTGAGCTGGACAGATGCAACCATAAAGTCTATGCTATCAGTTTCGTTTCTCGCACTTCTTGCTTTTGAAACTTTTTACCTTATACTTGCTTTCCAGCCAACTTTTATCTGAAAGTAAATTAAATGCAATGTCAATCACTGACTACTGTCCCCCTGATTACAGTTATTCTGTATTCGGTCCCTCGCAATTGTCCATGTTTTAAAATGTTCCACATCTAGTAACTACTTGTGTCTAAATGACTTTACCACCTTGCTTGGAGCTAACCTGATTTTATATATACATATATATATGTGTGTGTGTGTGTCTGAGGTATATATTGTTAAGTTACAAAGTATCGTTGTGCTGGTTCAAGAAAACATGAATTTAAATATTTCATACAAAAGATTATATTTATTTTATACGGAACTTGGTCTATTATTGTCGGTTTTTGTGTACGACCCCGTCTTTTCTCAATCGTTATATAAAAGATACATTCTTATCGGCAATGTTTGAGAGAACTTGCATTTCCTCTCTTGGAAGTGGGCGATTATATATCTATCTGCACGCGATCCTTTCCCACGCGTGCATCCAAGGTGCATCTGGGTCGTCCACGTGAGTCTGCACTTGACAGTTATATGGCCACTTTGAGTTAAACCTGCATGTGATTTATCTGAAGTGCAAAGTTTATTCCGGCATCACGTGAGGTGAGCCCCTTATCTAGTATAGTCAGAAACAAGTAGATTATTTAGATTATCTGTACCAATCAGCTAGACTCTATTAAGTTATTAATTAAATATAGTTTAGTCTGATAAAAAAGCACGGTTAGATACTTTTGGGGATCAAAATCAATACCTCGAAGTGATGACCTGTATAACTAACTTTCTAAGCAGTATACTACAAAGAAAAACTATAGAAAATACCAGGAGAAAAAACTGGCACACTTAAGTGTTGAAAACACTGAAGTAGAGATTTATTTGGCGAAGATAACTGGTTAACACGGCCAAGAATCATATTTCTGCATGTAAACCTTTGGTCACGCTTGATTTTACGGATTTAACTATCAAGGGGCGGTTGACTGGATATGAAGATAGGTTAAATCAACACTATTTAGGACACAGTGGATATAGACGTTGGTTAGTTCCAGTGACTTGACTCAAAGGGGTTGTGAGTTCAATACCAAGCTACAGCAGTGGTGAAGAAGTAACTTAGAGCGTCGGATGAGAGGGAGATAACGCATGACTACCAAAAGTGGCTTCGTACAAGGAATGAAAATGATATACACTAGTGATCGTAATAAAGGATTCGGTACGAAATTACTAGCATCTGAAGAATATCGTAGCGTACAACTGCCGAAACGTAGTACAAATGGCAACAAAAATGAGGACAGTAGTCCGAATAATGTAAATAGTGAAAATACTATCTCATCTCAGAAATATAGACAAATACTAGGTTAAGTCAAATATGCTTATATTAGTTTTATTTTTTATCACATTTATCAGTGAGATTATTTGGCATATCGGTGCTTAAAGGCGAAGACAAATTGTCGGGAGCTAAAAAGTTAATCCTATGGAAATTAGTTCGATCTTTACCACTTCGACCACAACTTGGATTTTATATAAAACTAATCCTTTTCAAGTATTGGTCAAGTGCTTTGAACGTTTGTGTTCCAGCAATGAGAACTGGCTTCAAATCTTACTATGGTTAATTTACCTTCTATATAATACAAACCAAGGGATACAATCTCAGCAAATGGGAAATGCCTAAGAAACACATGAAGTGTAGACCCGAGTCATTTTTTTTAATCATTTCACCCCAAGCAAGGCATTCCACTGCCACTATTGCGCTTGGGGCTACATAGGGGGAGATAAATAGGAAATATCAGAAGGGGGGTGATAGATAGTGTGGTGGGTGAGAAGAGTGTTTGAAAGAATGGAAGTTAGTTTGTTAGGAGGTGTCTATTGACCTTACATTTAAACTCCTGGAGATTGTAGCCGTCGGGGAAGCAGTCATGTGGAATAGAATTCCACAGTCGGGAAGTGCGAGAAAAGAAACTGTTGGAGTAGAAGTTACGGCTGCATTTTATCGGTTTCACTGTAAAAGAATGGGATCTAGTTGCTAATCTAGTATCTCGTGCAAATTCGAACCTAGGGGGCACCAGTGATCTAAGTTCATCGGAGCAGAAGCTGTGAAAGTATTTATAGAAGAGACACAGGGAAGCCACGTCGCGCCGGTGAGAGAGAGACTGCAGGCGTTCTGCTAAGTCGGTATCGATCACATTACAGACCCTACGCTGTACATTGTAAGAGAAATTTGATAGACGATACTCACTGAAAGCTAAGCCAATGCCTGTGCAGGTATGAAGTCATTATCGTTGTTTTGAGTTTTCTTACCTTGTGCAGACGATTGATTGTGCCAGTTTATATTCTCCCTGTAATAAAATTGAACTAAAAATCTGTTCTTCATAGATAAAGTACAAGCCACGATTTCGTTATTGAAGCTTCAACAGATTAAAACATGGACTAGCTAGCTATTCAAACAGACAGATATACTTGGAATCTAGTTGAAAATGCTGGCGTTCACAACTGCAGTAATCAGGTCCTGATACGACGAGTTGCAGAGAAAGCAGTTTTATGGATGCCAACAAGTAACAGCCTCACCGTGTAACAGCTCATATAAATCTTGTTAGTTACCAGCTACTGTAATGTGCAAAACTTAAGCTAGATGCAGGGCTATCGAGTGGGAGTAACAAGGTAGATTCGCATGTCACTTTAGTTATAAAGAGTTTACTAAACACTGCACACCTTACTTTCTACGTCTAATAGAGAACTAAGTTACGTACTATCAATTTGAATGAGTAATAAGTTAGAGATTTTAAGCAATATGTGAATGAAAATACCCTTACGTTATACACCATCTTGAAAAAAATAATAATATCGAAAATAACTGGCGCTTTTTTAAACAAATATAAACACTATTATTTAATCAAATTGTTTTCTGGTTTATTAACTTTTAGGGCAAAATTTTGACAACTGTAGTTTCGACATTTTTTTAATGTCTACTGCATTTTAATGTGGAAGTTTGGAAAATAGTCAGCATTATGGGACCTACCCTTTTTGGACTATAATGAACTCTTCCTATTATTGTGAATACCGAGAGAATATACCTCTCGGGGTGGAGTTGAGTTGGGTTGAGTCACCCAGGTCACTTGGCAGCCAGACTGACGTGTAAAACTCTTGTATTTGTTTTCTGTTTAATATATGTTTCACTAATTCACGAGTTCGAGTTTTCTTCCAGACCTATTCTGGGTCCACAACAGTCAGCTTTCTTCTTCGTCAGTTGTTAAAAATGTCCATATCTCTTGAATACTTCCCTATAAAATCTCATGTTTGAACTACTTGATGAAATTCTTGGGAGCTATACGAATACGGCCAGTATTAGTAATTAAGGCATGTTCCAGAGAAAACAATGGTTTTGGAACCTCATATTTTTAAAAATTCCATGGCTCCCATATTTTTGCTGATTGGGGTAACTCGTCGGAGTGTAATAGTTAGCAAGCATGTCTCAATAGAACCTATTGCAACTGAGTATTGAGTTGAGTTCAATCTTCATTGGGTGACACATACTTTCAGTTTTGTGCCACATCTAAGCGTCGCCTAGAAAAACCAAAAAAAATATTTTGCTGACTGGAATGTTCGAACACCAAAATGTTTGTCTTTCTTTTAAAGAAAATGTCCAGTATTTTTTTTCATGCACAAAAAATATGTACATTTTTTTCAATTATGATCATCTAAACCAAGAGACTAAGAATTTTAAAATCTAACTTGTGTATTCTATTGAATAATTATTGCTCTCGAAGTTGTTGTAAACGAAAATAAGATTTTAATCGCATGCACATTGGCTCAGGCCTCTGGTAAGCATTATAGATAAAACTATTTATATTATGCAAATTCCTCTTCTGTTGCCGGATCATTGAACCAGACCCATTGAGAAACTATTCTCATAATATACTATTTATGAGAGCCTTTTCATTTTAAGGCTTTGATCCTAATCGATTCATCTATACATATGCTACATGATTGCTTTTGATCTTCTTCTATACCGCTATCTACACTGAATATAATTTTAATACATTGGCAAAGATCAGGTATCGTCGGGGTTGGGAATGGGGATGGTCCATTCGCTTTCTTCCTGACCCTCCAACAAGCAAAAAGTAAGAGACATGCGTAGATTATGTCGCAATGTAAATTGTTCCTCGTACACATTGTGATCATGCAAGTTTTCCATGTTCGAACTCAAGAAAGACTGGAATTTCATTAGTTGGCTTTAAAATCAACATTGCGCGCATCCAGTTTGAAAATGAGATATCACTCAGCTTTATCTGGTTCCGATTGCTGTTTTCATATATACCGTTTACAAAAAATTCTTATATTTACCTTTTACCGATAAAATTTCTTCACACACATTATATATATAATATATTTCGGCTGCAATCCCTCTTTTATAATAGATTCAAGGGGATACTAAATTCAAGCAAGTGCAAAAATTTAAATATCTAGGAAGTGTTCTAACAGGAGATGGAAAGTGATCCGAAGGCGAATCGGCATGGTGAAGGATGCATTCCAGAAGCTAAGTAAAGTACTAAGACACAGGAAAATTTCCATAGAAACAAAGAAGAAAGTGCTAGATTGATATATGAGGTCAGTTCTTCAATACAGCAGTGAATGCTGGACAATATCATCAAAGATGAGGAAAGAACTTAAAGCAGCGGAAATGTGGTTTTACAGAAGGATGCTGCGGATATCATGGACCGGACATGTGAGCAATGATGACGTTTTGGAAAGAGTGGCATTGAAAAGAAAATTGATAGTGAGCATCAGGAAGAAACAACTGAAGTTCTTGCGACATGCAATGAGGAAAGAAGAGTTGGAGAACCTGATACTGGCAGGCCAGATAGAAGGAAAAAGAGACAGAGGAAGGCAGCGGATAACATATTTTAATGGCCTGAGCAGGTAGATGACGGAATGGGAGTTACGTGGTGTTATAAGAGAAAACGTACTAAGAGCCACCAGGGATAGGGAGACGTGGAAAGCCATGATCGCTCACGTCCTGTAAGGATTGGACACATAGAAGAAGAAATGAGATAAACACTCCCCAAATCTTTTATATATCTCTATGCTTTCATTTTTTTTTATGTTAGCCATTATCAATATATTTTTAAATGAATACATAATTTTTACATGTGTGTACGAACGAGAACTTGGAGAGCCGAGTTTGAGTTTCAGTTGAATTCGTTGCGTTCGCTCAAGAACATATACCCTTGAGAAAGATATTAACATGTATCTTTCTACTCCATCTATGGGTTAAATAGCAGGACATTGTCTGCCACAAAAAGTAATGACACTGTACTGCGTGAAAATCTTCTGCCCAGTCAGTCATGTCTCTTTCGAGATATGTTTGCCCAAGGGTGTACCATGTATGACACTTAACTGTCTGATCTGTAGTGATGAGAATGCTTTTTTTGCCAAACATGGTTAATTCGTTGTGAGAGTTTTGCGTATTGATAATAATGAGTGTTGGCTTTTAATTTTTATTATTAATGCTTCCATTAATTTTAGCTTTTTAATACATGTGGATTATGCAATTATAGTCGTATATTCTACGAGTATGTTAAAGATGGAGTGTGGGTAGAAATGGGTCCTGATTGAGCTATGGTCATAGCGATTTAATATGAGATTTTTTCATGGATATATAGTGGTGTGTCTAATATAATTATTCATAAATTTGGCTTTATGAAGAACACAGTTCATTAAGAGGCATTTAAATTCATACATAATATTGGTCTTCTATAATCTGGATTCTGAGGAGTGTGTTGTTGTCGAATAAGTCAACCATCCGTCCGTACATGGAGTACTGCTGCCATTTATGGTCAGGCGCCCCTGCCGTTCTCCTCAGTGTTCTTGACAGGCTCCAAAGGAGAGACTGTAATGTGATAGGTACTGATCTGGCGGATCGACTGCAGCCACTTCCCCATCGTCGAAATGTGGCCTCCCTTTGTTCTATAAATATTTTCATGGCTTCTGCTCGGACGAACTTAAGTCACTGGTGCCTCCTCAACAGGTGTTTACTGGTGCAACCAGACTGGCAACTGGGTCCCACCCATTCACAGTTAGGTTAGGCAAATGCAGACGACAATTCTACTCCTGCAGCTTCTTATCTCGCACTTCCCGCCTGTGGAACTCGCTCCCGTATTCTTGCTTTCCTGACGGCTACAACCTCCAGAAATTTAAATGCAAAGTCAATACTCATCTACTAACCACTGGACTCTAGTTCTCTCCCCCCCTATAACCCTCCCTTTCTCTCCACCTATGTATCTGTCATCGTACCTGCTTTCTCAGCTTTCTATTGTTCCTTTCTTACTAATTTGTACGCCTCACTCTTTTCTAATTAATCTTTTTACATTTATGTAGCCCCCTGCACATCAGTGGCATTTCTGCCTTGTTCGGGGTGAAATGAATAAAATATATATATATATATATATATATATATATATATATATATATAGTTTTACATTTGCTACATTTATAGGATAGAGCAGTCACTAGTGAGGCTAGAGTATAAGTAGTAATAATCAATATGGGCATAAAAATCAACAATAGTTGATGACGGTTAGATTTCCCCTTAATGCTAACCATGAAATTTACGGTTTCTATTTAGAAAACCTTTATCATTCATTGACTGAACTTTTGAAATTTTTATGTTGAAATTTATAAAACATTTTATGAGAACAGTTTTTCTAGAAATTATATTTTACACATCCAGAACTATTACGTCTCTTTTTAAGATTGCCGGTAGCTGTTTCCTTTCAAATGCTTTCAGTAAGTTAAACAATTAATATCTTGATTATATCCTCATTTTCTCTTGTTAGATCCATTTTACATTTTTGCTTTGTAAGTGTTCAGACGACACGTCTTTGTCATCTGGCAAAGTTCTTTGTGATCACAATCAAAAAGAGCTTTATATATCATCAAACTGCAGTTTCTGGTGACTACTCCTGCAGCTTCCTCTCTCGCACTTCCCGCCTGTGGAACTAACTCCCGTATTCTTGCTTTCCTGACGGCTACAACCTCCAGAAATTTAAATGCAAAGTCAATACTCATCTACTAATCACTGGACTCTAGCTCTCTCCCCTCCCCTGTATAACCTTCACTCCGCCTATGTATCTGTCATTGCACCTGCTTTCTCAGCTTTCTATTGTTCCTTTCTAACTAGCTTGTACTCCTCACTCTTTTCTAATTAATCTTTTTACATTTATGTAACCCCCTGCACATCAGTGGCGTTTCTGTCTTGCTCGGGGTGAAATGATTAAAAAAAAATACTGTTATCTTTAAAACTTAGAGAAATGATTCGCTTGGAGATATAGCTAATCGCTGACGTGAAAAAATAGTAGACATTTCTGAACGAGTTTAACTTCATATATACAATCCGTATCATAGTCCTGATCTGAAGAGGCTAAGCGATCATCATAGTTGGATAATTGTTGAAAGAGTGAAACTAACAACACTGTGTTTACTTCTACATCTTCAATTTTGTGTGGGCGTGTGTCTGTCAGAGAGACAGAGAGAGAGAGACAGAGACAGAGACAGAGAGAGAGAGAGAGAGAGAGAGATTGATGAGAAGAAAATACTCGATTTATATCCGCATCATCAGTAATTATTAAGCGCTGTTGAGTTTAAAAACTCCCTAAATGTAAAAAATATCTCGTAAGAATGTTTAACTGAGACGGGTTTTTTATTTAATAAAAAACTGCTTGTTTGACCGCACGCTTTGAAAATGTGCAATCTTTATTGAATTCCACAGATTGTTCAGTAGAATATATGCAACTGCTTCAGAGATTAGATAAAATGATAGATAAGAACGTATACTTCTGTGTGATTTAAAAAATGATTTACTACCTGGTTAAGATGATAAACTACATCCGACAGCAAGGTCTCTGAACGAGAGGTTTAGAGAATCGTGAAACCAACTCCGTATTACTGTTGTTCTCAGGTCCCCCTTGACCTGGGGTGTGAGGTCCTGTTATGTTCCTAGCTAAGAATAATAAGGTAACCTCTAAACTGAGTCAGAACACTATGAAAGTATAAGAATATATTTTCATAGTGAAAATACTATCAATACATTTATGGAACAAATATCACCTGCAATATATAACAAAAAAAACAATATCAATACATATTCCATTCGAACAAACAGATTACCAAAAACTTGCGGCAATAAATGGCCTATTGAGCATGATAGACGTTAAAGCAAAATAATTCAAACAAATGCTTTGAGGCTACTGTATAGACTTACTAATGTGGATCCAAGGAGAGCTTTATTTTAAGCCAAGCTTGATATAAGTTTGCATGTGCGTTGTGGTGCAGTGGATATCGGCTCGGAAGGAGAAATCGGTAAGCTGAATTCGAATTCCAGTTGAATTCCTCGCATTCACTTATGCACAGATACTCTTGGCAAAGATATTAATCTGTCTCTTCTTTTCTGTTATGGGTTAAATAGCAGGACAAATTGGGTTCTGTAGCCTTGGTTGAAAACCAGTCTACTGCAGAAAGTAATGGCAACCTACTGCGAGATAATCTTCTGCCGAGTCAATTATGTGTCTTTGGAGACATGATCGCTCAAACGTATATCACATATCGCACTTAACTAAATAGTATATGTTTTTGCGGAATGCATTAGTAATCGGTACCAGTCTATCTTATGAATCCTTCAGTACACACACTGATTGAATCATAAAAAATATATATTCAAATGTCATCTAGAAACTTAGAGGGATTTAACAAATTATTAACATTTTCGCATGTTTACTTTAATCTGGCAAATAGTCACAAGAGGCGTGTACCCAGCTTTATTCCTAACAAATAATGAAAAGGATTAAATTTGAAGGTAAGACAGATTTACCGGAATTCATTTATAAGAAAGAATATGTTTTTATGGATATGTCGTGGTGCGTCTAATAAAATTATACATAAATTTGGCTTTATAAGAAACGCAGTTCATTAATGGGCATTGAAATATTTACGTGATATTGGTCTTCTATAGTTTGGATCTTGAGGGGTGTGTTGTTATCGATGATATATATGATATATTTATAGCATAGAGCAGTCACTAGTGAGGCTAGGGAATATTAGGGAGTTAGAATCAATATGGACATCAATCAACAATAGTTTATGACTGTTAGATTTCTCTTTAATGCTAACCATGAAATTTGCGGTTTCTATTTAGAAAACCTTCATTCATTGACTGAATATTTGAAATCTATATGTTGAAATTTACAAAACGTTTTCTTAAGAACAGTTTTTTTGAAAATTACATTTTACACATCCAGAACTATGAGCTGGTTCCTTTCATCTACCATCATCCCGTACATTGAATACGACTGCCATATCTGGTCGGGTGCTCCTGCTATCCACCTAGGTGTCCTTGACAAAATCTAAAGGAGAAATTTGTAATTTGATCGATCCCTACTTGACAGCTCAGATACGGTTACTTTCTAACCGGCGCAATGTGGTTTATTTGTATCTCTTCTGCAAATACTTTCACAGCTTCTGCTCGGATGAACTTAGGTCACTGGTGCTCCCTATATATGAATTTACTCGAGCCACAATATTAGCATATATGTCCCTCCCTTCTACTGTGAGACTAATGAAATATAAACGCAACTTCTACACCTTCAGCTTCTATTCTTGCACTTCCTGTTGTGAAACTACCTTCCGTTTACTTGCTTCTCCGACAGCTATAATCTTCAAGATTTTAAATGTAAAGTCAATAGTCATCTCCTATTTCACTAACTTGCATCCTTTCTCTCATGCTCCTTTCTTCTTTCACTTCACTGTCATCAGTATTCTCATCCTTCTCTTACCCACTTCCTGACACCTCCTATAACCTGTCCCGCTTTCTCATAACTTTCCTCCAGTGTAACCCCCTGTTCACCAGTGCCAGTAAACTGCCTTGCTTGGGACGATATGATTATATAAAAAAAGACTCCTCGGGTTTCTCGATAAGGTTCAGAGGAGGGTCTGTAATGTGATAGATACCGACTTGGCAGACCACCTGCAGTCTCTCTCCCACCGGCGCGACGTGGCTTCCCTGTGTCTGTTCTATAAATACTTTCACGGCTTCTGCTCCGATGAACTTAGATCACTGGTGCCCCCTAAATACGAATTTGAACGATATACTAGATTAGCAACTAGATCCCACCCTTTTACAGTGAAACCGATAAAATGCAGCCGTAACTTCTACTCCAACAGTTTCTTTCCTCGCACTTCCCGACTGTGGAATTCTTTTCCACACGATTGCTTCCCCGACGGCTACAATCTCCAGGAGTTTAAATGTAAGGTCAATAGACACCTCCTAACACACTAACCTCCTCCCATTCTATCAAACACTCTTGCCATCTGCCCAAACCTCATCCTCGGTATCCTTACTCTTCTGTCACCTTCCTCCTGACATTCCCTATGTCTAACCACTCCTTCTCTTTACCTTCCCCTATGTAGCCCCATGCACAATAGTGGCAGTGAGTTAGAACTGAGTATTTACACGAAACCTTTCCATTGAGATAGAATGTGACACAAGTTCAGGTTTTACGTGGTAAACCTGTGCGTGTACACTCAGTCCAAGAGTCAAAATTTGCCCAACCCCTGAATACGTGGGTTCGGGCACTAAGCTTGTATCTTCTTCGCAGCCGTATCTCTGTCTGTAAACGGAGCCTCGACTGAGTCGAACGTTTCCCCGAAGAGCTTATCTGTCTTTCTCAGTCGAGGGAGATAGAGCTCGACTGACAGTTTCGCGTTTGAGCGGAACTCAGGCGCTGAAATCTTTTTTCTTATTTGTTCTTTATTTAAGGCGTCTTGCTTAGTTAATCTTTTTTACTTGGAGTGTCTTACTTGCTACACAACAGAATAGGACATACATGTAATCATAACAATAATACTAATTTCATTATAGAAGCTATGGTGTTAACGAAAACCTTTGATCGCAGACGCATACCAATTTGAAAGTGAACCAATTATTCGTTTACAGGAAAATATGTTCAAATATTGATTGCATATTATCTTTTGAATATAGAAATATCTGGCTGGTTTCTTTTATTGAGTTATAGATAAATGTAACGATTTGAAAGTCATAGGTGTCTTGCATATGCATGCGTATACCCATGTATCATAAATGTATCAGTTTTTGTCTCCATAATTGATAGATATGCATGGATATATTATTATATAGAATAACCATTGAAAATGTTAATGTCTTCAAATTAGTTCTTTATAATATATATATATATATATATATATATATATATATATATATATATATATATGAGAGAGAGAAACATCAGGTTGACATAAAAATAATTACTTTTAATATAAGGGTGCGTAGGAATTCTGACAAAAGAAGATATTCGTAAAATATGGATGTGCTCTATTCAATTCAGGATGAGATAATTTAAAATTTAACGTTGGAAGCAAGGTTTTTAATTTCCAGCTGTACCGACAAGATGGATCGATAAAAATATATTAAAACCCTAATATGAATTTATTGTTCGATAAGTATGAGTAAACTAAATACATACATCTATGGGTAGATCAATAAATCTATACATGTAAATAGACACAGATAGACATATGCACACACATAATTAAAACACTATAGACTTAAGTAACTATATATATATATATATATATATATAATATCATCTGCAGACGTGCCTGTTTCGCTCTATCACAAATCTTTAGTGCAGCAAGACTATCTGTTTAGCCTCAAGCTGGGATCGTAATCCGACTGATTTGTCATTACACGAACATCTTATCAGTGAGCTATCTTCGTCAGAGACAGGCAGATTTCACAGGGTACTCAAAGCATGTCAACAAACCCCGGTGACAGTCAGCGTTCAATTTCATTGCTGAACCAAACTGCGTTTAATTGAGTAACCAAAGAACGTAGCGTAAGGCCGTAAATAGGCGTTGTTTTACATGAAACCTACCTTTCACTAAAGTGCTCTATCGACTAGCGAGAGTATAGGTTTTAGTAGGCATAAAAGGATCTAAATAGATAGATGTGAACAGACATAAATATATGTAGACGTACGAGTAAAAAAAAAAGTTGATATTTAGAGACATACAAATTGATGTAAATATGTGCACATGCAAGTATATATATATATATATATATATATATATATATATATGTATATATACGGTGTTAAATTTAGCAATGAATTTTAACATTGAGTTCTTTGGAGTCTCGCTTTATTGGAATTTACCATACCAAATTTTAAGGGTTCTACTTCATAATTTGCTTCTCATATACCATAAGTCGCGATCTCTTTGGAAAATTCTGTTTCCGGATATTATTACAAATGTAAAACTTTTGTTTTCTGATTATATATATATATATATATATATATATATATATATATATATAGCTAAATATGAACCAACTTTTATATTAAAAGATAGATGTAGACTACGGGAGATGTTTACATAGATATGGGTATAGGCTTGGGATAAAGAACAAATAGGAAATATTTAAGATTTAAAATGATTCTGTTTATTTAAGATTCATCAGAAAATGAAATATGGCGGAGAAATGAAAACCCTGCTATTTTTATTTTTCAGTTTACTTTTCATTGATTAAAGAGGTTTCACGTGTATCTGTCTTGTCAAGCAGCATACATGTGTATAATTTATGTATGTTTGTGTATCACAGTTCTAGGTTGTTCATTAAGAATTTGGTTGATAGTGCGCATGCGTTCGTGTATGCAGCTCGTGAGCATTTTCATCTATGTCTGGCAGTTATTCGTATGCTGATAGGGGTTGTTTTGCGTGTGTGTCAAAAGATTTAATTATATCGGTTGCGGTTGTAGGTAGAAAAATATTATTATAGACATATGTAAGTAGAGAGAGCGTAACCGCAATTTTTTTTATATTGATATGCCGTCTAAAATCACAGCAACAACTTACATATTGATGCACATACTATTGAATATCTTACATTAAGACATAAAAAACAACAAAATAATCCAAATAATCCATTCCTTTTCTCTCTTTGTGTGATCAAGAGGAATATATATATATATATATATATATATATATATACACACACACAATTTCACAAGTCTTAATTCTCATATATATATATGGAGTAGATAGACTAAAGTATCGCCCGGTTCACACTCCACCCACGTCTATTGAACGGGTGAAGAGGCTCATCCCTTGTTTCCTGTTTAGGATGTGGTTTCCGGCTTTCTTTCTCTTTTCCAATCTTTTCACTCTTACCTAGCCCACTGCACATCAGCGGCGCTACCGCCTTGCTCGGGGTGATATGATTAAATATATATATATATATATATATATATATATATATGAGAGAATGGCAACCCGTAAAAACGGAAAGGATAATCCAAATGTTTTTATCTAATGAACATAAAATGCTAATTAGATAAAAATAGAGAGCTTAATAAGATATTATTCTGAGAAAAGTGCTGAGAGAAAAACTCAACACTTAATTAAGCAATAATAAAAACAAGTTTTTTCTAGCTTTTTTCCCATACAATCACTAATTTTAGCTAAAACAAAACCTTTTAAACTCTTAAATAATTGGGAAAGTATACTGTCGCTCCTTCGTCATTATCAGAAATTTCTTATTTAATTTTCTGTGTAATATTTTTTCCTGTAAACCTCTTTTGTTTTATAGAAGGATTTTTTTATAAAAAATATTTTTTGCGGGAAATGATTTTAAAAACGAGAAATGTTTTTTAAAAAATGGCGTTTAAAAAAATTTCTGTCAACTAATATTTGTGAATATCAGTGTAAAATCCCTAAATTTTTTTTAAGTTTATTTATTTTCACTTTCTTTCTCCCGCTCTGTATATTTTGTGAAGATTATGTTTGTGTGTTCTTATATATGTCTATCTTTTTTTTAATATCTTTTTCAAATGATAAAATGTTCACTTCCCTCGTCTTTAAAATATTCTAAGTGAATTTAACTTTTACTTTTATTTTTCCACGGTCCAAATGGAAAAAATAATTTGTAATGACAAGTTTTTAAAATAATATTATTGTAAAAAGTAGTGTTTGCTAAAATTTGTGATTGTATGGGTTTCTGTCGCCTTTCTTTTTATTCTTTTCTTTTTCTCTATCTTTTTTGGGTTGATATATTATTCCTTCCTACATACTCTTTTCCTTTTTTTGCATGTGTATAATTTATTTGGTTTATGTACATGTGATTTAATTCCTTATTCTGTATTGTGTTATATGTGTGATTTGCTGTATCTATTCTCAGTTGATTTCCAGTTTAACAATCTTTCTGTTACAAACCTTTTTTTTAATATTCTTAGTAAAATTCCCATTTATTTATTCATCAACAGTCTGAACGAGGCAATTTAAAAAATATTACATTGCTGAAATAAATTCTAGATTTACAATTGTTTAATTGAACATTCCTCTCATATATATATATATATATATATATATATATATATATATATATATATAAATTCAGAAAAAAACTTAGAGGGCAAATAGCCATTTTCAGCATGTGATTTTAAGCAATCCATCTCAACCCCATATAAAGAAAGAATGAAGAAAACTTCTAAACCCAGAAGTTTGCTTTAGTAAAGGAAGGGCTTGGGAGAAATTGGTTTCCGCTAGCTTACCCTATGACAACCAATATCTGCGAAATCCCTTCATTTACTAGAGCAAATCTCTGGGCTTAGAATTATTCCTTATTCTTTATTTATATTGGGTTGAGAATGCATGTCTTAAAATGACATGTTGAAAATGGCTATTTCCCCTCTATGTTATATCTTAATTTTCATATAAATAAATAAATATCCGCTCTGTAATTTAAATTAATTTATATTGAGCTCTCTATTGGGTCAGTTGTAATATTTTGACGATATTACTTTGGTCCTCCTGGATTATTTGCCAACCTTATCCCGGATTATTTAGCAATCCTATCCTGGATTTTTACCGCCTATATATATATATATTTCTTCACTACTTGACGACAATATGATTTCAAAAAAGACACTGTTAAAGAGCAAACGCGCAGCAAGAGCTTTTTAAATGGTAGTAAAGTTTAATAATTGGTTGTAAAGAAAATAAACTGAGCCGACGCTGCCTCAGTATTGACTGTTTTTTTCTATGAGCGTTACAAGAATATATATATATATATATATATATATATATATATATATATATATATGTGTGTGTGTGTGTGTATGTAAAATGGTTTTATTATAATAGAGAGGATGGATGTAAGTATGCATAGAAATAGTTCTGAACAAATAAGTTCGATTGATATAAGTAAACATACATCGATATAATGCAAAAGAAAATGTAAATGGCATAGATATGTGTATTCTTTCCGAAATGACTCGAATTGATAAATACATTTCTGACATGTATGTGAGTGAGTACTTCCCTGTCTGTACACATGGATGCAAAGATAGATACTTCAATACCAAATGTAAAACTTCGATCATATTTAAGTTAACAGACTTGAATAATTGCTCTATTATACAATTCGTGATTTTTCTCTTCGCATAACGAAATCTGTGAATAGACATCGACCACTGATCAATAATAACATCACAAAAGAAGACACCAATTATAGATAATCATTGTCCATCAATTTAAAGAAGATCTTATGCAATCATGTCCTCTCCTCGACTCACACACACCGACCATTATTTCTGAATCCGAAAAAGCCAAGTTCGTGAGGAATTCTGAGGAATATTTAGCGGTAATTTTACAGTAATAACCACCCGTCATAAGTATAAGAATTTGGCGAATTACGTTTTTTTTAAGTAGTAGTAATCCTCATCATTCATTTAGGCTCATTTTCCAATAAATTTGCTTTTATGTTTGCTCGAGTTATCTTTGATCAGGGTAATATCGCGATGTAGTAGATAAAAAGTAGGAGAATTTTTTTTCGTTTAAGGTAGACAAAGAATCTGTTTCCTTCAATACAGGACAATTTAAATTGAATGAGGACAGAGGACTTGAAGAAATTAATACACACTGAGCATATCGAAATAAAGAGAACTAGAGGCAAGTATTAAGTAGAGGAAATAAAAAGAAGTAGAGGAAGCTACTTAAAATTGTATGTAAATTAAAATACAAAACAATAAAGAACAACAAACAAAAGACCTCTTTGTAAAGGATAACTATTGATACGAGCAACACATAAAGAAATTGTAGAGAGCCGTGATCTCGCACATTCTTAAGTCATATAAAGAAATATCTATATTAACTCGAAAGACTTTCGTAGAACTTTGCAGATTGTAGCTATCAGCACATAAACGGAATGGAGTTCCATAGGCGGTACGTAAAGAAACTATTAGAGTAGAATGGCCAGTTCACATTAAAAACCTACTTACCAAATTTTATCAGTAAATCCACTAAATCAACAGCTTTGGCGGGTGCTATATATATATATATATATATATATATATATATATATATATGAGAGAGAGAGAGAAAAAATTGTATTTAACCAACGTGTTTCGTCTCCTAAGGGACTTTGTAAAGGTAGTATCTCTCAGACGACGAAAAGTGTTGACTTTAGTTTTTCCAAGTTTTTTTTTCATTTATTTTGTCTCTTTCATATATGCACTTCATCTGAGCACATTTACAGATACACACACACACACACACATATATGTATATAAGCGATTCATACTAATTGAAGTATATTCCACAGTTATTTACTTTTAAAAAGTTCTCAATACAATATTAGAGCTTAGATATACAGTTATTATGTCATTTTTCATCATATTTCGATTTCTGCTTTGGTCTCACTACCAACCAAGTCTGCGGGGAGACCTAAGGCAGGTAGTGGCGTGTTGTTATGGCTCCATTTCATGTTTTTCTATCTTCCCTATCATCCCCAGCATTACATAGATAAAGTTTTCCTTAGTGTGTGGGCTGTACTTAATAAGACAATTTTTTGTATATCTCTTAAGCTGGGGTTTCCAGGGATTCTTTCAATGTGTTGTTTTGTTCCATTTTTTATCATTCCAAGTGCACCTACTATCACTGGCACAACTCTTGTTTTCAATTTCCACGTTTTTTCTATTTCAATTTCCTGGTCTTTATATTTTGACAGTTTTTCAAATTCCTTGATTGCTATGTTACAATCCGCTGGACAAGCCATATCAATTAATAGACAAGTTTTCTCCTTCTGGTTTTTAACAATAATGTCTGGCCTGTTTGCTTCAATTTTTCTGTCTGTGTAGATGGTGTAATCCCATAGAATGGTTACATCTTCTATTTCTGTAACCGGTGCTGGGTGATGTTCATACCAGTGTTTGTTTACAGCTTTTCCATAATGTTTGCACATTGCCCAATGTAAATATTGCCCAACTCTATCGTGGCGATTTTTATATTCATTTGGGGCAAGCACAGAACAGCCTGAGATTAGGTGGTCTATTGTTTCTTGGTGTTTATCACAAAACCTGCATTTTGGATCCATATTATTATGTATAATGTTTGCCTGAAAGTTTCTCGTGAAAAGACTTTGGTCTTGTGCTGCAAGAATAAAGCCTTTAGTTTCAGACTTTAATCCAGATGCACGTAACCATCGATGAGTATTAACTTTGTCAACATTGGATTTATTGGCACGTACTGGATATTGGCCATGCAGATGTTTGTCTTGCCAGCGCTGTTTCATCTGTTCAAGAGCTTTATCTTTGGCTTTCATTTTCATATTTTTTGCCGCAATAGTTGGTTCTTGGCTTCTGTTTTGATTTCTACAGAATCTACTAACTGTAAATCTTGTTTGTATTTACTGCCTTCTTTTATTATTGAATATTTTTTCTTTCTTTCTTCATGTTGCCTTACTAATTGTATCATCCAATCCTTTGTTGTTTCTATGTATGTTAGTAAGCCAATAGTTGTTGTCTTGTATGACAATTCCAGCTGAATAAGACCTCTTTCACCTTCTTTACGGGGTATGTATAGACGGTCTACATCAGCCTTTGGATGATGCATCTTATGCTTAGAAAGAAGCTTTCTTGTTTTAGCATCCATTCGCCTGATGTCGTTTAGAGTCCAGTTTAAGATGTTAAAGCTATATTGGACAACTGGGATTGCAAGGCTATTAATGGCCATAACTCTGTTCTGTGAATTTAATTCAGTTTTTAATATCATTCGTAGCCTTCTATAGTACTCTTTACGCACTATTTCTTTCATTTTTTTATGGTGAATGTTTTCGCTCTCATTTACACCTAGGTATTTATAAGCTTCTTCTGGTTTCAATTCTTTTATTGTTACAGCAGGGTCTAGGCTAATTGAGGATGTTTCTTGTATTGATCCACGTAAAACTGTAGCTTTAGCACATTTATTCAAATTAAATTTCATTCCAATGTCTTCGCTGAAGCATTTTACAGTTTGCAGAAGACCTTCCAGCTCATTATCATTCTTAGCATATAACTTCAAGTCATCCATGTAAAATAGATGGCTTATTTTCTTTTGTCCTATTTTATAACCACATTATTATTATTATTATTATTATTATTATTATTATTATTATTATACTGCAAACTGATAGCTATTAAGTTGCAGTATGATATTATTATTATAATACATATATATTTGTACACTGATGTCAAAATCGAGTCAAAGCTCTGAGTTTCATGTTTGAACGTTATCTTCAGACCATGAAGTTCGTAACACTCGTTGTTGACTTCAGTGTCCACTCATATATTTTACATGCTCTTTTCCAATCTTGAATACTTTAGTCACTTAAATATAGGATACGTTAAAATATATTGCATCATTTTTCATATTTATTCGCAGCTGAACCTAGTTTTCTCAGAACAATAATAGAGGATATATTAAAAGACCATTCTTAAAAAAAAATCTGCAATAAATATATTTCTTACCGTTATACCGAAATATAACGATTACAAATACCTAAACCAGTTTATTGGTAATCAGTGATCAGATCAAAATTCGGGCAATAGGTAGCGAGACTGTAGTAGAAAAATAAAGAAATTATTATGCATTTTCTTGTTTCTGCTTAATTATACATTATGTATATGCATAGGAAGAGAGAGAAACGGGACACTTTAACGCTATATATAGAGAGAGGGATAGAGAGAAAGAGCGCGTGAGAGCATACATTATGTAATTAAGATATGCTGTATTTATGGTTTAAAATTCTCAATATCCGGGATAAAGCGTATGTAAATATAAAAATGGACATTGATATTAACACTGAGAGGCGACGTTCTGTTTTATGCAAAACTGCCTGACGATTGGGTTTAGAATGAAACGAACTGCTCCTTCTGGGTGTTGATACCCAGGACCGTGCGATTTTGCTAAGCACGGCACTGTTGATAACAGTGTCCACTTCTATGCTTTCAAACAATGAATGGATTATTACTATCAATTGCATTGTTTATATTTCTCTATGAGTGATATCTGCTTTATACAACAGAGTCAATTGTGGCATATAAGAAATAATTTGTGATTTGAATCATTCAGTCTACATTTACTGCAAAATCGCCACAAGTAAACAAAGTCGCAAGTAAACAAAATATATAGATACATATTCATTATCAGCTGAGCTTCCAGAGTAGCATTGAGATATTCCGTCGACATAACAGAATACTTTTCTCTCGTTGGTGTCAAGACGTATGTTAGCTTCAACAATAGTTATAATATATTTTGTATGATAACATAGATTTTATATATACAATGAGTTGTTTCAACGCATTTAAAAAACCTATACTTCACTTGCTTTGTGATCATTTCAGCGCATATCTTCCTATTTACTGTTTTTCGTTTTTATAAAAATATTTCGTTCGTTTCATTTAAAACGGTCTAGGTATGATCAGATATCATCCTCCAACTGAGGAAGTAATTTTGTTTATTTTCCTGTCATCATTGACAGCCAATTATGTTTCGTCTCCATTTTTGTCACATATCGACATTTACAACGAGGAAGATTTCTTCTTCACGAGTAATTCTTCGGAGAAAATAACGATTTAAGTAACACGACTAATTAAAGTATTTTACTTTCAATTGTCTTGAAGAGAAGACGACATGTTTATGGATGACAGGAAATTCTTCCATCACTTTCAGCTCTCAAATACCACTTAAATGAAAACTGATGCTGATTAATTTGTGTATGTCTATGCAATTGCATACTGATGCATACATATAGTTCAAATCAAATTTAGATATGCATACATATTTTGTATATTCACTAATATGGGGACTGATTATGAAAAACAAGCTAAGTATATATAAAAATGTCAATGTCGACGGAGATAAAAATAAACAAATACAATGATACACACACACACACACACACACACATATATATATAGTCATCCGCAGATAGATCTGTTTCGCTGTATTACAGCTCATCAATACAGTTAGACATCGGATTGCCTTTTATCTAGGATTGAAATCCGACCGAATTGGCATCAGTCGGCGATCTCATTGAATACTGTATCTAGTTATTTTTATACTGATCCTTTCCAGTTTTCTTAATATGATTCTTGATATTAAATTTATCACGGAACATGCTGTAGGTTTTTGTTTTAACCCAATTACTGTCGATGTTTTGTTTTAAAATAAACTACATCGCCTTTCTTGATAAAATTTCATCACAACATTAAGAAGCTGATCAGACAACAGAAATGGATCAGTATAAAATGAGTAGACAACATATGTCTATATTATTTAAATATTTATGAATAAAGATATGGTGTCTATATATAATTAATTCAAAGATTTTTTTTGTGGATATATGTGTTTGACATAACCACTGTGTTTTTATGCTAAAAACTGTATAATACGTCTATCGGCCTTGGCGCTCTAAAATTCTTACTGATATGTGACCTTTTCTGTAGCTAAGCGGGCTAAAGAACGCTTGCTAAAAGAGTGGTTTCTTCTACAAGCGTGTCAATGGTTCAAACCCTCTCGGAAAGTACATTTATGTTACTAAGATTTCTCGAATGAGCAGGCCTAGAAACGTAATACATCATGTTTAAAAAAAGACAAATGGGCTCCCATTTCAAATACATGCATACTTAAAAATAAGGTTTGGAGCAATAAAAGTTCTGATTAAAAATAAGTCATTAATTTTTAGAAATATATATATATAGAGAGAGAGAGAGAGATGTGTGTGCCAAATAAAATATATAAAAATGTGAGATAAAAAGAAGTTACCAGCAGTAGGTTCCAATACATGTACATGAATTTATGCGAATACCGTTCTAGTTCTTGCTAATGTCAGAGTTACAGAGAAAGTTGCTAGTGTGTTCACCTGAAGTGATCCAATTACTTTGAAACGTCTCAATTTCAAACTTTATTAAAGTCACAAAAGACTCTTGATATAAAGCGTAGCCAAAAATGCAGAAAAAAATTGGATGCATCCATATTCCATGGGTATTAAAATCGTTCTTTTCTTCCCTGAAACTTAACCGGATTACGAAACATTCGCACAAAGTTCTCATAACGCAGGCGTAATTTATGGAAGGCTGTTGGTGCAAAAGTTTTGGTCGCGTTCGGATCAGTGAGTTTTGCACAGTATAATGTCATTGTGTCTGAAACTGTTGGAAAGAAGCGATGTAGTAAAAGAAGAAGAGGAAGAAGAAATTATGCAGTTGAAGAAGCGAACCTGATCATGATTCCATATCGAAAAATAGTGTAAAGACTCGCTGAAGCTTTTGGGAAGGAATTACAGAAAGAAGGTCGCCATAAAACGAGATTAGTGCATGACTGTTTTACTGTGAGTGCTTACAACGCATGTGCTTCCCAGAATTGAAAAAAAGCCTGCGGAGTGAAGCCTACCATAAAAAATACTAAATAATCAATTCAAAAATCAGTGTATGAACATTACATTCACATTAGTGGGTGGTTGTTGGTGGGGAAGTCGAACGAAAAGAAGGCAGTGGGAAAGAATGAGCAAACTTGCAGAATAAAGTGCAGTTGAAGTTTTGATTCGCATGCATAAAGATGGGAGGACATTTGGATTCTTTATGTCCTTTATTGCCAGTCACTTGAAATCCAGTTCAATGAAGAAGATATCAATAATTTTAAAGATTTCGACTTCCATCTCTTTCATTTTTTGCTTAGTTCCCTGTGTTAATTATTTCACACTGCATTGACTAAAAGTGGGAGAACTTTAAAAGATATTTGTGATAATTTTTCTATCTGTGAATGTACTTTCCTTTTAAATATGGAATCACAGAAGTAATTCAAATTCATATGCGAGCCATTCTTCATGTAGCAAAGAAACAAAATTACTAAAACAAATCTGCAGAATTTAATCATAAAGAATTGATTGTATTGAGTTTAATGGCACA
The DNA here is from genome assembly GCA_037127315.1 of Ascarosepion bandense. Lineage (NCBI taxonomy): Eukaryota > Metazoa > Mollusca > Cephalopoda > Sepiida > Sepiidae > Ascarosepion > Ascarosepion bandense. Next base: position 9,111,018 of record JBBBDQ010001317.1, on the reverse strand, counting down.
ATCAAGAGAAAACATTTTTAAAGAATAATAATTAGTTTTTTTTAATTTGACTCAGGATCATTCTCCTTCTGCTAAAGTGTCTTTAAAGTGTCGGTCAAGGTTCCATCTACGGACTGGAACATGACTGAGAAGAATAGACGGTGTTTTTGACAAGTGTCCCGAGTTTTTGCTCTCGAGTTTTCCACGTAAAGCTCGATAAGTGAGAAATATTTTACTTATACTCAGTTATTCTATGTACAAGTCACCTTTGTTTCTCTAAAGCTTCTTAGCTTTCCTAAAACTGTGTCTTTGCTTACACCCTCATTTCACTGGATTCTCAGCATCCTTCTGCAGAACCATTCTGTTAGCCTCAATTCTCCTTTTTATTTATGATGACATTGTCTAACGCTTGCTTTTATAAAGAATCAATCAGTTAGTAACGTAATACACGCTTGGGCGATCATGTCTCGAAAGAGATATGACTGACTGGGTAGAGAATTATTGCCATTACTTTCTGCATTAGACTGGTTGCCAGTTAAGGCTATAGAATCCAAGCTGTCTTGTTATTTCACTCATAACTGGAGGGAGGAGATGGATTACTACATTTCTCATTTATCTGCGCGTAAGTGAATGCAAGGGATTCAACTGGAATTCGAACACGTCTCCCCGATTTCTCGTTCCAAGCCGATATCCACTACACCACAACGCACATCCTATCAGTCAGTTAAGTGCCATACGTGATACACACTTTGGACGACCATGTCTCATTCGAGACATGACTGTCTGAGGAGAAGATTATCCCGCAGTAGGTTGCCATTGCTTTCTACGGCAGACTGATTGCCAGCAAGCACTATAGAACTCAATCAATGTTATTATTTAATCCATAACTGGAGGACAGAGACGGATTAATACCTTTTCCAAGGGTGTTTATGCGTAAGTGAATGCAAAGAATTCAACTGGAATTCGAACTCGGCACCCCAATTTGTCGTTCCAAATCGATATTCACTGCACCACAACGCACATCCATAATAACTTATTAAATAGTTGAAAAATAAACATTCTGTATAAAAGTAACAAATACGCACTTTTCATTGATTGATTGTTTTTTATGCTTACTGCAGGTTATTTAAAGCCAGAAAATGCTTTGATTTTAAGATTTCTTTGAAGGTTATAATGATTTAGTGATGTAAGTCTTAATAATTAAACCATAACTGGAAGGATATGACGTAGATTCTACCTTCCTCTATGTACAGATTGTTATATTGACGCGTAATTAAATATAAAATACCTTCATGAACAGAAAGTGCGTTCTCTGATCACCAATTTCGATTCATTACCGAGAAAATCCAAACTTACAATACCTGGTATTTTCAAGCTGCCACCCATCTGGGCATGATGTGGCTTAGCTTCAATAAGTGTACGGGAACGATTTTAAAACGTTATATGACCGCTATCCGGACTGTTTTTGAGGAAGCATTTCAAATAAAATATTTTAGTTACTCAGCTATCTTAATTCATGGGTTTAAATGACGTTTTCACTATTAAATATACCCTTAACCGTGGTTTGAAATATGCCCATATATTCTGTTGGAAAAAAAACAGTAAAACTTAATCCAACTTTTTCATAATGTTACACTCGTATTAACCCTGGAACCCGGTCGTGATCAATGAAACAAAGATCGTTAGTATCAGATACTCTACGACCGTGTTACAGGGTTAAATGAAATCAGACTATAGATTTATATATTAACCCTGGAATACTAACCATCAATTAAAGTTATACCACTATTAATCATAGATATATCATACCCGATTTTGAAAATATCAAAAAAATATTAAATATAAATATTTATTTCAAATATTTTACATGCAGACACTTTAAAATCTGTGTTTTAAGTTAACATTAATAGGAACTTAAAAACATTATTTAGGTAAGAAAATCAGGTACTAAAACTTAATTACATTACAAGTAAAATGGTGTCATTTGCGCTAGGTATTATATATCCATGGTTAGTGTTGTCGGGTTAAGCATACTTTAACCATAAATGTAAGAAATGAAGCAATGCAAACGCCAATATTCGATATAATATTGATCGGATGGAAATAAGCTCGGTGAATGAAAGTATTCCGTTCAGTCGGATTAAAAGAAGTTCAACGGTAGAAGATCGGACGAAAGGATGTTTATCCAAAAGCAATAATTGGTATTCAGATGCATTAGTTGACATCGCTGACATCATTCGTTTCAGGCCATGAGTGGATCAGATAGCCTTATCCAACATGGCATAATTATTATACAGCTGCTCCACGTGCATATATCTGTAGCATGCGTAAAGTGTTGACGATAGACGGGTGAATCTGAATAATCGATTTAGCAGGTCATCGTTCCTGAGTGTGTGTTACCAGACTTACGATTCCTCTATTCTGATTCTCGCCGATTCATTATGGCACAGTAAACTGCAATCTAAATCAAAATAATATCGTTAGAACGACAACTATTTCGTGGCTGGACGTAGTTTTGATTTTAAGCCAACTTCACAACCGGATTCGATTATAATGATGTTTGTCGCTAACGACAAGAGCCGACAGAGAGAATGAAAAATGTGAACAGAGCCTTAAGACCGTCCGTTTTAGATATTTTAAGCTATTGTTGGTCCCCGTCAAGATGATTAATATAATACAGACACACACAAAAAACTTTAAGTAATTAGTACACATGTACAGTTTTGTGTTTTCCTTATTCTTTAATACATGCATTTAAGTTTTTCTTCATAATTCAGTGAATCAAGAGAAATGTCGAGCCACCAAACTAATGATTTTCGGTAAACCGTGTCAGAACACGGACTATGAGAAATAGTAACGGAATAAATATTGCCGTGACTTAAAGTGGATATGAAATTTTCTATTTATTACGACTCCTTCTTGAAGCGACGGGGCACATTTGAGCGGAAGAAGATATTTTTTGTTATTTCAAAAGGCATTGCAAAGTTAATTTCCCATTGAAATTTAAACAAACATGTCGGAACACGATCTGGGAGAGAAAGTAAGGGGACAAATATTGCTGAGACCTGCAAATGATATGAAATTGTATAGTCAGGATTTTTCGAATTATGAAGGGACACGGCACATACAAGTGGAAGGAGATATTTTCTTGTTATTGCAAAATGCGTTGCAAAGTTATTTTTGTACTCCATAGAAATGTCGAGAATAATCTCAAAGTAGTGAAACGTATTTTAGCAGTAACAGATTTTGTTAAACCAAACGTTACAGGTGAAAGATGATTTTCTTGATGCAATTGGAGATTTTGTCTTGCTTATTATTGATAGAAATAATAAATGATAATGAGGAATTGTGTAAAAATGAAAAGATGGAGAGAGAGAAAATAGCATAAGAAATAGCAACAGAAACATTTACCTCATAAAGATAATCTCTATATATTTCTGAGATGAGGCATTCTAACTACTTACATTATTCGAACTATTGTCCTCATTCTTATTGTCATATTTACTTTGGCCATTTTAAACCTTGGCCTTCTTCAGGTG